>OY757921.1:19560084-19602584 GCA_963585895.1 Sepioteuthis lessoniana | reverse complement strand
ATGCTTGATGCCTTATAACTGTCAATCAGGAATAGTTACAGGAAGGTATAATTGTTTGTCCGGATATTGGCATGATGGTTAAAGTGTTCGCCGAATGGCAAGACGAGTCATACCAAAGACTCAAAAAAATGGTACTTGATGCCTCCTTGCTTAACACTCAGCAATATAAGGTAGGGATCACGAGTAGAGTGGAGCAATCCAAGGAAAAGAGTAACGCCCTCTCTTAAACCTTGGTGTAGTAGCTATCGAAAAGGAGCCTTCGGGTCACCCTTAACTAAGGTCACCAACTTATTGTTGTGTTCTGGTTAGTGAACACAAGTAGTAGTAATAATAAGCAAACCACGATATGTGAGGTAAATAGTTATATTTACAGGAAAGAGTATTTACAAGAGAGAGACTGTTAGTAATAAGAACATAGGATTAGTGATAGAGTAATGATATACTTCAACAATAGGAACGGCTCTTCTGGTCTGACTCGTAGGCTTATTTTATTTCTTTGTAAAAAATACAAAGAAGGCACAAGGCCTTAAGGTTTTTGGGGAGGGGAAGGGAGTGGTCTTGCTTTTCTATGTATTCTAAAGGGAGCCTAGCTAGCCACATTCGCCGACCCATTCAACAGTACAATATATAACCATTCATCCCTCATCATGTGCGCAGCAGACACCAAAATACCACATTTGCTCTATGATAAAGCCTACTTAAAACCCGTAAGTGGTATATGATTTTTATTTACAAAATATGATTTATGTACAACGAAGTGATGGGAATGGGAGAAAAAACCCCGAAAAATATATATACAAGAAAGAAAACAAGGAAAAATTACCCATTTGGTTTCCCTCCCATCCCCACGTCTATAAAATTGGAGGCCGACTGTTTTCCGGGTCGAAAGAAACCGGAAACAAGCCGGACCTACTCTAGGTGGGACAGGAATCCTAATCTACAGAGATAAAATAAATAAAGGGTCTGGCGCGGTATGGGTCGATAGATGCAGATAATATGATTTTTTACATATGAATGTTCAAGATCTTCAATAAAAGCGGACTGGGATTCGGGTTGAGGTACAAAAATAATAGGGAGGGGGAAGATCTTGAGAAACTAACGACTAGATGACGGGGACAATGACACACAACATACTGCTAACTAGGTTACAAGGGGAAAAAACAATTCTACTTACCAGGGATGGGGTCCCTAAGGACCCGTACCGTAGACGCCATGGGCCGGCAGAGGAGGGAAGGATGACTCCAACATTGCCCCCTTTCGTACGACCAGGCTCGCTGCAGTCACCCACCTTTTGCTGAATGTTATGCGATCCAAGCGTTTTCGATCGCATCTGATTTTGACCCTCAGCTGATGCCGAAAATACAAAACCAGATCACGATGAGAAAAGTTTGCATCGTCATACAATCCCTTGTTTCGCGTCGTCCAAATCACCATTCGGGCTACAGCTAGGATCGCGAGAAACACCACACGCTTCTCACCGTGAAACGGAGGAAGAACGTTGTCTACGACGTAACCAACGTCGAGCAGCACAAGCTTTTTGGGTTCGATGCGAGCCGTCCACTCCCCGACGTGATCCCAAAACGGGCGGACTCGCTCGCAGTAGTAGAAGGCGTGCTCAGCCGTTTCTTCCAACCCAATGCTGCAGCGAGGGCAGTCAGGCATGTCTGCCAGGCCCGCCTTGTAGTTCAAGTCGCGAAGGGGTAACGCATTCCGTGCAAGTCGCCAGGTGAGCGAGAACTCGGAGTTGTTCAAGAAGCTCGATCCTGGCGCCCAATTCCAGTGAGAGCGGATCTCCTCCGCCGTCCAGCCGTGCCGCTCGCTGAGAGGATCAGAAGCGGAACCCACCACTAATTCCCGATACAGTTCCTTCCGAGGCCATGAAAGGTCACTGGACCCAAGAAGGTTACGAAGGGCCTTTCGGCACTCGCGGACAAACAGTGCTTCGCCCAAAGGCCTACGTCGACCTTCAGCCTTTGGGTCTGAGTTGAGGCGAGGAAAAGTCCGATTCGCCTTTCGTCTCCACACTGAGTCCCCCGTCAAGACACAGCCCAGATATACAAGTCTTTCAGCAAGCTAGTGGCTCTCCAGATCAGGCATACCCAGACCCCCGTTGCGAGTACGTTGGATACAGACCTGCCTACGGACCATCGGCTTTGCACCTCCCCAGAGCAATCTGGAGAGGGATCGTTGCAGTGCCAACCGATGTGCCTTAGGCAGAGGAAGTACAGCCAATCGGTAAAGGATCAAGGGGAAGACGTACGCGGCGCACGCCTCAGCCCTGCCCTTTAAGGACAACCTCCTTGAAAGCCAGATTCCCACCTGAGCATTCACCTTAGCATGTACCTCCGACCAATTTCGCTCCAGTTGGAGGTCGGGCCCAAATCACACCTCGAGGATGCGGATGGGTCCGTCACTCCAGCGGAAGGGCCCTGGAAGAGTATTGCTACCCCTCCAAGCACCAAGCCGCAAACCTTCGCTTTTGTCAAAATTGACCTTGGCCCCTGCAATCCGCTCATACTCGACAACCGCCTCTTTCACAGCCTCTATATCCTGGCGGCGGGATACAAAGACTGTGACGTCATCAGTGAACGCGGAAACCCTGGCTGCAAGGCGGCCAACGAATGGGATACCGCGCAGTGCCGGACTTGTCCCCTCATCCCTAAGCCTGCGCAGGAGGGGCTCCAACGCGAGGACATAGAGAAGAGGAGACAGAGGGCAGCCTTGCCGGACCGAACGCTCGATCGCGATCACCCCCGAACGCCTTCCGTTCACCTGCACCACTGCCTGAGGGTTGTGGTACATCATGCTAATCCATCTGCGGAACTCCGGTTTGAATCCGGCAGTCTCCAAAACAGACGCCAAGAACCGATGGTCTACCCTATCGAAGGCCTTGGACTGATCTAAACTGATCAGCGCGGCTTCGGTGTCGTCTTTTAACCCCTCTAGGACCTCGCGAATCAAGTGCAGGTTGTCCTGGATCGATCTTCCCTTCACAGCAAAGGTCTGTTCGGGGCCGATCAGATCGCTAATGACAAGCTGTAAACGATTCGCTAAGACCCGAGCCAAAATCTTTAACTCTGTGTTAAGCAGAGTTATGGGCCTGTAATCATCTAAACCCTCCCAAACATGCCTGCCATCTTTCTTCAGCAATGTGATCACGCCCTTGGTAACGCTACCAGGGATGGCTCCCTGGGCGAACCAATGGTTGAACATATCCTTCAGAATAGGTACAAACATGTGCGACATCCTCAAGTACACTTCGTAGGGCAAACCATCTAGTCCCGGCGACTTGTTGAGGCCGACCTGCTTCAACGCATCACGGACTTCGCATTCAGTAACCACACCCTCGCAGCTAGCCGCTTCAGCCGCCCCAAGGCGGGGGAAGTCGGCGAGATAGCTACGAAACTCCCGGAGCGGGAGATCAGTGCAGCGGGCAAAGCGATCCCGAAAGTGCGCCCGAAAGGCGTCACGTATCTCACGACCAGATCGCAGCAGACGCCCGTCCGGGGTCTTGACAGATGCGATGTACCGATCGGGGAACCTTCGCACTTCTTCTTCACGCGCAGTCGCGTTCGATTTCACAGCTTCGTTGAGAACTCTTTTTAGCCTAGATCTAACTACTGATCCCTTGTAGCGCTCGCTACTCTCACGCTCAAGGTCCCTCCTAGCTAGCTCTACACCTAGGGAGTCCCCCCAGCCACCGCCCGGGAAAGTCTATCATCTATAGATTTCGCCTCCGTGGTCCTGTCTAAGTTGAGCTGTCGACCGTACTTGGTGGCGAAATCTCTAATCCTATGTTTAAGAGAAACCCACCACCTATTCCCGGTAACCGCCCCCACTAACGCCCGCTGAATTAGGGATTCCAGCCGATCCCGGAAGTCCCGTATCTCCAGTAAGGAGGTATTGAACTTCCAGTAGCCGGCTAGACTAGGCCTATTTGCTAACCGCAGACTGACTCTAATGAGTTTATGGTCAGTCCACGCTATCAAGTGGAACGTGGGACAACTAACAAAATCAATGTCAGCTCTTCTCACTAACACTCTGTCCAAGTAGGAACCTACTTTGGCAGAGGGCGATCTATCTAGCCACGTCCACATCTCCCGCCCTGGGTGATCCAGACGAAACCTGTCGACGAGACCGTGACGAGTCACGAAGCCGACAAGGCTGCTTTCACACCTTCCCAATCTGTTAGCTCCCCGCCCGACCTTATCTATCTTGGGATCAAGGATCGCATTCCAATCACCCATTAAGACTAGCCGCTTCGTATCGCCCAGGAACGGCGCCAACCGACGAAAAAAGGAAACCCTCTCCGCAGCGATATTGGACGCATAAACCGCAACCAGACGAAACTTGAAACTTTTCACGGCAACATCGGCCACAACCAACCGGCCCCCGTCACCTGCAAAAACAACGTCAACATCAGCATGAAGTGAGTCTCCTGCACTGCAGCAACATCCACTCCGAGGTTCTTGAGTTCAGCAAGCAAGCGCGTACACTTGCTTGAATCCCTCAGTCCCCTCACATTCAAACTGGCAAGGTTTAAAGCCATCAATCCAACTTACCTTACTCAGTGTCGACTACGGGCCGGAAATCCTTCGGGGTGAGGATGCCGACGGCCTGACGCAGGGAACCGGTACAAAGTTCAGGAGTAACTCGGCCGCTCTTGGAAATTCCACCGACATCATAAGGAAACCGCAACTTTAGGGACCTATAGAATGTGGGATGAACATAAATCGGGACCCTGCCCGTACATTTTGCAGATATTTCATTTAATGAGTCGTGTCCCATTTCCGCCAGCCTCATGTCCGCTCGACTGGCTTCCTCAATAAATTGCCAGAGCTCCTTAGTTCGGCCGCCAGCCGAACGGACAAAGGTGGTCACCATGGCTGCACCCTCAAAAAGATATGGATTTGTTATTTCTTTTTGATCAATTTTTTAAAATCTCTAAGTGGTTTCAGAAGAGATTTGATCTGGCGATCTAGTGATGGCGACTCCAGAATGTCCTGACAAAAATAAAATGAATTTAAAGCTTGTTGGACCTCTCTGGAGGCCGACTTGGAGCGTCGCCCAGTGCCAGATGTTGATGGTGATGGTGATGGTGTCGGGTTTCTTGTTGCTGAATGGGACCGGGAGAGTATTTTGGGTGTTGAAACAGGTGATAATGTAGGTGGTGTTGGGGATAGCGGGAGTTTAGTTGAGTCTACAGGGGTATTTTTGGCTTGTTGTGGGGGAGGAATAATTTAGGCTGGTCGCTGTTGTTGTTTTTTCGGTGTCGTCTTTTTCAATTGTTTTTTCTCCCCCTCTCCCTCTGTGGTAGAATCTCCGCTATCCCTCCTTCTCTTCAAGTTTATTGAGGTATCCATTTCCTCCTGTTGTTGTTGTTGTTGTTCATTGTTATTTACCTTTTCTTTCTTTCTTTTCTCTGTTTTTGTGTCGGTTTCTTTTTTCTTTTCCTCTGGTTTTTGATTTTCCAGGGGTTTTCTTTTTTCGCCCTTTGTGTCAGTGGTTTTGGCAGGAGGTGATTTCGGTGCTTTAGGTGGGGACTTTTTGCCCCGCGTTACCTGGGTCCACCCCTCCTCATCTCTGCTATTGGGGTCGTTCCCAGCTTCTGCTGGAGTATTTATTTTACTTTCCAGCTTGTTTGCTGTTGCTGATGTTGATGGCGCTGGTGCGCTGTTTGTTGATGCTGATATTAATGGGGTCTTGGATGCTATTGTGGCCTTTACTGTTGTTGGTGCTGTTGACGTCGTTGTTGATGCTGTTGTTGTCACTGCTGCGCCGGTGGCCTTTTGTGGGCATGACCTCGCAAAGTGGCCTATTTGTTTACAATGCCAGCATTGCGGTTTTCGGCCTTCCACAACCACCAGCATGGCTTGCTCCTCATACTCAACTGTGTGGGGGATTGCCTGGAACCCTCCCCTGTTAAGGCACATGGTAAATGAGTAGTCACCGTGTGCCGTGCCGCTGGGTGACTTCATGGTCGTAAATTCCTCGACGTCCCCATAGTCGCTGAGGAACGCCGCCAGGACGTCACCACTTAGTTGTATTGGCACGTTGCACACGGTGACTTTGATCCGTCTTCTGCCCATGTATTCCGGCTGTAGTCGGTATTGTTTAGTGTTTATGCTGTTGTTACTTGCCAGCTTGGTGGCCAGTTCTTATGATGGCAACAGGATATCCCAGGTAGCAAAACTACGTCTACAGAAATACCTAGCTGGGATTCCTGCTGCTTTTAAAATTTCCTCGAATTTGTCTTTTTTCAGTCCAGCCAGTCTCCTGGTCTTTATGTCTGAGACAATTAAGGACAGGGTTTTTGGCTGGACTGCTTCTACCAGTTCAGGTATTGGTAGAATTCTGTTCCCTTTAAAATACTGGGCATACTTTTCAACCCTGTCCTTTTTATAATCTTGTGGCAATTTTTTGTTTTTCTGCGTCGACCAGGAGACTGGTATTGACGGCACTTTTTGTGCCGGCGGAATTGTACTTGCCGGCGTTGTATTTTCTGCGGAGGTACTAGGCAATGACGGCCATTCCGGTTTTTCTTGGGATATAAATATATCCTCCAGTGTAGTAGGTGTTGGTTCTCCCATAGTTGCTTTAGGCAACTCGGGAGAAATAAAATCGTATGGTTTAAAAGGATGTGAATATGGTGACGGATGAAAAAACAGTAAATGCAGTATAAAAAAGTCTTTCAAGTTGACCCCCCTCAAAAACAATACAAAATAACGATTGTTTTGGGGAGGGGCACAAACGCAATAACAAGTCGTTCCAATAAATCCAACGAGTTTAACAAGTGTAACAAATTTAACAAATAATCAACAATAATTTTTTAACAATAAATTTAACAAAGCACTTACTTTTCGTCACTTAATAATCCAAAAAACAGAATAACACTACTGAGGAGTAGGCTTATTCTCAGACTGATCTCCGCTACTGCCATATATGGCAGTTGGAACAGCTCGTTATGCTGAAAAGGTAGGCGATACCCAACACTTATAATTGTTTGCTTAGGATTATTATTAGTTACTTGAAACCAAACAAATCGAGCCATGCCGACCTCCCTATCTTGTTCAGCTTTCCTTTTCATACTATTATACATAAACTATACATTACCGGACATTGGCACAATGGTTAGAGTGTTCACCAATGGCCCGGAAGACCTGGGTTCAATCCCAGGTCGAGTCATACCAAAGACTTTAAAAATGGTACTTGATGCCTACTTGCTTAACACTCAGCATTATAAAGTACGGATCAAGGGTAAAGTGGTGATATCCAGGGAAAGGAGTAGCGCCTTCCCCTACACCTTGGTGAAGTAGCTATCGAAAAGGGGGCCTTCGGGTCACCCTCGACTAAGGGAGACAACTTTACTTACTTTACTTATACATAAACATCCATTCATATAAATATGTATGCCTAAACACACACATACAGATACGCTCACCCTCACTTGCAAATACGTATATATATATACATGCATATATATATATATATATATATATATGCATACTCGTAGACATACTTACACCTGCATGTATATAAATTATTTCACCTAAATATGTGCACCCAAAGGACATTAGATTTTAACAGTGTGGAAATTTACTAAGCTTTTTGCTTAGATGTGGCACAAGGCCATATGAAAGGGGCACCCAATGAGACTCGAACTCACTCGTGTAGGTTTGCTAGTCGAGCTTGCTAACCATTACACCACCAGAGGCGCCTTAGATTTTAACAGTGTGACATGTGTTCTAAGTTAGAGAAGGTTGCATTTTACGTCTGCTGTTTTGTTCTTTTAGGGTCGTCAGTTTGTTGTTGAAGTAGCCATTAATAAACCGCCATCTTTGATAAAGTTATATTGACAATATATTTTGCATTTTCGGTTATTTTAGAGCATTTTGTTTGTGAACGACCAAATATTTATGAATAAAAATATTCCTTCTAAAGAGACTTCACATATAACGATCAGAATATATATGATATTGCTGGGTTCACTAGGGTATTTCTTTCTTCGCTTTTTTCTCACCAACATCTATAAATGGAAGTTAGCTTTCAAACACACTTGCCTTTTTGTTAAACAGTAGCAACGTCTTAGCTGCAGAAATTATAATATAACAAGGTATCAGAAACAAGTTAATATTTTTAGACAGAATTCATTTAAAATTTTTTGTCAGTTCTAACATAACTCAAATTTAAATTGGAAACATATTTGAACCAGTTCTAAAAAAGACTTGAATTCAATTAACCCCGCTATAACATATGTATTCTGGTCGGAATATATTTTCTCATAAATACTTGATCGTTTCAAAATGCAATAAAGTAACCTAATATGAAAAACATATTGTAAAGATAACTGTATCAAAGATGGAGGTGTATTTATTGATCAATCAAAAGGGAGGTTGAAAGCAAATTTCCAATTATAGAAACGGCCACAGGTAAGGAAAGAAAAAATATTTTCAAAACAATGGTGAACCATTTTTTAATGAAGATAAGTTCAAACTTACATGTCGATAACGAATTGGTAACCCGTATGAAAAGAGAAATGAAAAGATTTGAAGATGGTGAGAAAAAAAAATGAATAAAACACACACACACACACACACACACACACACACACACACACACACACACACACACACACACACACACACACACACACACAAAAGGATGGATAGATATATAGATGGATAGAGAGAGAGTTAGAGAGAGAGAGAAGGAGAGAAAACGAATATATATATATATAGACTGACAGATAGATAGATAGATAGATAGAGAGAGAGAGAGAGGGAACGAAAATAAATTGATTGATGGTGGGAATGAGAGATAATAAAACATATATTTCCGTATATATATATATATATATATATATATTTGTTTTATATATAGATACTTGTTTCAAAAACACCCACACCCACACAGATGTATATATATATATATATATATATAGAGAGAGAGAGAGAGGAGAAAGAGGGTTCAAATAGTGAGAAAAACAGGAATAGAAAGATTGGAACGGAGAGAGAGAGAAAGAAAACGGATGTAGCCACACACACACTCAGAGAGAGAGAGAGAGAGAGAGAGAGAGAGAGAGAGAGAGAGAGAGAGAGAGAGAGGTGTGTGTGTGTGTGTGAGAGAGAGAGGGAGGGGGGGTAGAGAACGAAAATAGATGGATAGTGGGAAGGAGAGTTAATGAAATAAATATTGTCAGATATATATATATATATATATATATATATATATATCAGTCTATATTTGTTTTATATATATATATATATATATATATATATATGTATATTTGTAATACATATATATATATATATAGAGAGAGAGAGAGAGAGAAAGAAAGAAAGAAAGAAAGAAAGCGTTCAGATAGTGAGATATGGACATTGGTAGAAAGATTGGGTGGGGAGAGAGGAAGAAAATGAATATAGCCTGCGAGTGAGAGAGAGAGAGAGAGAGAGGGAGGGGGACGTGGTGGGAAGAATATCGAAGGAAAAAATCGAATATAGTGGGGGGAAAAAAAGCGAAGAAACACCCAAGTTCACATATCCATATGAGGAATATTCTAGTACGATAATATTCTGGCTATAAAGTTGAGCCATTTTTACTCATATGTATTCGGTCGTTTCCATGGAAACAAAGTGCAATAATATGGTCGAAAAATGCAAAATATATTGTAAATATAACTGTATCAAAGAGAAAGCTTTAATCAATCGTACCAAGTCCAAGTCTTCATCGGAATAATATTCAATTATTCCTCCCCAACCACATCAAACGCGTGATGAATAACCTGCAAATCCTCCTAAAAATAATGGGGTGAGTGTTATAGTATTTAAAATCGATCATTTATTGATTCGATAAATCTCTAATTTTGCCACATTATGTTGCTATATTAAAGCCATCTTTGATTTTCGACTCGATTCGGTAGCATGTACTCCTCTACGATCAGTCGGTATTATTACGAGGTGCATACAATGAGTTTCCAGACTTTTTTCGTATGGGTACTTTCATTGATAGTACACACATGAAAGTCTAGCCCCCTTCAAAGTAATCTCCTCCGGCTGCAATGCACTTGTTGTACCGTTCCAACAACTTCTGGACGGCCCCATGGAAGTCCTCTTGTGTGAGCGTGTCAATGACCTTCGTCACAGCCTCTTTCATCTTCTAAATTGTCTCATAACAACAGCCTCTGAACTTAGGGAATAACCAAAAGTCACAGGTAGCAAGGTCTGGACTATAGGGACGGTGAGGAACTGTCTAGATGCCCATCTTGGTCAAATAGTCTGTGACAAGGATGAAGTTGTAGACTGGTGTATTGTCCTGGTGGAAATGCCACTGATCTGATTTGAAGAGTGCTGGCCTCATCCGACAGAATCTCTTCCTGAACTGTCTTAAAACCTCAACATTATAGCCCTAACCCTAACCGTTTGGCCAATCAATTCTGGTATATTGACTTCCTTACTCGTCCCACACCTCTCATCATCCCTCACAGACTCCCTGCCTTCTTTGAATCTCTTATACCACTCAAAAACTGATCCTCGATTCATGCAAGATGGTCGAAAAGCAGTGTGAAGCATTCCATACGTTTCTGTGGCATTTTCCCGAGTTTAAAACAGAATTTTATTGCATAGCGTTCTTCTAAAGTGCCCTGACCTCCAGATTGGATTTTTGAAACTCACCAGCTGTGACAATCAGGCTTTAGCAGTGTATATTCCAATTCGTGCTGTAGCCGTTCATTTGAAGCTGAAATCATAAAAATATGTCCGTCATAAGATGTATAGCAATAACATACCGAATTTTCAAGAGTCTACGACAATTTTAAATGCCTGTACGAAAAAAGTCTGGAAACTTATCGTATGCACCTCGTAGATTCAGTTTTAATTAAATTAGCATATTTAGCCGACCAGATCTGTCTGGTGCGTACGGAGAGGGTTACTACATCACTAATTGGTGAGAAAAATCTCCAGTCAAAGGAAGGTAAATACGTTGATGAAATAATTTTTTTCATATCAACCAGAAGATTTAAATAAGATTTTTTGGCGTGAACAAGTATATATTTTTTATTTGGCATTTGAATTCTTTCTTTTTTTTTTGAAAGAAATTAATGTGACTTTTAAATGTTTGAATTGAACAAAATTAAATCGTATGCGTAACGTTTATCGAAGTAGAAAATGAAATCGGCGATTACCAATTCCACTAACAGACTTGTCCAGTATTTGAATTCGGATCCCTGATTCCACAAATAGCCTATCCAGTATTTGAATTCGGATCCCTGATTCCACAAATAGCCTATCCAGTATTTGAATTCGGATCCCTGATTCCACAAATAGCCTATCCAGTATTTGAATTCGGATCCCTGATTCCACAAATAGCCTATCCAGTATTTGAATTCGGATCCCTGATTCCACAAATAGCCTATCCAGTATTTGAATTCGGATCCCTGATTCCACAAACAGCCTATCCAGTAATTGAATTCGGATCCCTGATTCCACAAATAGCCTATCCAGTATTTGAATTCGGATCCCTGATTCCACAAACAGCCTATCCAGTAATTGAATTCGGATCCCTGATTCCACAAACAGCCTATCCAGTAATTGAATTCGGATCACCGATTCCACTAAAAACTTGGTCCAGTATTTGAAATTTGGATAACAAATTCCACTAACAGACTGGTCCAGTATTTGAATTCAGATCTGCTGATCCACTGACAAGCCTATCCAGTTTTTGTATTCGGATCACCGATTCCACTGACAGCTTTGTCCAGTATTTGAATTCTGAATTCGGATCACCGATTCTATTAAGAGACTTGTCCATCATCTGAATTCAGTGATCGCCGATTTCATTTTCTACTTCGATAATAAACGTTACGCATACAATTTAATTCTGGCCAATTTAAACATTTAAAAGTCACATTCATTTTTTTCGAAAAAAAGGAAAAAAAAAGAAAGAAGAATGAAAATGCCTAGCAAAAAATTTATATACTTGTCCAGACCCAAAAAATCTTATTCAAATCTTCTGGTTGATATGAACAAAGATTATTTCATCAACTTTCTCACTGAGTAATTCAAATGCTTGACAATCCTGTTAGTGGATTCGCTGATGCGAATTGAAATACTGGACAAGCCTGTTTGTGGAATTTCTTATCCGAAATTCAAATACTGGACAATACTTGTTATCCGATTTCAAATGCTAGATAGGCTGTTAGTGGAATCGGTGGTCCGAATTGAAACATGGGACAAGCCTGTTAGTGAAATCGGTGATCTGAATTCAAATATTGGACAAGCCTGTTAGTGGAATCGGTGGTCCGAAATCAGATGCTGGATAGTCTGTTAGCAGAATTTCTGGTCCGAATTCAGAATTGAAATACTGGACTAGCCTGTTAGTGGAATTTGTTACCCAAATTTAAAATGCTGGAAAAGCCTGTTAATGGATCCGCTGATCCGAATTCAAATACTGGACAAGACTGTTATTGGAATCGGTGATCCGATTTCAAATGCTGGATAGGCTTTTAGTGGAATCGGTGGTCCGAATTTAAATGCTGGATAGGATATTAGTGGAATCGGTAGTTCAAATTCAAATGCTGGATAGGCTGTTAGCAGAATCGGTGATCCAAATTCAGAATTCAAATACTGGACAAGGCTTTCAGTGGAATCAGTGGTCTGAATTCAAATTCTGGATAGTCTTTTAGCAGAATTGGTGGTCCGAATTCAGGATTGAAATACTGGACTAGCCCGTTAGTGGAATTTGTTATCCAAATTTAAAATGCTGGAAAAGCCTGTTTATGGATCCGCTGATCCGAATTCAAATACTGGACTAGCCTGTTAGTGGAATTTTTTATCCAAGTTTCATATACTGGACCAGCTCGCTGGTGGAATTGGTGATCCGATTTTAAATGTTGGACAAGGACTTTCCAAATTCGGATGCTGAATAAGGCTGTTAGTGTATCTGTTCCACGCTTTGGTCATAAATGCATCTATTTTCCCGCTATGAGTAATTAATAGAGCAGACTAGGTTCTTTAGCCTTGGTAAGGCAACCTGCCTTGGAGAAGGGAAAATGAATCTAAATCAGCAGTATTCCGTTTTAAAAAAATACCTCCTGTGGCATCCTGCGTGCGGTGAAGTGGTTGGGTAAATAGTCAGAGTAGGGCAGACACGAGTTCAATACCTGAAATAGGCAAAAAAAAGTTGAGGGAATAAAGAAAACGATATCTATCTATCTATCTATCTAATCCATGTATCTATCTATCTATCTATCTATCTAATCCATGTGTCTATATACAGCCTTGTACACAAACAGTTATGGAATGAGGTCCGAATAACAGACAGGAAGAAATATTGGCGAATAAGACGCCCCAGGGAAGCCATTTGTATATGGTCGGTTGGTTCCATCAGCAAACAGATCATTGATGTAGACAGCATTTGGGAACCGTTATTTAAAAAAATCAATTCGTGAAAATGATTCCATGAGAACGTGATTCGTGCTTGTCGTTGTCACAAAGACTATCTGGTGTTCAGTAAAACCAGTTTTCGAACGAAAAAAAAACATCGTATTTAGATTTGGATTCTGAAGGAGACCAAAGGTCACGAGTTGAAAAAATCTATCATCATTTGAAGAAGACCTAAAGATACATAGCTGAAACATCGTGAATAAAAAGAATATAGAAAAAGAAAATAGTCCAATAAGATGATGAATTATGGACATTTTTTTTTAGATATTTAAACAGGCCAACATAAAAAAAAAGTCTTGCCCCATGAGATATTTTAACTTTAAAAGAAATTAGAATAACATTAATTTCTGCTCAGCACCTCTGGATACTTTGTTACGGAAAGTCACTCTATATTAAAAAAAGAAGAAAAAAAAAAAAGAAAGAAAGAAGAGAAATGCTGCAGAAAATACAACTTTTCCACCAAATTAATGATATTTCTTCATTTTTTTTCTAAAATCATAAAACAAAAATTAAAAGCTGAATTTATATGAATAAGTTAAGAGTATTCGGAGAATCTGGCTAATTAGATAAAGGCTTTTCATACATGAAAAACTAAATAACAAAAGCACACACCTTTCAAAAAAACTTAATTTGGCATCCCCATATATGATTCCTTAAAAAAAAACCAATTCAATAATCTGATAAAATTTCAATAATCTTTGAAATTTTATCAAAAAATTCAAATAAGTCTCTATATCTCAGGAATATCGAAGGCAGCAATATTGAAATAAGAGAAAAGTTCTAAAATTTGATAAGAACATTCAGAATATTCCTAAATCCTCGAATTATAACAAAACTCGTACAGTATTTCAAAGTGATTTTCCAGTCGATAGGGTGAAATCAAATGTATTACATTGTCATACTCCAAAAATAAAGTTACTGTTAGGCTCAAATTTATGGCCACATCCTTAAACCACACAAAAATATTACATTCTGCAAAATACGATGAACCATCAAATCAAAGCAGAAACAGAAAATCTTGCATACCAAAAATAATCCTCTTGTTTTCATTCTGAAATTAAAACAATCAACATTTCATCATATAATCCTGGTTGGCCAGTCGGATGGGGCTGTAGAATACACTGACTGCTTCTCTGCGGAGGAGTAAGACTCCTCCTACGAGTGTCCTAGATATGGCACTAAACAATCTAATGGTGAGTAATGCTGGAACTTTGGGGAATGCGGAGTATCCCTTCATTACCAGGTTCACTCTAGCTTGGAGAGTTAGCACCTGATAGGGTCATCTCTATGGTTAAAATAGAACTTTTTGACATTTAAACTGTGTATTTAAGCTGATGTGAATTGTTTGAAATAGAACTATTTTAAAATCTGTGTGTAAACAAACGACTGATGTTTATTTGAATTGTTTATATTGCAATTCTTGGAACTATTTAACTTTGTTGACATGCTAAACTGAATTGTTTGAAATAGAACTGTTGACATTTAAACTGTACTTATGCAAAATTGAATTATTTGAAATAGAACTGTTTTTGCATTTAACTGTGTGTAAACAAAAAAAAACAAACTCTGTACCTATTTATTGCCATTGCTCCCAGGTCCACTCTGGCCCAGAGTGGTAGCACCTGATAGGGTTAACTAGAACTAAACAGTGTACTTATGCTAAATTGAATTGTTTGAAATAGAATTGTTTTGACATTTATACTGTGTTGTAATGCTAAATTGAATTGTTTGAAATGGGACTGTTTTTATGTATAAAATGGATTTGGAATTAAATAACCTACAATGGTTGATAAGCTATAAAACCAAAACAAACCAAAAATTTAACTCTGTGGCAAAAACTGAGCTCAGACTCGTTTAAAAACGTTATCTTCAAAATGTGTTTAGAAATCATATATTTAAGATAAATCTATAAAAAGGATTGGGCATTAAATAACCTACAATAGTTGATATGCCATAAAACCCCAACCAAACCAAACCAAATCATATATATCAAATGTATATGTATAAAAAGGATCTGTCATTAAATGGCCTACAAGGGTTGATATGCCATAAAATCCAACCAAACCAAAACATAATCCGGAAGGAACAAGGCTATGGGCATCTCTAGAACATAGTTTCATGATAGCTCTGATTTTACTTGATATACAATATTTCTGTGACACAAAAATGATACAAGATCAATTACTACATTTTCGAAATCAGCGCCACAGAATTAGATGAAAATACTAATAAACATTCATGGGAAATTTCATTGTTGGGTTGTGTTATATCTAATGTAACCCTGGTAATTTAAGTAATATCATGATATAAATCTTCCTCGGTATTTGTTTGTGAGGAATATTGGGAAAAAAAGCAGAATATGATAGAATAGATTAAAATGAAAGATCAAAACACAGTTACTTGCCCTTGTGTTTTAGACCTCTTCAAGCGAGCTTTTGTAAAAGAAACGTGATAGAAAAAACCCACACTCTTTCTACTCGGTGACTGGACTTGACAGTTGTGTTTATATTCGTTTCTAGAGCCCAGCAGACTCCACGTATGCATAGTACACACGAGTTAGTCTCCTTTTTCTTTCACCCAACCGACCTTATCAAAAGGACTCAAATTGAAGGGACATTAATTTAGAAATAGACTTCAATTACGGACATATTTTTCAGAAAGAAATTAACATTTGAGGCATTCGAGTTTAATTTTATACTTGACGTGAAAGGCACGACTATCAAGTCACACACACACACACACACACACACACACACACACACACACACACACTCTCTCTCTCTCTCTCTCTCTCTCTCTCTCTCTCTCCCCTTCTCTTTTTATTTTTCTTTCGAACATGCTGAAAAAATTATCTTTTTGAAATGGATTTAAAAAAATATTTATCCAACTCCTTCGTACGAACAGGATGTCACCCAAGACCAATTTTTAAGTGCAATTAAACAGATTTGAATTCAGAGTTTTCCTTCTTCAAGATCGGATTCCAAAACCAAGATTAGAGCCTAGTCTGTCCAACGATTTACCCATAGTTGGATGAAAAATAGTTGGATTCATATCTTTCGCAAGTGGGCCAGTCGGCTGGGGCTGTAGAATACACCTACTGCATCTCTGCAGAGGAGTAAGACCCCCCTCCAACAAGTGCCCTGGATATGACATTAAATCTGATGGTGAGGCTTCAGTAATGCTGGTGCTTTGGGGAATTCGGACTACCCTTTTATTGCCATCGCTCCCAGGTCCAATCTGGCATGGAGTAGTAGCACTTAATATGGACCTATCTATGGGTCAAATAGAACTGTTTGACATGTAAACTGTTCTTATGATAAACTGAATTGTTAGAAATAGAACTGTTTTCACACTTAACTGTGTGTTAACAAAAAACTGTGTACTTATGCTGAACTGAATTGTTTGAAACAGAACTGTTTTTACATTTAACTGCGTGTAAACAAATGGCTAATATTACAATGAATTTTTAGTGATTCATAGCAATAATTGAAACTATTTAACTTTGTTGATATGCTAAACTGAATTGTTTGAAATTTACAAAAAATAAAATTTGATATGAAGGAATGACACTAAAACCAAGTTTAGTATTTAACTGGGTAATGTTTTTAGATAACACTGATAATAAAGTTTTTTTTAAAAAGGAATTCTATACAAAAGAAACAAGAAAGAAAGAGGTAGAAAAGAAAAAGTGTTGCAAATTTTAGTTTAATTTGCTGGAACTTATCTGAGAGAGTGTCCGGGAAACAAAGTTCTTTAAATTTGAGTATCTTTCTTTTCTTTTTTGTTTTCTAAAAATGTTTCAGAGTTCATTAAATTTCGAGTCTTCTTTGAAGTTCTTTTCAGCAGAATTCTCGGTTGAATTTTATTTCAGTTGTTTAACTTGGTAGAATTTCAGTCGTCGACTTTCGTTTAATTTTACTTTTATTTCTTTGCAAACTTCTTGCCTGTTTTTAATATGTTCCGGCTATTCAAGAAGCGAGTGACGAAACCTCTTTAGGGGGACATGTTATTTGGTAGATATGTTTAGTCCCCCAACATTTAATGTTAATGTTTCGGTATATGTTTTGCTTAGTGGTATGTTATGTTTAGTTTGGAAAAAGGCACATGGAAAAAGGTAAAATAGGCACATGGAGACAAATGAAGCAAATGAGTACATGATATGAAACGGCGCGGACAAAAGGAACATTCAAAACAAGGCGACAAACAATACAAATTTATACTCATAACAAAACATGTAATGATACATTAAAAATATTGCTGTGGTTCTACATTGTTAGTAAAATAGTCCTGTGTGTGTGTGTGTGTGTGTGTGTCTAACACAACTAAAACTACAGAAAAGGTTAAATAATGAAAGCGTCCTATTAAGGTTGATTACATATTTTAAAATGTCCATTTCTTCCTGTGGTTTGAAACAGTCGGTGTTTCCGAGGCTGAAAAAAGTCTTATAGTCAAAGTATTTTGAAGAAATGAATGTCTGCGAGGCTTATCCATTTTGTGGCTTTTGACGTCTGTTGGTGAATAAGAGTCACACTGGAGAGAGTGTGTTAGCGCTGCAATAGAAATTGGGAAAAAGAGATGGAGTGTTTGAAGACGACGTATTTATAGAAAATACGTGTCTTGGAATCGGCTCCAAAAAACGCGGGACGAAATTCAAACGCGGACGTAGTTTTACGCAGGTCACGTGGTTTTCCTGGCCAATGGTTTCCCGAGACTGAATATTTGTGTGCGTCCACCATCTTTGTTGTGGGAACAAGTGGCATACCGCCCAATTTAAATTATAGGAGTGTAAGTCCTATACCTCTCTGCGATCTTAAGTTTCTCGTGCCTTTCAGTTTGGTCCCTAAATTCGTACTGAGACTCTCAACTCTGAAACATTTCTACAAAAAAAAAAAAAAAAAAAAAAAAAAAAAGGGAAAATAAAATAAAATAAAATAAAAATATTCGAATTCAAAGAACTTTGTCTCCCGGACACTTTCTTTGATAAGTTCCAGCAAATTGTACTAAAAATTTGCAACACTTTATCTTTTCTATCCCTTTCTTTCTTGTTTCTTTTGTATAAAATTCCCTTTTAAAAACTTTATTGTCTGTGTTATCCTTTTGAATCAGTATCCGAACTAGAAAGCTACGGAACTTACCGTTTGAACTTACTGTTTGAATTACCGTTTAATATTGCACACTAAAGCCCCCTAAAAATATTAAATATTAAACTTAACTAGTGTCACTCACTTCAACAAATTTTATTCCCTCCTAATTCCTTTATATTAAAATTTCTTTATAAAAGCAAAGCTTACAAATAAAATAAAAACACTTTGAACAGTTAAAATTTTTAACTGTATTTATTTTTTCAATTTGAATGATAAAAACTTAAATCTCTACCAACCATGTCGATAGCCGGGTTGTCTTTTACAACAAAAAACAAAACAAAGAAAAAACAAAACAAACAAAAATAAAAACAAACAAGAAAAAAGGGAACAAAGACAAACTCTTTAGCACGCATCTGAACAGCAAGTGTAGGTTGTATGATGACAGAGAAAAGACGATTAATATCCTAATAAGCCAATGTTGCAAATTAGCACAAAAAGAGTATAAGACTAGACACGACTGGATGGAAGTGATCCCTAGAAAATTAGGCAGGAAATTGAAATTTGACCGTACGAACAAATGGTGTACGTATGGGGTCAGGCGTAGGTAAAAGGCAAAGCTGTGTTGCCGTTTGATATCTGACTCCATTATGAGATTATTTTATTTTACTCCACGTAACTCCTCGAACAAGAAAGGCCCCAAAAGAACTATACGAAAGAAGACAGCAGCAGATAGGAGACGAAGACGTTTCTTTAATATTTTTCCTTTATTTCCTGGGTTCAACAACCATTCCATTGGTGAGGGAATTTTCCCTGAATACAATTGAAATGGTTGAATCTCCCAGTGAAGGTGTTTAAAAATACGTTAATCGTTTCTTGGTATATGCTTGTCCTCATTTGGTGTTTTAAAGCTTCAACAATGGTTAGTTGCTTTTGGTAGTTTGTCGAAGTCCAGTGTTTTTAGTTCGTAGTTTCATTTCGTAGCCTTTTATATTTCGGCATAACGTTAACTAAAAGGGCTGCTACTAGTGGAAGGACTAACCAACGCCTCGTCCAAAGACGTATGCGTGGCGCCTGTCACCAGTCAGCAAGGTGTTGTCAATTCGCCGGTCACTGCCTGAAAGTGAATGAGCCTCCTCCTCTTGTCAGGAGGTTCCTTTTTCTTTACGCATGCGTCGTCCCTTTTTCCTGTTAGAGGTCTCTGGGAGTTTCTGCATATTCTAATAATTTTCTTTTTTAACTCAATTTAAATTATTTATTTATTTCTTATTTATTTATTTGTTCCCTACATATGCACAAACTACAATCTATCCTTGATAATGAGACGCAAAAATTCTCTTGGATTCTGAGATACAAACAGATTACCTAGCCCCAGCCAGGAAATCAGAACTAATCATTACAAACAAACAAACAAAAAAAGAAAAAAAGAAAAAGAAGAGAACCTGCTGTCTAGTTGATTTGCCGCCCCAGTAGACCATTGAGAGGAAGTGAAGAGTCAAGTACTAAAACTTTGCCTGAGAACTAAGAAAGCTGTGGAACGTGAGGGTGACGGTGATACCAATTGTAGTTGGTGCACTTGGAACGGTCCTAAAGAATTTGAAAGAAAACTGGGAGAGTTGGAAATCGGAGGACGAATCGTGACCATCTAGACTAGAGCATTGCTAAGATTAGCCAAAATATTGAGAAGAGTACAGGAGGCCAGAGGAGACTTGTTGTCACTTAGACTCCTGTGAAAAGCCATCAGCTAACACTGGTGCAAAAAAAAAAAAAAATAAATCTTGCTAGGAATATGATGATAAAAAAGAACATTATCTAAATGGACAGGAAGTCGATAATATCTGTGAGATGTAAAGGAATTAGAAGGATTTCCTTATGAGAGAAAATAGATAACGTTGAAGTTTTTTCTAAGCAAGCAGACAACCAATACTATTTTTCTTATATAATTGTATGCAAGTAGATAAAACAGTTTTCTATACGTTTTTAACTTCATGTATATACATTATACATTTCATTCTTTATATTTTTACATATCTAAAAGGCACACACACACACACACACACATACACACACACACGCATACACACACGCATACACACACATGCATATACACACAGTTATTCCTTAGTTTGGTTTGCTTGTTTAATGCCAAATCCTGTTTTTACATATATATTAAATGTTATTTGTAAACACGTTTTAGGAGGTGCCCGTGGTGTAATGGTTATCGTCCTAGGAAATGGACACAGCGTGACGAGTTCAAATCCTGGACGAGACTGATTGCATTTCACATAGCACTAATACCCTTGGGAAAGGTATGAATCCAATTATTCTCTCTCCAGCTATGGGTAAATAGTAGGACAGACTGGGTTCTTCAGCCTTGGTGAGGCAAGGAGAAGGAGAACTCTGAATTCAAACCTGTTAAACTCCGCTTAAAAACTGACCTTGTGTCATATCCTGCTCGAGCGGAGGGGTTGGTAAATATGGTAAACACATTTTGTAGAGACATACAGTTATATGATCTAACAGTTCATATTTCTATCAATTCAATTTAGCATAAGTCAGCAACGTTAAATGGTTCTAAGTATTGCTATGTATTGTGACACAACGTGCAGTTAAATACTTAATTAATATGTAAAAATTAAAATTTATGAAATATATAAAAATTTATATATATATATATATCTAAAAAAC
Source organism: Sepioteuthis lessoniana (assembly GCA_963585895.1). Lineage (NCBI taxonomy): Eukaryota > Metazoa > Mollusca > Cephalopoda > Myopsida > Loliginidae > Sepioteuthis > Sepioteuthis lessoniana. The sequence goes on along the minus strand of OY757921.1, from coordinate 19,581,376 downwards.
AAAAATCTTTAAAATAAGTATCTTTTTATTCAAGGCTTAAATAGACCTAAAAAGCTGGTTGATTGTTCCTAAAGGTCAGTTAAGGGCGAGACAATGGTTTTTGATTTTTGATTTTAAAGGTCAGCGAATTTATTTAATTTCTCGGTTGTCAACTAACTTCATCGATCATAATGATGAAACGGGTCATTTCGTAAAACATATTTTTCTAGTCCTTATCTTAAAAGTCAATGTCAAAAGGGAAATTTAATTTTGCTCCACCCTAAATAAAGGTGAGCTGGGCATGGCTCATCCAGTCTGGTGAAGCTGAGAATTTTTAGTTCCACCCCATTGCTCTAAACCTGTTCCCATTGGTCAAAGCATCTAAAACGGGTTTCCCCAATACCTGTAAAATATAATCCTGAACTAGGATTGGTTGACCAATGGGAATATGACTCCGAATTGTCTCTTATTGGACAACCAATCAGAAAACTTTTTTAGTCCAGATATTGATCTATAAAAATAGGATGGGAAAACGAATCCTCAGAGAGGATGAGAAAATGGACCAAGAAGAAACTCAAGACTGCCAAAGAAGCATCCCTTCTATTCAAGACCCGAGGCACTCCGAACAATTTTCAGACTTTACAAAAATTCAAAGTCCCAGACTTTAGAGACATTAGTGTCATTCTAACCGCACCTCATCGTCACTTTTTCTCTCTCGATATTCTTTCTTCTTTTTGCCAGGAAAGCAAACATCGTTTGCTTGTTATTTATTGTCTCACAAACGGATTTTCTCTATTCTTTGAGTTGTTAGACAATCTAGCCACTCATATTACCTGACTGTCAGAAGAAGATCCGGCTGAATTGTGTCAACCCCACTTCGTGGATCTTTCAAACACAGCGTGGGCACGGAAGGATTGACAAAGTAAATAGTCGGAAGCTAATGTGGTAGTCACGAACACAATAGCCACAGCAAGTACTGTGACAAGTAGCCACACTACATTGGGCTCCGTGACGATCATAGGACCACAGTATCACTAATAATTCAATGAAACATCAGTCATTTGTTTTCACACCGTCAAATGATCAAACAGTTCTATTTCTAAAAATTCAATTTAGCATAAGTCATTTGTTTGCACAGAGTTTAAATGTCAAATAGTTTTATTTGATACACTTAGAACCCTATCAGATGCTACCACTCTGGACCAGAGTGGACCTGAGTGCAATGGTAATGAAGGGGTACTCCATATTCCCTAAAGCTCCAGTATTACTGGAGCATCACCATCAGATTGCTTAGTGTCACACCAGGACACTCGTTGGGGGGGGGGATCTTACCTCTCTGCAGAGATGCAGTTGGTGTATTCTACAGCCCCAACTGACAGTGCTGTTATTTATTAGTGTAGAAATTTCACGTATGCTCCGTATAATATATAAAAAAGCAAAATAAATAAATAAATAAATAAAATAATAATAATAACCCAACAAGTGTTGACTTTCAATAAAACCAACCAACCAATTAAACAAGGCATATTTGGATCTTTATTTTTCAAATTCTATTTACAAAAGTTGAAATGTAAAAAAAAAACTTTCTTTGGTTATTTTATATTCCTCGTCAACACAAGGAGGCGCACTTAATGGTAAATGGAATCGACGATCCGAGTTCAAATTCTGGACGTTTCTTTAAAAATTTTCACTTTGGTCGACGTTGCATTTCTCTTCGCACTAATGCCCTTGTGAAAAACATGAAACCTTCTCTCTTCCCCAGCGATGGGTAAATTATTGGATCAACAGAGTTCTTTAAGCTATCGGTCTAGCAGAAAGAAATCATATTTGAAATCAGCTGTACACTGCTAAAAAATTTAACCATGAGTCCCACTCTGCTCGTGATGGAGGGCTTGGGTGAATACACATACACATGCATTTATTTATTTGTATAGAAAGTCTACGTATAATATTTTCTGACAAAATTATTTTTTGTCATTTTATGTATTTTGGCAAAAAAGGCCAGGTTTAGTTTGGTGTGGCTTCTTTGTTCAATGGCATGTCAACTTTCGTGGTTAATTTATTACCAAAGCCGTCTTTGTAGAAGAACAGTAGTGGTACTATTGGACCCATAGCCTCTGGTGGTGTAATGGTTAGCAAGCTCGACTAGCAAACCTACACGAGTGAGTTCGGGTCTCATTGGGTGCCCCTTTCATATGGCCTTGTGCTACATCTGAGCAAAAAGCTTAGTAAATTTCCATAGCTGGGAGGGTAAGTGAGTTTATACATTTCCTAAGGGTATTAGTCCAAAAGTGAACGTAATAGCCAAAACACAGGATTATGAAAGTGCAGCGCCTTCCATAATCAACAGACATGACTCCATACAACGTTGTTTTTGTTTCCTAATCTGAAAATTTATCTGAAGAGTAAGAGATTTGACAATGTTCTGGATATTGAAAGAAATAATATGGCGCAGCTTCACATAATGTATAAAAGAGTTTTAGAAATGGAAACAACCTTGTCTACGACTTGAACTCGGATCGCCGTGCCTATTTTCAATGATCATAGCCATTATCATATTTACCAACCCCTCCGCTTGGGCAGGATATGACACAATGTCAATTTTTAAGCGGAGTTTAACAGGTTTGAATTCAGAGTTTTCCTTCTCCTAGACTAGTTGTCTCACCAAGGCTGAAGAACCCAGTCTGTCCTACTATTTACCCATAGCTGAAGGGAGAATAATTGGATTCATAGTTTTCCCAAGGGTATTAGTGTTATGTGAAAAACAATCGGTCTCGTCCAGGATTTGAACTTGTATTACCGTGTTCATTTCCTACGACGATAACCATTACACCACGGGCCCCTCCATCATGATGATAGCCATTATACAACGACCACCTCCAACTACAGGTTTAGTCCCAATATTCTTTGAGTGAACTTCGCCAATATCATCCCCAACATCATGAAGTCGTGCTCAGAGCACGCATGACTTGACTCTTTCTCGCCATCCGTCCCTATCATCTATCGTTCTGGGTAGGTCTTCCAGTATTCGCTCAGAGCTCATGAATAAGTTTTTTTTAAAATGCCAGCTGTTCTATCTGAGCTATGAGAACCCATTGCAGAAATCCAAAGCAAATCTTCCTACTCTGTCTGCACAAAGCTGATGACTATAAGTTTTTGTTGGTCAGCCAACACTGGTATGTCCATGCATTGGAGTCCATCAGAGAACATTGTTTGAGTTCGTCTTTACTTCCCCAGTTGGGCCCAGCATGTCTTGCTCGTTGTATTTGGATGGGTAGTTAAATGGGAGGCAAGTGTCTGTATTGGTGCTATTTTGTGAGGTGCTTCTTCCAGAATTTGTTCCAAACAGTTCCCATCCATCTTTTTCTCTAAGCGCTCAGTTAATGTTATATAGTCAATAACCTGCCGATATCAGTTCGCGATTTTCCTATGCGTACGTTGACATCGCTTTCAGTAGATGAGATATTACTACCAAGGTATATGAAATGATCTCCTAATTTCAGAAGTTTGTTGTTTAACGTGGAGATGGCACCTCTCGTTTAAAACGCATGAACTTGTTGTTGGGATAGTCAGCGTGTATCCTTTCGAGTCCGTAATGGGAGGCGGCGAGCGCATATTTTGTAGTAAAATGATAAGTCAACAAAAGTACACAAAACAGCAAAAGCAACAATCAAGAAGTATAAGTGTAACAAAATTGTCTTTCATATATTCTATTATTATTATTGTACAATTTATACAGATTCGCCAATGGTCCGGGAGACCAGGGTTCAATCCCAGGTCGAGTCATACCAAAGACTTAAAAAATGGTACTTGATACCTCTTTGCTTAACACTCAGTAATATGAGGTACGTATTGAGTGTAAAGTGGAGCAATCCAGAGAAAGGAGTAGCGCCCTCCTCTACACTTCAGTGTAGTAGCTATTGAAAAGGGAGCCTTCTGATCGCCATCGATTACGGTCGCCAACTTTACTTTATAAAGATGTGATAAGCTTATTAAAACTGAATACCTTTTGACTATGTCTTCCTAACGCCTGCTTCTCTGCTACTACCTTTTCTTTCTGAACGTTATCACCAGCGTCCTTTTCAAAATCTCAAACGAAGTCGGTAGGTTAGAAGATTATATGTGTGTGTGTGTGTGTGTGTGTTCTCTTCCTCCATCAGATAAGGTTCAGGAGGTGAGTCGGTGTATGTTGTTCTTAGCTAGCTTGCTTTTTGTGTCACGTGGGTTATTTGGCGCCAACATCTTTGATTTGTCCAACATGTCGACTCTAAAAGCTTGTTAAATTGGGAGTTAGCAACTGGTCAAATCTGTCCTTGATGTATATATATATATATATATATATATATACTACTTATGAACCATTACAAACTCTGTTTCATCTGACTTCAGGTTTAAGTCAATGTCTCTTGCTGCCTGTTATAGGCTACGCAGCAAATATCGGTTTGCGCTGGTGTATTTGCAAGAAGCACTAGATCATCTGCATAATCTGCATCCATAGTAGTTTCTGCTTCTTAACTTTTTTAGTTTGCGGTCATTTTCTTTCTTACAGGGTGCAGAAGAAAAATTAGGAATATTCTTGTATAATGATAAACGGCTTTATTATAAAACAAGATTAATTCTAATTAAAAAAAGATAAACAATAAAATAAGAAGATAATATAAAGCAGTAAATTTTATCAATATAGCCGTCATTTTTTTTTTCAATTATTGTATCAACTCACCTTCAAAACGATTTGCATGCTTTCAAAATAAATTCTTTAGACATTTTATTCCATTCCTCCTCAATAGTACTCTAAAGCGAACCAATATTTGGATGGGAAGTTGCATTTGGTTTGTTTTCTAAAACGACCCATATAGCGTAATCAAAGGGGTTAGGGTCTGGGCTTAAATTTTGTTTAATTGCTGTCCTCACAGTTTTCTCGTGGACTTTCAATTTATTAGCGTGCTTTCTTATTGCCGTTGTGGGGTCCTTCTGAATTGCTGTAGCGAGAGCAGTTAAAAAGTCTTCTTTTCGTTTTTTGCTCAACCCTCCATCCACTTTTCCTTAAAAAGTTCTTTTTCTGTAAGTTTTTTTCTTTGCTTTGTATACGGTAGACAAAGTAAGTTCGGCTTGGTTTCGGCGTTAAGCAAATCATAGATTCTTTGTTATTTCTTTTCTTGCTTACTCCTATTGGACTGAATTTTAATTTTAAAAGTGCTTGAATAATAGAGCTAATCATGAAAATTCAAATCTATCGTGTTTTTTCAAAAATTAGACTAATCAGACTAAAAAAAACCTTTAAGAATTTTTCCATATTTTGCTTCTGCACCCTGTAGATTTATTGACGTTGTTAGAACGTAATCATGGCTGACTATAAATAGAAATGATTCTCTTAATGCTATTTCACGATTTTAATACACGGGGATTGAGAAGATAAACCTACTGAAGAAATTTTTAATGGTCAACTAGACTCCAAAGTTTACGGCTGCAGGCCTCGACGAAATACCTTCTAAAATATGAAAGATAAGGAAATTGACTACATACTTTCTCGGTTTTGCTACGCAGAGCATAAAAAAGCACAATGGCAAAAAGGCTGTATACTCCTCTTCCTTCGAATTTGATGACCTCAGAATCACAGAGAATCTGCACCTCGTAGATTTATTGACGTTCTTAGAACGTAATCATGGCTGACTATAAATAGAAATGGTGCTGATGTATCTCCTTCGAAGATTGAGTGACAACATCAAAGAAATCAGTCTCCCAATTGGGTAAGTGAACTATTGCTGTCGTGTTTTTGTAGACCATCAGAATAGCGTTTACAGTTTCTTCGAGGAGACCATATGCTAGAAGTATTTGCTCCATATTTTCTCTGTGTATGGAGTTTAATGCCCGAGAGAGATCTTTAAAGGAAAGTGTTGCTACAAAGATTTTTTGCGCGTACTCCTTTGATGATTCGACGAATATTTAGAGTCTGAGAAATTGTGGTAGGATATTCTCCAAAAACCAAAGAACTTTCTCAACCTCAGGTTGGATACGATTGAGAAGCAAGGTATTATAAACCTTAGCAGCAATATCCGTAAGAGTTATGCCTCAGTAGTTCTCTGTGATTCTGAGGTCATCAAATTGGAAGGAAGAGGAGAATACAGCCTTTTAGCCATTGTGCTTTTTTATGCACAGCGTAGCAAAACCGAGAAAGTATGCAGTCAATTTCCTTATCTTTCATATTTTAGTAAGTAAATAATCTAGCTGTGCTTTTAGAGTATTTGGGTAGGTTTAAGTCCACATTTTTGTCTTTTTTTAAAATTTTGTATTTATGGAAATAAACCAAGAGAAAAATTTCCTTGATGTTTACCATTTCTGTTTGGGGAGTTGGGTAAACAGAATTTATCATTTTCATGTTGACTCAAACGAGTATTTATGTCGCTAGTAATGATCAGAACGTTGTGTTTGGGAATGTGTCAGACAAGGGAGAATAGCCTACATTACAAGGTTGTGTTCTCGGTTGGATTCTCTTTATGCTATTTCATGATTTTAATGCACGAGGATTGAGAAGCATCCCAACAGCTACAATGATGTAATATATATATATATATATATATATATATATATATATATATATATATATATATATGTGTGTGTGTGTGTGTGGTGTGTGTGTGTGTCTACCAACTTCTTTGCACGAGCAGGATGCGACATAAGGTCAATAATAAGCGTAATGTAACAGGTTTGAAATTAAAGTTTTCTTTCTGGACCTGTTGCCATAGTAACGTTAAATAGTCTGGTCTGCTTTGAAATTGCCTGGTCTGCCTTAAACAAAAAATAAACATATTTGCTAATTTACATTCATAATAAAAGTCTAAGACGAATTTTCGAAGCCGCTGCTATCTCACTCTTTAATTTCCTAAATACTCGTCCTGGCTTTTATAATATTTCTCCTTACTTGAGCAAATCCATTTTAAATAGCTACAATATATTCCATCTTTAGTTAATATATTCCACATATATCATAATTTTATGCTTTCTCTTTTTCTTTTTGTCTTTCTTTTTCTTCTTCCTTTTGATTCGAAATCTTCCTTGATAAACAAACGGAACATAAATTCTACTCAATATTCCTGATAAGTCAAATGACGTAATTCAAAACAATAAACGCTGATTCACTAATTAAACGGCCAACTTTTTCTTGTCATACAAAATTTCCCTAGGTTTTTGTATTTTGCATATTTAAACATCCATCGTTGATTTAACATCACTAATATCATCCCTCATAATCCTGATGTTAGTTCATTAGAACCGAAACGCTATAGTGTCGACTTTGCTTCTCAATAAATCTCTCCTTCTACTTGGATTACCTTGTTATGAATTTTTCTTCATATATATATATATATATATATAACTTATAAAAATGTTTTTCTTAAATCAAGAAAGTACCCAAATATAAACTATAAAAGATGTGTTTTATTAAACGGTTGTATTTCTCGATAAAACTTATATATAATGGTCTTTCCCATTGTTTTAGATACGTGTAGTCTCATCAGTTCATTTCGTCTTGTATTATTGTACATGTGTTTTGAATGAGATATCAGTCCTGTCTTTTACTTATACACTATGGCAAACCGTATACATTGAACGCGACTTGGAATGGTCACTGATCTGAACTTTGTATTAATTCCCTATACAATTCCCTCAAGACTCTTCAGACGGTCCAGTTCAAAACAGCAGATCTTTTTGTGCTTAAGTGCTCAAATGAGTGGAGATGAATAGCAACAGCTTCAAGATTATATATTAACTTGACCTTGTATTGAAGCAAAGGCCTGTTCACACCTCATATACTATCATATAACTGACCATACAACAAAACCTTGGGTATCTCATAACATGTCCAGTCCCTCTGAGCCGTGACTTCATTAGGAAAACATTTAGTTCTTCCAATATCATATTTCTTGAAGATGGTTAGTTTTGGTTTGGTTTCTTTGTTAGTGGCATATCATCCTTCGTGGGTTATTCAATTCCAAAGCTATCCTTGTAGAACTGTAGTTGTACTATTTAACTCATAGCTGAGGGACAAGCTGATTCATGCCTTTCCCTAGGTTATTAAATTCGAAAGTGAACGAAATAGCACGACTGGAGATCGAACTCGTTTACTCAGTTATCGCAGTCTTACACTTTAGCCACTACGTCAGGGAGACTCCTCCTTTTTTTTAAAAAAAATTGAGACTTTGTCCAGCCATTTATATCTTCATATGAAATGAGAGAAACGTTTATGGAAAGTATCAAGTTGATTTGTGTGTTGTCTATAAGGAACCCTTGATTCAAAACTTTAGGAAGACCGTCATACTTGTGTTTTAGTTATAGATATATCATCATCATCATCATCATCTCGTGCCACAGGCACGGATATCCCTGACCCTCTTTCGCCACTTCTCCCTATCGTTCATCGCCTCTGGCAAGTCTTCAGGGCTACATCCCGTATTCTCACATAGCTGCTATATGTATGTTCGAGCTGGTCGTCCTGCTTTTGCCTGGCCATATGTGGGGTCCATAGGAGTACATCACTTATGAGCTCGTCCCTGCTTCTCCAGCAGTGTCCTGCAGAGACTATTAAGTAATAGTCCAAGAGGAATAGCGTTATATATATATATATATATATATATATATATATATTACCGGCTCATTACCTAGTGGATAGAGTGTTTGCCAATGATCCGGGAGACCTGGGTTCATTCCCAAGTCGTGTCATACCAAAGACTTGATACCTCCTTGCTTAACACTCGGCATTATAAGGTACATATCAAGAGTAAAGTGAAGCAATCCAGGGGAAGGAGAAGCGCCCTTCCCTACGCCTCGGTGTAGTAACTATTGAAAAGGGAGCCTTCGGGTCGCCCTCGACTACAGTCGCAAACTTTACTTACTAATAATTCAATTTAACATCAGTAATTTGTTTGCACACAGTTAAGTGGTTTCAACTTTAGAAAATGATAAAAAAAGTTCTATTTATCCCTTTGATAGGACCCTAACAAGAACTACCACTCCGGGTAAGACTGGATTTGTGAATAATGGCAATGAAGAGATATTCCACATTCCCCAAAGCTCCAGGACTGTAGCCCCACCATCTGATGGTTTGGAGGTGCCCGTGGTGTTATGGTGTAATGTAAAATCCCACAACACTGCGGTCGACCCAGATGAAATTCATTACGAACTTCTCAGACCACTACCTCCAAAAACTTTACACTACTTCCTCACTGCTTTAAATAACATCTTGAAAACTAGTAGATTCCTAGTATCATGGCAACTAGATACCATCATCCCTATACTTAAACAAAGAAAGAACAGTCTCTATCCATCAAATTATCGTCCAATGGCATCAATAAACTGTTTTGCATCATGGAAAATGCCCGTGGTGTAATGGTTATCGTCGCAGGATATGGACACGGCGACACGAGTTCAGATCCTGGACCTGACTGATTGCATTTCACATGGCACTAATACCCTTGGGAAAGGTATGAATCCAATTATTCTCCCTCCAGCTATGGGTAAATAGTAGGGCAGACTAGGTTCTTCAGCCTTGGTGAGGCAACTAGTCAAGGAGAAGGAAAACTCTGAATTCAAACCTGTTAAACTCCGCTTAAAAATCAACCTCGTGTCATATCCTGCCCGAGCGGAGGGGTTGGTAAATATGATGGTTTAGTGTCATACACCAGGACATTCGCTGGAAGGTCTTATCCTTCTGCAGGGATTCAGTCTGCATATTCAACAGGCCCTGTCAACTGGACAATTTCTTGAGGTGAATGCAACAGGTCGTGACGAATCAGCAGAAAGTAGAGTCAGTTGAAGACTTTTAATAGTTCTTTTAGTAGAGAGGTAACAACGTCATCATCAAATGAATTCTCAAGTAAACTATTTTGAGGAAGATAAATTTGATTTGGAATTAATTTACTATAACATTGTTCGAGTGTTATTACAAGACTGACCTTATATATATATATATATATATATATATATATATATATATATATATATATATATAATTACTATATTTGAAGTAAAAGTAGCAGTATCTACTAAGAGAGTAGCGAATATCTAGAATAAAACATAAATAAGCAGTATAACAGATCTGTCATGCAAATCCATTTTATACTCGGTCCTTACCATAAACCACTCTCTTGTAATACTTGTAATTTTCAGATAGTAATATCGCCTGATGATCGCGAAAGCGTGGAATTGTTAGTTGCAATATGTGGTTTTCATTTCGATGTTATACTTCATGTTTATACGAGGATTATTAAATATGTTTCCAGACTTTTTTCGTATGGGCACTTTTATTGATAGTACACATATGAAACTCTAGTCCCCTTCAAAGTAATCTCCTCCGGCTGCAATGCACTTGTTGTACCGTTCCAACAACTTATGCAAGGCCCCATGGAAGTTCTCTTGTGTGAGCGTGTCAATGACCTTCGTCACAGCCTCTTTCATCTCCTTAATTGTCTCATAACGACAGCCTCTGAGCTTAGGGAATAAGCAAAAGTCACAGGGAGCAAGGTCTGGACTACAGGGAGGCTGACGAACTGTCTTGATGCTCATCTTGGTCAAATAGTCTGTGACAAGGATGGAGTTGTGGACTGGTGCATTGTCCTGGTGGAAATGCCACTGACCCGATTTGAAGAGTGCTGGCCTCATCCGACGGAATCTCTTCATGAACTCCCTTAAAACCTCAACATAGTAACCCTAACACTAAGCCTAACCGTTTGGCCAATCAACTCTGGTGTATTGACTTCTTTACTCCTCCCACACCTCTCATTATTCCTCAGAGAATTCCGTGCCTTCCTTGAATCTCTTATGCCACTCAAAAACTGATACTCGATTCATGCAAGATGGTCGAATTTGAATCTGAAATCATAAAAATATGTCAGTCATCTCATAAGATGTATAGCAATAACATACTGAATTTTCAAGAATCTACGACAATTTCAAATGCCTGTACAAAAACGTCTGGAAACTTATTGAATACACCACGTATGTGTGTGTGTGTGTATGTGAAAAAGACCCACTGGGTAGTGAATAAAATTTTTGGAGAGGTAATAAAAGTTTAGGGCTTCACAGGAGGGATATTTACTTGTTTGCATTTTTAAATCCCCCTTTTTCTACAAGAGAACAAAAATCATTGGATTATGTTGACTAATTTCCAGATATTGTAAACCAAATCTATATTCTTATTCTTATCTTTAAATAATATTTTTTCCTTAAGACATCTCATAACCTTTTATAAAAAGGAATATTTTAAAGTTCAGTTGGTGGGTTGGGTTTTATGGCATATCAACCTTTGTAGGTTATTTAACGCCAAATCCATTTTTATGTAAATAGTTATATTTTTAAAAATTCCGATTAATATGAGTGCACAGTTTATATGTCAAAAACATTTGTATTTCAAGCTATTCAGTTTATTCAAACAGTTCTAATTCAGCTAATTCAGTTCAGTAAAAGTACAGATTTTGTTAACACATAGTTAAATGTCAAAAACAGTTCTATATTAAACAATTCAGTTTAAGTACAGTTTCAATGTCAAAAACAGTTCCATTTCAAACAATTCAGTTTAGCATAAGTATGCAGTTTAAATGTAAGTACAGTTTAATTGTCAAAAACATTTATATTTCAAGCTATTCAGATTAGTCAAACAGTTCTAATTCAAACAATTCAGTTTACCATAAATATGCAGTTCTATTTAACCCATAGATAGGGCCCTATCAGGTGCTACCATTCCGGGTCAGAGTGGACCAGGGAGCAATGGCAATGAAGGGGTGCTCCGCATTCTCCAAAGCTCTAGTATCACAGGAACCTCACCATCAGATTGTTTAGTGTCATATCGAGGACACTCATTGAGTTGGGGGTTCTTGCCCCTCTGCAGAAGTGCAGTCGGTGTATTCTACAGCCCCAGCCAACTGGGCAATTTTAAAGTTCAGTATTTTTATAAACCAGTATTTTTATAACCGGTTCATTGACCTAGAGGGTAGAGTGCTTGCCAATGGTCCAGGAGACCGGGGTTCAATCCCAGGTTAAGTCATACCAAAGACTTCAAAAATGGTGCTTGATACCTCCTTGCTTAACACTCAGCATTATAAGGTACGTATCAAGGGTAAAATGGAGCAACCCAGAGAAAGGAGTAGCGCCCTCCCCTACACCTCAGTGTAGTAGCTATTGAAAAGGGAGCCAACTTTACTTACTTCTATAAAATAATTTGTTTAAAATATTGTTTTGAAATAATTTCTTTTGTGAAAATATGATTAGATGTGTCATTAATAACGCCGAAAAGATCCGGATCTTTTCCGTCGTTCATTCATTTAAATGACCAGTACGTTTTGAACAGATTAACGACAGTGGTGTGTAGCCAAAATGAAGGAAGAAACCACAACTCTTGGTTATAAAAATATAACTCTCTTTATTTTTCTTGGAGTGAAAGCTTCTGTAAGTATGTGAAAGACAGGGAGACGGGGAAGCGAAGACAGACTACTATTCTGACCCATAACTCCTTCTTCTCTTGACCATCCCACGCTGCGTTATCTTCGAGGCCCCACTTAGCACTTATTGTGCTTTTCGGCCGGGGGTACTCAACTGAAGGCCCGCTGTTGGCCGCTGCCTCCGCAGGGCGCCCAGCTACTCGCTGGCGCTCCCGTGACTGACTCAAGACTGAGACTCACTCTGCGACTGACCTTATCTCACGTGGGCATCTGCATATATCATTTCATAACACCCACACATTTCCGTTCCCACGTGACTACCTCCACTTATCTTTACAAGTGCAACCTGTGCAGAGAATCTCTGATTGACGGCTCAGTCAAGGGTCAATATGCAATAACAGTTCCAAATATTGTATACCCATTAGAATGCCTGATTGGGTGTGGTGGCCACTTGTAATGTGTCGTTATTTTTCAGATATTGTCAGAATTTTCCAATCTACTATTTCTCCGTATATATATGTATATATATGGAGAAATAGATTATATATATATAATAGTTGATATATATATATATATATATATATATATATATATATATATATATACAAATAAAATATACACATATATATATATATAAATAAAAGAGAGGGTGATTCAATATATAAGGTTTAGTTTGTTTAATGGTATACGTGGTGTATTCAATAAGTTTCCAGACTTTTTTGTACAGGCATTTAAAATTGTCGTAGACTATTGGAAATTCAGTATGTTATTGCTATGTATCTTATGAGACGACTGACATTTTTTTATGATTTCAGGTTCAAATGAACAGCTACAGCAGCAATTGGAATACACCCTACTAAAGCCTGATTGTTACAGCTGGTGAATTTCAAAAAGTCTCTCTGGACGTCAGGACACTTTAGAAGAACGATATGCAATAAAATTGTGTTTTAAACTTGGAAAAAATGCCACAGAAACGTATGGAATGCTTTACACTGCTTTTCGACCATCTTGCATGAATCGAGCATCAGTTTTTGAGGGGCATAAGAGATTCAACGAAGGCAGGGAGTTTGTTAGGGATGATGAGAGGTGTGGGACGAGTAAGGAAGTCAATAGACAAGAGTTGATTGGCCAAAGAGTTAGGGTTACTATGTTGAGGTTTTAAGGGTGTTCGGGAAGATATTCCGTCGGAAGATGCCAGCACTCTTCAAATCGGGTTAGCGGCATTTCCACCAAGACAATACACCAGTCCACAACTCCATCTTTGTCACAGACGATTTGACCAAGATGGGTATCAATACAGTTCCTCAGCCTCCTTACAGTCCAGACCTTGCTCCCTGTGATTTTTGGTTATTCCCTAAGCTCAGAGGCTGTTGTTATGAGACAATTAAGGAGATGAAAGAGGCTGTGACGAAGGTCATTGACACGCTCACTCAAGAGGACTTTCATTGGGCCTTGCAGGAGTTGTTGGAACGGTACAACAAGTACATTGCAGCCAGAGGAGATTACTTCGACGGGGACTAGAGTTTCATATGTGTACTATCAAGGAAAGTGCCCATACGAAAAAAGTCTGGAAACTTATTTAATAATCCTCCTGTCAACCTTCGTAGGTTATTTAATGCCAAATTCATCCTTCGAGAAGAACAGTAGTATTACTATTTAACTCATAGGTGGGAGGATATGGGGGTTCATACCTTTCCCAAGAGTATTTGTCCGAAAGTGAACAAAATAGCTTGACGGGAGTTCGAACTCGCAAAATATGAGTCCGCAGTCCAGCGCTGTAACCATTACACCATGAGGACATCCCCAATATATAAGGTGAATTTTCCTTTAGAAATTAGCAATAAGAAACATTGTTTACAGGCGCATCATTTTCAATAAAATCTGTAGCAAGAATACTTACTTTTCTCAGCATCACCTCCTTTACTGACCATTGCACCCAGAACTTTTCTTAACGATACTCAGTGTTTCCATTCCATGGACAGTCTTTGCAACTCAGGTTGGTTGTAGCAAACCCATGTTGAACCCATTTGTAAAAAAGTTTTTGCTAAAACATTCTTCTCCGTACACATCACATATTCTTCTGTAAATTTCATATGGTTTGCACTTTACAACCACCAAAAATTTGATGACAGACCTCTGTTCAAGCCGGGAGCATCTTTTTGTGACTAAAACATGTTTTTCTGTACACATCACATATTCTTCTGTAAATTTCACATGGTTTGCACTTTACAACCACCAAAAATTTGATGACAGACCTCTGTTCAAGCCGGGAGCATCTTTTTGTGACTAAAACATGTTTTTCTGTACACATTACATATTCTTCTGTAAATTTCACATGGTTTGCACTTTATAACCACCAAAAAATTGATGACAGACCTCTGTTCAAGCCGGGAGCATCTTTTTATGACTAAAACATGTTTTTCTGTACACATCACACATTCTTCTGTAAATTTCACATGGTTTGCACTTTACAACCACCAAAACTTTGATGACAGACCTCTGTTCAAGCCGGGAGCATCTTTTTGTGACTAAAACATGTTTTTCTGTACACATCACACATTCTTCAGTAAATTTCACATGGTTTGCACTTTACAACCACCAAAAATTTGAGACAAGTGGAGACAAGTGGAGAGAGAGTCAGGGAAATTCGTGCTGGCAGCATGACATGATGATGATGTTATATAAGTAAAAAAGTACAGTTTGTGACCGTAGTCGGGGGTAACCCGAAGGCTCCCTTTTGAATATCTGCTGCACTGTGGTGTAGGAAAAGGTACGACTCCTTTCCTTGGAGATATATATATATATATATATATATATATATATATAATATTCAACGGACAGTTATTATGTCATTATAGATTTATTTCGACAAGTCACAGATGTGACGGCTGGCATCTGTGATACATTGAAATAAATTCATAATGGCATAGTATCTATCCGTTGAATATTAAAAGAATATATATATATATATATATATATATATATATATATTCGCGCTGTATGAGAGTTGTTTTTATATATATTCTCATATATTTACATATTAATAGCCATACATCGAGCACTTCTGTATCTAAATAATTCCAAACACATCGTCTCCAGACATAAACTGCATATATATATATATATATATATATATATATATATATATATATATATATATTCATTTTTCTTAGTGCGTGAACAGGAGGTACCATAATTAAATAATTCACCTCTAATATTTTGTTATAAGGGTATCCTATGAAGGAATTGTTTGGTTTGGTTTGGTTTTATGGGATATCAAACATTGTAGGTTATTAATGGCAAATCCATTAACTGTATAAACTGTTCTATTTCAAATAATTTAGTTTAGTATAAATATAGTTTTTGTTTACACATATATAAATGTCAAAACAGTTCTATTTTAAGCAATTCAGTTTAACAGTTTCTACGTCAAAAAAAGTTCAATTTCAAACAATTCAGTTTTATATAAGTACACAGTTTAGTTCTATTTGACCCATAGATTGGACCGTATCAAGTGCTATCCCTTCGGGCCAGAGTGGACCCGGGAGCAATGTTAGGGCGTCCTTACCCCTTTGCAGAGAAGCAGACGGTGTATTCTACAGCCCTAGCCGACTGGGCAAATCGTGAATTGTAGCAAATTATTCGTAACGAGTTTCTAACAAATAACTGGAGGTTAAGTTGAACTGACATTACCTTTGACGTATAATTTTGGTAATTAGTAACGGTTGAAAGTGTTATGAGGACAGCGTGAATTTGGAAATTCATGCCTAAAGAGTTGCTATGACAAAACGTGGCTTAATGTTGTTGTAGAGGAGACTTCCGGTTACAAATGTTGAAACGAATTATAAAATAAAATAAATATTAAAGGAGGTCAAGTTGAAAAACATGCTATATTTTTATGTATAAATTTTGTCAATAAGCAATTATTTATAAAATATGTTTTTGTGTAAATATTAATTCTTCAACGAGTACAGTAAACATAAATGTTTTTAATATTACTTAAAATTGTTTATTCGTGTGTTAATCCTGCATTTCTTCATGACACACGTGGATCTTTTTCTATTTTTATGTTGGTTGGTTGCTTTGTTGGGTTTTAGGGCATATCAACCTTTGTAGGTTATTTAACGCCAAATCCATTTTTATGTAAATAATCTGTTCTATTTAAAACAATTCAGTTTAGCATAAGTACACAGTTTGTCAAAAACATTTCTATTTCAAACTATTCAAGCAGTTATATGTAACAATTCAGTTAAGTGTAAATACAGTTTTAATGTCGAAGTACGGTTTAATTGTCAAAAATATTTATATTTCAAGCTATTCAGTTTTGTCAAACAATTCAGTTTAGCATTAGTATGTTGTTAGTTCTATTTAACCCATAGATAGAGCCCTACCAGGTGCTACCACTCCGAGCTAGAGTGGACCTGAGAGCGATAGCAATGAAGGGGTACTCCGCATTCCCCAAAGCTCCAGCACTGCTGGAACCTCACCATCAGATTGTTTAGTGTCATATCCTCGTTGGGGGGGAGTCTTACCCCTCTGCAGAGGTGCAGTCAGTGTATTCTACAGCCCCATCTGACTGGGCAATTTTCTATTTTTAGATTTGATGAAACACTCGGGTTTGGGACTGTTACAATTTTGCTACGTTCATGTATTGTTTGTACTATATATTTCGTGCCCAGTCGACTGAGGCTGTAAAATACACCGACTGCACCTCTGCAGAGGAGTAAGACCCCCAACGAGTGTCCTGGATATGACACTAAACAATCTGATGTGGAGGTTCCAGTAATGCTGTGGAATGCGGAGAATCCCATCGCTCCCAGGTCCACTCTGGCCCGGAGTGGTAGGACCTATCAATGGGTCAAATAGAACTAAACTGCGTACATATGCTAAACTAAATCGTTAGAAATGGAACTGTTTTTGTATACTAAACTGAATTGTTCGAAATAGAACAATTTTGACATTCAAGTGAGTGTAAGCAAAAGCTATACTTACTAAAACTAAATTCTTTGAATTAGAATTGTTTGACTAAACTGAATAGCTTGTAATAGAAATGTTTTTGACAATTAAACTGTGTTCTTATTCTAAACTGAATTGTTTAAAATAGAACTATTTATTTGTATAAAAATGGATTTGTCATTAAAAAACCAACAAATGTTGATATACCATAAAATCCAACCAACCAATCAACCAACCAATCTTATATATTTGATATACATGTATAAAGAGGATTTGGCATCCTATGGTTGATATGCCATAAAAACCAATCACTGAATTGTTTAATAAAGAACTGTTTTGACATTTAACTGTGCGTAAACAAAATCTATCCTTTTACTAAACTGAATTGGGTGAATTGTTTGAAATAAAACTAATTGCATAAAATTGCATTTGGCATTAAATAATCTACAAAAGTTGACATACTATAAAACCCAAACCAACAAGCAAACTATATATTTCTTTAAACGTTTCATCAATTTTAACGTGCTAGAGTCTTTAAAAGTATTTTTTACTCTTTGGCTCAAAATACCTATTGGGGGGGGGGGTTAATGGCGTATCGATCTTCGTGGGTTATTTAATGCCAAAACTATTTTTGTAGAAGAACAGTATTTCACCATTTAAGTCGTAGCTGGGCGTGAAAAGGAGGATCATACCTTTCCCAAGGGCACCTCTAGTGGTGTAACGGTTAGCAAGTTAGACTAGCGAACCTACACGAGTGAGTTCGAGTCTCATTGGGTGCCCCATTCATTCGGCCTTGTGCCACATCGAAGCAAAGAGCTTTGTAAATTACCTTTCCCAATGGTATTAGTCCGTATGTGAATGTAATAGTGTGACTGGAGTTCGAACTTGCTTACCAAAATTACACAGTCTAGCTCGTTAAGCACCACTTGTCTTCTTTTTAAAAAAAGAACTTAGCAGACCATTCTCGACGTATACTTGTACTTGCAATATCATTATAAAACGCTTCATTGATGTGTTATCTATATTTGGAGGTGCCCGTGGTGTAATGGTTATCGTCGTAGGAAATGGATACGGTGACACGAGTTCAATTCCTGGACCAGACGGATTGTATTTCACATAGCACTAATACCCTTGCGAAAGGTAGGAATCTAATAATTCTCCCTCCAGCTATGGGTAAATAGTAGGACAGACTAGGTTCTTCAGCCTTGGTGAGGCAACTAGACTAGGAGAAGGAAAACTCTGAATTCAAACCTGTTAAACTCCGCTTAAAAATTGACATTGTGTCATATCCTGCCCGAGCGGAGGGGTTGGTAAATATGGTTATCTATATTTGGTTGCTTGGTGCTTGGGAGGATATTTAACCCAATCCCAACTTATCAAGGTTCAATGTATACCCATGATACACAAACACTGAATAAACGGAAGGAAAGACAAGATAAGCTAATTTATGAATACAGAAACATTTAATACACGCATAATATACATACAAGAAGTATTGACAAGGGTACACAAACGTGTCCCAACTGATAAAATGAGCACAAATTGTTCAATGAACAAGCAGTATATGAAAGAGGTACAAAAACAGTTAAATCTTACTTAATGATGAAGAGTACAATAAATTATAACTATATCATAGCGAAACCGGATGTACATCCCTACTGTTAAGTGAACAGAGGCCAAAAGAGATGTCTTTATTGTTCAACGAAAAGAGACAATAAAAAACGCCTTCACTATTCAAAGAACCGAGAAAAGAGACCGAGATGGATTCTCGGATTCTAATATGACCACGAAGAGTCAAAAGACACGCCACTTTTCAAAGGAGACAGCTAATAATTATCTCCCTACGTTTATATTTGATGCACATTGTACTGGATAAACATAAAAAGCAAATAATGTCAAATATATATTTAATAATCAACTAGAATTTCGATAAAAATGAAATGAAATTATCACATTTTTGCAAACAGTTCTTAAAGTGTATACGCACACTAATGATAAATAGCTGTGTAGAGTCCGAACACCATATTTACAAGATTTACTTAACATTGTGTAAGAAATGACGATATGAAATTTTGTGCCAATCTAAATAGCCTGTCTAGACACCAAAACTAATAAACGCTTCGTTTGAATTGTTCTTGAGAAAAGATAGATCAGTGAAATGACAATGCCTCGTGGTCAGAATTGTTAATTATTTTCTGACGGTGTCAGAGTTCAATAGTTCCTACGCTTATTTTGTTCCTGCGTTGTTACAGTAGAGTACATGTTATAAATGCTTCGGAGGACGAGACGTTAATAAATCTATGACATGAATGTAGATAAGATATTTGATGAATATTTTTGCTGAACTTCTTTTGGTTGTTGTTTAATAGTATTTAAAAAAAAAATTCGCATAATTGGGACATCCGTCTGATTGGACAAAATTTCTCCATTTCCGTTGTTCCAATTAACGTGTTTCGAGTTTGGTTTAAGTATTCTCTCTCTCTCTCTCTCTCTCTCTCTCTCTCTCTCTCTCTCTCTCTTTCTTTCTTACAAACACACACACAAACACATACACACACGTACGTATATATGTATATATTGGAAGGCTATTAATCCTGAAGAGGGTTTGGAATTTTTCATTTGAAAATAATTTTTTTCGATGAAACGTTCAATATCAGTTACATTGCCCTGAAGATGCTTGTAAAAATCGAAACTAGGCAAATCTCATATAAAGCCTACACCCACTGAAATTTTTGTTTATATATATATATATATATATATGCATATTTTTGTATGAGTGTATATATATATATATATATATATATATATATATATATATATATGTAATTTTTAAAATACCTATTCTATAATTATGACCGTCTGAAAAAAAAAAAAAACACAGATGATACATTCTAAAAAAGTTAAAAAATTACACAAACTCATATCTGGGGAAAAAAATTAAATTAAAAAAAAAAAAAAACTGAAAACAATCGTATTGCTGTATTTTATTGACCCAGAGACTCAAAAATGGTACTTTATGCCGCCTTGCCTAACAATCAGCGTTAAAGGTACGGATCAAGGGTATGTGGAGCAATCGAGGATAAGGAATAGCACCCTCCCCTACACCTTAGTGTAATGAAAAGGGAACTTTTGGGTCGTCCTCGACTACGGTCGCCAACTTTACTTATATATATACACACATACATATCTATAAAATTCCAAAAAAAAATTCGTACTGCTGATTCTTTTGGTATAAGCAGAGTTTAACCGGTTTGAATTCAGAGGTTTCCTTCTTCTAAACTGGTTGTCATACCATGCAACTACTATTTACTCATAGCTGGTAGTAGATTAGTTCGATTCATACCTTTCATACGGGCATTAACGCTATGTGAAATGTAAACAGCTTCGTCCAGGTTTTGAACTCGGTTCGCTGAATCCATTTCTTACGACGGTAACTATTACACCACAAACGCAAGCAAGCAATATATATATATATATATATATATGTTTGTTTACATATTTTCTTTGTTCGTAAAAACGTAACACATATACACACATACTCGCGCTCACATATATATATACATGTTTGATTAAATAATAAAGACATCCTTTGTCTACACATTTTTGTATTCATCCTTTCGAGTCGCTGCATCGATTTAATAGTATCCGACAGGAATTAGTTAATAAACCTCTCATAATTAATTGGCTTCCTATTATTTTCTATACGATCTTGGGCCATCATCAGGGGTTTGTGTATCGCAAAAGTGATGTGATCTTTGCATGTACATTAATACTTCGTAGGTGTTGAGCATTTATTATTTATACTGGTGTGTTGTTGTAATATACATATTTACCAACCCCTCCGCTCGGGCAGGATATGACACAAGGTCAATTTTAAAGCGAAGTTTAACAGGTATGAATTCAGAGTTTTCCTTCTCCTAAACTAGTTG
>OY757921.1:19532584-19555084 GCA_963585895.1 Sepioteuthis lessoniana | reverse complement strand
AACAATCTGATGGTGAGGTTCCAGTAATGCTGGGGCTTTGGGGAATGCGGAGCGCCCCATCATTGCAATCGCTCCCAGGTCTACTCTGGCCCGGCGTAGTAGCACCTGATAGGGCCCTATCAATGGGTTAAATAGAACTAACGGCATGCTTATGCTAAACTGAATTGTTTGACTAAACTGAATAGCTTGAAATAGAAATGTTTTTGACAATTAAATCGTACTTACATTTAAACAGTGTGCTTATGCTAAACTGAATTATTTGAAATGGAACTGTTTTTTGAGATTGAAACTGTATTTACACTAAACTGAATTGTTTAATATAGAACTTTTTTGACATTTAACTGTGTGTAAACAAAATCTGTACTTATATCAAACTGAATTATTACTGCTTGACTAAACTGAATAGCGTGAAATAGAAATGTTTTTCACAATTAAACTGTACTTACATTTAAACTGCATACTTATGCTAAACTAAATTGTTTGAAATAGAACTATTTTCATAAAAATGGATTTGGCGTTAAATAACCTACAAAGGTTGATATGCATAAAAACCAACCAACCCTGTATACATACACGATATTTTAACTATAACTCTGAGTTCTACGTACCTGATCTTCAGGTGAACTTGTGTTCACACATCAGAAAGCCCAGTCGGCTGGAACTGTAGAATACACCGACTGAATCTCTGCAGAGGAGTAAGAACCCCCCCCCCGCGCCAACGAGTGTCGTAGATATGACATTAAACCATCTGATGGTGTAGTTCCAGACCAGGAGCTTTAGGGAATACACCTGATTGGGTCCTATCTATAGGTCAATTAGAACTGTTTGACATTTACACTGTGTAAAATTACACTGTTTGACATTTACACTTATGCTAAATCGAATTGTTAGAAATAGAACTGTTTGATCTTTTAATTTTGTGTAATCAAATGATTAATGTGTAACAGATTTGTTAGAGAGCAATAATTAAAACCATTTAACTGTGTAGAAACAATAGCAATACTTGTGTGCAAACAAATTAGTTCTACGTGGTGTATTCAATAAGTTTCCAGACTTTTTTTTGTACAGGCATTTAAAATTGTTGTAGACTCTTGATTAGTTAATAGAATTATTCCTATTAAATAGAAGTACTTGAAACCATTTAACTATGTGCAAAAAAGAGCTCAGGCTCTTCAAAAAATCTTATCAACAAAATATATTTACAAATCATATATTTAGCATATGTATAAAGAGGAGTTGGCACTAAATACGAGGTGCATACAATAAGTTTCCAAACATTTTTCGTTTGGACATTTAGAATTGATGTAGACTCTTGAAAATTCACTATGTTATTACTATACGTTTTATGAGATGACTGCCTTATTTTTATGATTTCAGGTTCAAATGAACAGCTACAGCAGCAATTGGAATACACCCTACTAAAGCCTGATTGTCACAGCTGGTGAATTTCAAAAATGCAATCTGGACGTCAGGACCCTTTAGAAGAACGATATGCAATAAAATTCTGTTTTAAACTTGGAAAAAATGCCACAGAAACGTATGATATGCTTCAGACTGCTTTTGAAGCATCTTGCATGAATCGAGGATCAGTTTTTGAGTGGCATAAGAGATTCAAGAAAGGCAGAGAGTCTGTGAGGGATGATGAGAGGTGTGGTACGAGTAAGGAAGTCAATACATCAGGCTTAGGGTTACTATGTTGAGGTTTTAAGGGAGTTCAGGAAGACATTACTAGGGAAGGGGCCAGCACTCTTCAAATCGGGTCAGTGGCATTTCTACCAGGACATTGCAACAGTCCACAACTCCATCCTTGTCACAGACTATTTGACCAAGATGGGCATCAAGACAGTTGCTCAGCATCCCCATAGTCCAGACCTTGGTCCATGTGACTTTTGGTTATTCCCTAAGCTCAGAGGCTGTCGTTATGAGACAACTGAGGAGATGAAAGAGGCTGTGACGAAGGTAATTGACACGCTTACACGAGAGGACTTCCATGGAGCCTTCGAGAAGTTGTTGGAACGGTACAACAAGTGCATTGCAGCTGGAGGAGATTACTTCGAAGGGGATTAGAGTTTCATGTGTGTACTATCAATAAAAGTGCCCATACGAAAAAAATTCTGGAAACTTATTTAATGATCCTCGTAACTCATTTAAAATGAAATTACCAACAAACTATCCACTTAAAAATCATTTATGTATATATATGTATATATATATATATATATATATATATATATATATATATATATATAAATGAGAACAAACAAATGACTGATGTTAAATTGTTACTGTTATAAAGCAATACTTGAGACTATTTAACTGTGTGCGAACTAATAATTAAAAGTAAATAGAATTATTCATATTTGATAAAAAATACTCGAAATCATTTAACTGTGTACAAAAAAAAAAAAAAAAAATGAACTCAGGCTCGTTTAAAAATGTTATCAAGAAAATGTGTTTATAAATCACCTATATTTAATATATATGTTATTGGGTGTCGGAGATTTGGTTGTGTTATTGATTTCGCTTGTTTCGTATATCTTGGGTTTAGCGTATCTAACTCCAGTGTGTTTTCTTCCTCTTACGCCATCGAATTTGTTGACGTCTTCTCTGTCTGTAGAAGACTGCAATAGAATTGCAGAAGGAAAGAAGGAAGGAAGGAGACGAAGATACCTTTCAACTCAAAACTTTATTTCTGGGTTTAATACAGCTATTCTTTCGCGAGAAAATGTCTTCCTACACTATTTGTAAAGAGTCACATCTCCCAAACAAGGTGTTGAACTGTATTTGTCATTTTCGGTGGATGATAAGTCCAAAGTCAGCAGTTATATCCAGTGGGTGTTTTTAATAATATTTGTTTCGGCGGTGAGGGCTTGGTTGGAGAAGACATGGCTAAGTGTCAGGCCACAAGACTTGATCAGAACATCTGTTCGCTGCTAGCAGCCGAGTGGAAAAGCGTCCTTACAGTCTGAGGGGTACCATTTAAGTGAGTTAGATTTTTTCTTTAGAACCGGTAAGTCTTGTCTTTCGGGCATGCGCGGCTCCTACTTCCTGTCAGAGGTTTCTGGGAACTGCTACACGCTTGAAGCTATTTTATTTTATATTTTTCTTTTTCTTTTTTTTAAAAATCTCCATATATGTATGAACAGAATTTGGTATTTAATAAACAGTAATGTTTGATAAGCCATAAAACACAGCCAAACAAAACAAACACGTCTGAAGATGGGATACGTGAAACTCACAGTCATGAGTAATTTTACCTTGCTTTATTTCGTAGTTTAGATGTTGTGCAATTTTGTGCATAGAACACTATATTTTACTGATTTGGATCGTTTTTAGTGGTAAATTTTCATTAAGCGAGCACATGCGGGCTTGTGCATATGTATGCGTTTCTCAAACAGACACAACTTTGCATATAGGCCTAACAAGTTTTGACGGTTTTATTTTGTAAGACCACATTATTTTCTTTCTACTGATTTATATGAATTAAGATCCATACAAAATAAACATGTCCTATCAAGTGCTACCACACAGCAATGGCAATGAAGGAGTACTCTGCATTCCCCAAAGCTCCAGCATTACTGGAATCTCACCATCAGATTGTTTTGTGTCATATCTCGGAGACTCGTTTTTTTTTTGGGGGGTGTTACCCCACTGTAGAGGAGCAGTCGGTGTATTCTACAGCCCCAGCCGACTAGGCAAGTCTCCTGATACGGCCACTCGAATTCTTAATATGTTTACAATAAAATTGAAAATTTGAAAAATTCACTTAAATTAAATTAGATATTCCTCTACAAAACTGAGAAAAATTTTTTGCAAAAAATATTTACATTTTAAGAGGATAATAAATATATCATTTTTTTTTAAATTTTGGTTTGATTTGGTTTTATGGCATATCAACCATTGTAGGTTACTTAATGCCAAATCCATTTTTATACATATAAACAGTTATATTTCAAACAATTCAGTTTAGCACACAAAAACTGTTCCATTTTAAACAATTCAGTTCAGCATAAATGCGCAGTTTAAATGTCAAAACAATTCTATTTCAGCCGATTCAGTTTTGCATAAGTACACAATTTAGTTCTATTTGGCCCATAGATAGTACCCTATCAGGTGCTACCACATAGGGCCAGAGTAGACCATGGAGCGATAGCAATGAAGGGGTACTTTGCATTCTCCAAAGCTCCAGCATCATCAGATTGTTTAGTATCATATCCAGGAGACTCGTATTTGGGAGGTCTTACACCTCTGCAGAGATACAGTCAGTATATTCTGCAGCCCCAGCCGACTGGGCAATTTTTTAAATGTATTATATGTATAATATTGGCCTAGCGGGTAGAGTGTTCGCCAATGGTCCGGGAGACCTGGGTTCGATCCCAGGGCGTGTCATACCAAAGACTTTTAAAATGGTACTTGATACCTTCTTGCTTAACACTCAGCAATATAAGGGACGTATCAAGGGTAAAGTGGAGTAATCCAGGGAAAGGAATGGCGCCCTCCCTGATACCTCGGTATAGAAGCTATTGAAAAGGGAGCTTTCTGGTCGCCCTCGACTATGGTCGCCAACTTTACTTATATATAATATAATGCTTTATATTTGGTCGTTTGGAAAGTAATTACGTTTTAGTTTATGTATAAAACCAAAGTTAAATTTGTTTAAATATTATCATCAAAAAAGTAATCACCTTTATTTTTCAACGACCGAAGCCCAGCAAAACCAAGAAAAAATGAAAGATTCATTCGAATCTACAGATTCCCGAAGCACTACATATTAGAAACATGCAACCCAAACTTAACAGAATTAATTTTCAAACCAGTGCTAATGTACTTAAATGTCTTTAGCTACTGACACTATTTATAGAACAATTTTAAAAGCAAACACTACACACTGCTACGGTCCAGATGCTCTTCTTCTTACAAAGTAGTAATGTACATACAAAAGTTACTCATCAGATTTAGCATCGACAGATTTTCATTTGCTTCAATCACTCGTACATTTTACAAGTCACAGAATTCTTAGAAACAAAGAAGTTTAAAACAATCTTTCGAAATATTTCAGGGAAAATTAGAGATTTCTTTAAACGTGAAATCGAAAATTTTCCTCGCCAGAGTTGATGAAAAGGAAGTTGATCATACTTTTCTTGGTTATTGCTATTGCTATTGGTTTGGTTTTATGGCATATCAACCATTGCTGGTTATTTAAACCCAAATCCTGTTTTTACATAGATATTGAATATATATGATTTGTAAAAAACATTTTGTTATTACACACCGTTAAATGATCAAACAATTCTATTTCTAACAATTCAATTTAAGAGTCATTTGCATGTACACAGTTTAAAGTCAAACAGTTCTATTTGATCTATAGATAGAACCCTATCAGAGCTAGAATGGACCTGGGAGCGATGGCAATGAAGGGGTACTTTGCATTCCCCAAAGCCCCAGCATTACTGGAACCTCACCATCGGATTGTTTAGTGTCATATCCAAGAGACTCGTTGCGGGGGGGGGGAGTCTTACCTCTCTGCAGAGGAGCAGTCGATGTATTCTACAGCCCCAGCTGACTGGGCAAGTCTCCTGATAAGGTCACTCGAATTCTTAATATGTTTAATATTGAAAATTTAAAGTTTGAAAAATTCACTTAAATTAAAAATATTCCTCTACAAAACTTCGACCTGGGAGCGATGGCAATGAAGGAGTACTCCGCATTCCCCAAAGCTCCAGCATTACTGAAGCCTCAACATCTGATTGTTTAGCGTCATATATCAGGATACTCATTGGTGTATGTGTGTGTGTGTCTTACTCTTCTACAGAGATGCAGTCAGTGTATTCTGCAGCCTCGGCCGACTGGGCTACAGAACACTCATTAGAGGAGTCTTAACCCTTTGCATAGATGCAGTCGGTGTATTCTACACCCTCGGCCGTCTGGGCTGTTTTTCATCGTAATATTTAAGTAAATCTAAATTACATTTGTTTTTATATCCTTTCTGGTAAAACGTAATTACTTTCCAAATACTTTGATACACATGTCCAGAATTTTACAGTGTCAAATTCTTACTTTAAAGTATGCATTCTCGCATAAACATTCAAGGAGGTTTTCGTAATGTAATAATCATCATCGATAGAAATAGACACAGCAATCCAAGATCAAATCCAGGACAGGGCTCTTAGCATTTTTACATAGCGCTAAAAACCTTTGGAAAAGTATGAACCCAACTATTCAGTCGCCAGCTTAGGGCATATTTTCGGATGAACTGGGCTTTTTAATCTTGGTATGGTAACCTATGTAGGACAAAGATAAAACTCTGAATTCAAATTTGTTGAACTTTGTTCAAAAATTGACCTTTTGTCACTTACTGCTCGTGCAGAGGGGTTGGTAAATATATATAAGAAGCCACCGCCATATATGAGAAGTTTCAAAACATTGATAGACATGTACAGTTTAAGATAGAACATCCATATAACACTGGGTCTCTAACACTCCTAAATTTTAGAATCCAAATATCACCAACTGGTAAAAACAACACGAGTTTCAATAGAAAACCCACCACTAAAACCTCTTTGTGCTTTTCCACTCAGTGCCAAAAAAATTACATTTGAAATGAAATGAAATTAAACGAATTCTCAAAAGATGCAGCGAAGAAAAAGACAAAATTACACACACCGCACACTTTATAAACACCCTCAGAAAAAAAATGATTATCCAACATCAATCACACGACATTTAAATAATAAATCACGGAAACTACATATACCCTCTAACACCTGTTTCCTGAAACTACCACATTTCGGTGAAATTATCACCAAAGAAATACGTTGGGCTATTTACAAGGAAGGGTTAGATATACAACTGACCCATTACGGACCGTCACTACTCCAATACCTAACGAAGAAAAATAACAATACAATCACAACATGCACTCTAGCCAACTGCCCAATAAGATATCCAAATAGATGCCAAAAACTTACACTATTTATCGTTTAATTTGCTTGAAATGCCCTTGTTTTTATATAGGAAGTACAGTCAGACCCCTCCACATCAGAATTCAAGAACACCTCAACACACGTACATCCTCATTCCATAAACCTTTAATTAAATGTAAAAATAATGATAATAATTTTCCCATTAAAATAGAAGCAATAGTAGGTAATGTCGGTAATCTCAGAATTAAGGAGGTTTTATTAATAGCTAAGTTACACCCTCAGATTAACAATTGGTTAGAATTAAATACTGAATATATCGTTAATTAACATGTACATTCTTTAAATCCATATTCAAATAAAAAAAAAATGAAATTGATTAAGACAACTGAAATCACGTCTCTGTTGCATGTCGTTTAAACATCCGACGAGGCAACATGTTCACAACACCCAACATGGCGTTCTAACACACCACATGACACCATGTTTAAAACGCCCTAAAAAATTTATCATACAACACCGAGTTCATATAAAAAAGTCTCTGATGATGAAGATTCTACTTTGAAATTAATTACACCCGATTGATTATTTTGCATTGCAATCGCCCTATAAACAAATACAATACCATATTATATATATATATATATATATATATATATATATATATATGTTGTATAGCCGAATACATATACATATACAAATATATGCGGAAGCATAGTCAACAATAATGTACGAACTTCAATGAACGAACGAACACTCTTCTTTATAAAAATATATCTCTTACACTTTATTCTCGAAAGGGTTGGTGTTGGTTGTGTGTTAGAGGTGAGTTGGAGACGGGGACAGACTGCTACATATTGACCCCAAGTTCTTCTGACCATAGCAGCAATACTTCTTCCTCATCTTGGCTTGGTTGCTTAACCGTGGGTCACTGAGGGCCCAAAGCCCTCTGTCTGCTGCTGGCTCTCAATTCGGCATCTTGTCTCCAACTGACTCCAACTTCAACTGGAACTGCCTCAAGCCGTCTGTGGCACCTGGTTATATAATTGTCTTTCGTCCACCCGCTTCCGCTGTTCCTCTGCTTATTTACACAGGTACATCTCTTGATTGACGGCTCGGTCGACGGTCAATATATGACACACACACACACACACACACACACACACACACACACACATATATATATATATATATATACTAATCTAATATCTACCAGTATTCACGGTACCAGAAAAAAACAAAAAAAAAAACCCTGCCAGGAACAAGAGATAAAAGTATCTCGAATCACCGCTCAGGGGAAAAAGAAAAAAAAATTATGGGTCAAAAAGAAAGAAAAGGCCAACCTCGTCGGACCCCTAGAAAAAAATCAAGGGATACGCAGTCAGTGGTCAAAAGAAAACCAAAAACCCTCTGCGAATGCTGCAATGCTACAATTACTAAAGTGTTCAACAGAATTGGAGCCAATTATATATATATATATATATATACATTCAGCCTGATTGTTTTCTGCCAAATGAATAGAGTACGACAATTAACTGCATTTGGTGGTGAGGTTCCGGTGATAAAGGTCTGTAGAATGTAGAGTCACTCTATTGTTGTCATTACTGCCAGGTCCACTTTGAAACCGCTCTTCAAATGGGCAAGTGTATTGTCATGATGAATGTAATGGTCACACAATGCACAAGCTCACCCGATGAAATGCAGTCTTCGCCCATGCAAAGAAAGTTCCTTCTGATTTGGTTGCAAAGTTACATCAAGGCTGCACAACCGGTTCTAATGATATTCAAAATAATTTCCTATCAGATCATGCACAATCAACAGGGCCAAGAATATATCGACTGCATTCCTTATGGAGGGGTAAAAACCCCGTCCAAAAAGGGGCATTCTGGGTACGACACGGGAGATTTGGAAAGTGTTGAGACATTCCTTAATTGCCATTACTTCCAGGTCCACTCTGACCTAGAGTGATAGTACCTGTTAGGGTTTCATCTTTGGATCAAATAGACCAACTTGAAAATGAATACTATTAGATAGAAATTCTCGAAAACATATAAGTAAATTTGGCTACCGTAGTCAAGGGCGACCAGAAGGCTCCCTTTTCAATAGCTACTACACTGAGGTGTAGGGGAGGGCACTACTCCTTTCCTTGGATTGTTCCACTTTACCCTTGATACGTACCTTATATTGCTGAGTGTTAAGCAAGGAGGTATCAAGTACCATTTTTGAAGTCTTTGGTATGACGCGACCTGTGAACGAACCCAGGTCTCCCAGACCATTGGCGAACACTCCACACCCAGTTGGTCAATGAAACGGAAAACATATGATTGTGTGCAAATTATTTGGTTCAAGATGGGGGTTTTGGTTTGGTTTGGTTTGGTTTTATGGCATATCAACCATTGTTGGTTATTTAATGCTAAATCCATTTTTATACGCATAAACAGTTCTATTTCAAACAATTCAGTTTAGCATAAGTACACAGTTTAAATGTCAAAAACATTTCTATTTCAAGCTATTCAGTTTAGTCAACAAAGTTGAATGGTTCCAAGTATTGCTATGTATCACTAACAATTTATTTAAACATCAGTCATTTATTTAAACACAATTAAATGTCAAAACAGTTCTATTTCTAACAATTCAGTTTAGAATAAGCACATCGTTTAGTTCTATTTGACCCATAGATAGGACCCTATCAGGTGCTAAGACTCCAGGCCAGAGTGGATCTGGGAGCGATGGCAATAAAGGTGTACTCCGCATTCCCCAAAGCTCCAACATTATTGGAGTTTCACCATTAGATTGTTTAGTGTCATATCCAAGGCACTCGTTGGGGAAGTCTTACCCGTCTGCAGAGATGCAGTCGGTGTATTCTGCAGGCCCAGCCGACTTTGTTTGGGGTACTTAGCAGCTCCCAATGTATATGCGTAGAATGGTCAACAAAAGAATGGCTGTAGCATTGTCACCCGAATAGATATCTGTGGCGCGGTCAGTTGCCCCCAATTTATGTCTGAAGGGCGGCCAGCTGTGATTGCTATGTCGGTGAGGCTATTATTTGGCTGGGAAGTGAAGAACACAAAAACACAATTCGACTTTTTAGTGTTTGGAACTATCTTTGCTTTGTTTTACGCGTCCTCTCATTGCGGTCGTAGAAGCAGGTAGAAATGGACAATGAATATTACGTGGAATGGTTTCTTTGTTGTGCAGGGACACTGCTTCCTAGTTCTATGTTACACCCCAGCCACTAAAAGAGAAAAATAATCACGAAATCACGAAATCACAAGATATATATATATATATATATATATATATATATTGTAACCAGTTCATTGGCTGAGTAGTTAGAGTGTTCGCCAATGGTCCGGGAGACCAGGGTTCAGTCCCAGGTCGCGTCATACTAAAGACTTAAAAAATGGTACTTGATATCTCCTTGCTTAACACTCAGCATCATAAGGTAGTATCAATGTTAGTGGAGCAATCCTGGGAAAGGTGTTGTAACTATTGAAAAGGGAGCCTTCGGGTCATCCTCGACTAAGGTCTCTAACTTTACTTATATATATATAAATATATATATATATATATATATACTGAGTTTGGCAGACCTCTCCATCTCGTGTGGGTGACATTTTCGGCTACCCTTGCTTACCGGGTCCAGGGGTGCTTGATTAAACATATCATGTTACCACAGTGCATTAGAGGAGATAGTGAACTCTATCAACTCGCGCCCCCGTAGCCATTTGCTTAGAATGCTACAATAAACTACATCTGTTTGTGGGACTCCTGTTCCGGAGCTCTGATGAGTGTGGAGTATCTCTTCCTTCACATTACTCTCTGATCTACTTTGATATGGACTGATAGTATCTGTTAGGGTCGAAACAATTGATCAAATTTATTAGCTTAAGATAATGAAATGTCTAAAATGTTTAAAATCATTGTGAAGATTTATTTTGTACTGTGTATAATTGGAGTCTACAATAGTTAAATTGACTTCGGTATAAAGTAAGTTTTGAAATGTCGTAAAACCAAGCTAGTAACCAACAAACCAATCTTCTATAAAAGACAAACACCATACTTTGGGGGTCGGCAATCAAAAAAAAAAAAAAAAAGAAGAAAATTAGATATTCATCCTGTCGGCAATTATTGCGTAAATTTTACACCGTTTTCAACGCACATACGACTGATTATATAATATCTCACCGAAGCGAACGTAAAGAAAGACATCTTTCCTTCTGTGAATAAACATGTGCGGATATAATAAGATTCTTACAGTATGTAAATATATACAAACGGATGCCGGGATTACGCTCCTTCAGGACCCAAAGAAAATTCCACAGAGGACATGCATAATTCAAAGAATATACTTCGTTTCCAGATGAAATAAACATATTAAGAGATTTCTCTTTCTTCATTTACATTTCGTCTTTCTTGTTTCGCATTTCCTATTCTTCTGTAAAATGATAAGACCCTCCCTCCAAAAGCTGTCCTGGTATGACACTAAACTGCATTGGATGGTGTGGCTTTAGTTCACGAGATCTAAGAAATGTGGAGTACCCCCTTCATTGCCGTTACTCTTAGATCCACCCTGAAACTTACCTGTCACAGTGTGTTCTAAGCTCAGTCGACCGAGCAGATGATAGATGCATATGCGTTGAGAGAAAAATAATTATCTCACTTCGGATTGGGGGCGTGGCTTCCTACATTACGCGTCCATTGGTTCTGCTCCTAGATTGATTACCCACTCCGTGGTTAGAGAGCCCAATAAGATCTGCTATCCTACCCCTAGCTGAGAAGTGTGTGGTGAAAGACGGTTCAACTGAAAATCTGATGAAGAAATAATTTCTTGTTGTGCGTGAGCGTGTGACACTATAAACTCTTCTATCCCTGGATGTATATATCTAAGTGCAATAATGTATATGCGTGTAAATGTCTATATGAGTATGTATGCGTATAAACATAATATATGTGTATGTATGTGTGTGGATTTACGCCTACCTGTACAGGTGTGTGGGCATAGGTAGCGTATATGTACGTGAGTAAATAGATGTATGTGTGAGGATTAAAACGAAATAAAAAAAGACAATAAATAAATAAGTAGAAAATAAATGCAAAAAGTAACAGATTCCCGAGGAGGCCTATGTCAGGAAGCGCTATCTGCGCTTGTCTGGAAAGATGGGCTTCTTGGCCCCAAAGAGAAACTCTTTGAGAAGGTTTTATCACTTTGACTTAGACCTTTTTCTCTCGGCTGTCAGTAGGGGGTGGGGCACGTGCTTGTTAAGTTCCGGTGCCTAGCGGCGAGCTGTGTTTCCTGCTAGTAGCAGCGAGACATATGACGAACCCTCAAATTATAATTTGAGAAAAATAACTCCCTTATGTTCTTCAAATGCCTTGCATAAGTGAGCTGACTATTTCTACAGATTTATGAAAACGTTCCACAACACAGAATCATCGTAAACCCCTAGAATGAAATTTAAGTCTGAATGTGTCCTTGACTTTTTCCTTCCGTCCTTAATTCCCTTAGAGCTTCGACAGACACAAAAAACAAGTGAATGAAGTACTAGCAATAAACCACTTACAACAACAAACCCTTCATGAGCCCCATGATATGTGTAGTAGTATCGAAAGGCTAGCTGAACAAGTTTGGGAGGTGCGCAGATTTTAGTAGACGATAAAATAGAAAGAGAATTACTTCTCGATACGAATGAAGAGATGGTGATTGTGTTTAATGTCCGTGATAAACAGAAGTCTTCGGCGTCGGTAGACTCAGAAGTCAGTAGACAAGAGTATCCTATTCCACAATATATTAGTTCTGGGAGTTCCATGGGAGAGGTGTGGAGGTTCTTTCTCAGAAGCCAGAGCCCGCTATATTCAAAGAAGCTATCAGGAGTTAGATCTTGTAAGTGTTATCTGGCTTACTCCTCATCCACTGAGGTCGGATACAAAAAGAAGAGTTAGAAGCTGAACGTTTGACAGAATGGGATAAGTAATTAATCAAGTCTTAGGTGATCATGATAAAAATAAATATGAGTTTGTGTGTATGTGTTGTGCTGGAAATCAGTCGATCGATTCCCCTCTCAATTGATTCGCCACAAAAGTATAGTATCTAGATATAGTTATCTACAAAGTTTAGAGTAGATGTGATACAAGGCCAGAAGTATAGGATATCAAATGGGAATCGAGCTCGCTTCGTTTATCATCTATATCGCGATACCGAGGGAACTGCACCTAACACCATTTTGCGAAGTATCTCATACCTTCTCTCACAGTCCTGGATATGACACTAAACAATCTGATGGGGAGGTTCCAGCAGTGCTGGAGCTTTGGGGAATGCGGAGTACCCCTTCATTGCCATCGCTCCCAGGTCCACTCTGGCTCGGAGTGGTAGCACCTGATAGGGCCCTATCTATGGATTAAATAGAACTAACAGCATACTTATGCTAAAATGAATTGAGTAAACTGAATAGCTTGAAGTAGAAACATTTTTGACAATTAAACCGTACTTACACTTAAACTGCGTACTTATGCTTAACTGAATTATTTCAAATTGAACTGTTTTTCGACATTAAAACTGTATTTACACTTAACTGAATTATTACATATAACTGCTTAAATACTTTGAAATGGAAATGTTTTCGACAATTAAACTGTGTACTTATGCTAAACTGAACTGTTTTCAATAGAACTGATTATTTACATAAAAATGGATTTGGCGTTAAATAACCTACAAAGGTTGATATGCCATAAAACCAAACAAACCAAACCTCCTCTCACAATCTTAGAATAAATAAAAGGAACGGCCAGAGTCTTTTCGGAATTCGTTTTTTGTTTCTTTTTTAAAAAATTTATTTGTGGAGCTAATCTGTGGTTTGTGCAGTTTCGAACTGGACCCCGATAGATCTCCACTAGAGAATAATCAAAGTGCTGAGAAAAAAAAAAAAAACATCTGCTAGTCGACGAGACTAGGCAAACTGCAACATACTGCCACATATATATGTGTGTGTGTTTGTGCTGGAAACCAGTCGATTGACCCACCTTTCGATTGATTCGTCTCAAAAGATTTATAGCACACATGCATAGCATATGGAAATAATTATATACGATGCTTAGAGTAGTTGTGACACAAGGCCTTTAATTAGAATTTAACTCATTAACTAATCTGCTTATCCAGCTTGTTAACTACAACGCCACGTTCGGTGCCCAAATTGTTATTTATAAAGCTTAGCTTACTTGTGACACAAAGCTAAAAGCATGATTAACCTTGTGAGAATCTAACACACTAACAATGGTCTGTTAATCTATCTTGCTAACCATTGGAGGTGCCCGTGGTGTAATGGTTATCGTCGTAGGGAAATGGACACGGCGAGTCGAGTTCAAATCCTGGACGAGACTGATTGCATTTCACATAGCACTAATACCCTTGGGAAAGGTATGAATCCAATCATTCTCCCTCCAGCTATGGGTAAATAGTAGGGCAGACTGGGTTCTTCAGCCTAGGTGAGGCAACTAGTCTAGGAGAGGGAAAACTCTGAATTCAAACTCCGCTAAAAATTGTTAAACTCCGCTAAAAATTGGCCTTGTGTCAAATCCTGCTCGAGCGGAGGGGTTGGTAAATATGTATCTTGCTAACCATTACACTACCTGGGGTGCCCTAGCATCTGAATATTGAAATAAATTTATTTATGTTTGGTTTGTTTTTTTTGTTTAATGGCATATCAACTCTTTTTAGGTTATTTAATGCCGAAGCCATTCTCTTAGAAGAACAGTAGTGGTACTATTTAACCCATTGCTGGGAGGATAAGGGGGTTCATACCTTTCCCAAGGGTATTTGCCCGAAAGTGAACGTAATAGCGCGACAGGAGTACGAACTCACGTACTACGATTCTGCAGGCCATCGCTTTATATTTATGTTTAAAATCTTAGCTTAGAATAGTAGTTACCAACATGGAATCGAACCCAAAGGGTTTGTAAAAATATTTCCACTGCTCGTTTAAAAAAGAAGTTAGTTTCTGACGGAGTTTATCAGTAAATTGACTAACTGATTTTGACGGCATGTCAACCCATCGGGGGTTTATGTCATACCTAGAGGTTAGGGAATCGCGTACATTGTACATTTATATTTACAATTTTTGTATTGTTGTTGTTTCAAAGAATTTTTTTGCACATATTAATATGATATTCCGATCTAATACGAGGGACTCCCCACAGCACAGTGGCTAACGTGTTGGACTGCGGCCTCGAAGTAAGCGAGTTCGAGCTCTGCTCGCTCTGTTACATTCACTTTTAGACTTGGGAAAGGTATAAACACTCTAATCCCCGCAGTTACAGGTTGTAATACCACTTCTATTCTTCTAGGATGGCTTTGGCATTAAATAACCAACAAAGGTTGATACGCCATTAAATAAGCAAACCAAGCCTATCTAATACAACTAATTAGTTGTACGGTTTCAAGTATTCCCATCTCATACTAATAATCATAGTGTCAAATAATTATTTCTATTTAATAATCATATTTACCCAACCCCTCCGCTCGGGCAGGATATGACAAAAGGTCAACTTTTAAGCGAAGTTTAACAGGTTTGAATTCAGAGTTTTCCTTCTCCTAGACTAGTTGCCTCACCAAGACTGAAGAACCTAATCTGTCCTACTATTTACCCATAGCTGGAGGGAGAATAATTGGATTCATACCTTTCCCAAGGGTATTAGTGCTATGTGAAATGCAATCAGTCTGGTCCAGGATTTGAACTCGTATCGTCGTGTCCAATTCCTACGACGATAACCATTACACCACGGGCACCTCCTATTTCTATTTAATAATAGTCATTTGTTTGCACACAGTTATGTGGTTTCTAGTAACTAATAATAAAAAATCATAAGTAATCATTCCCTAACCTTTAGGCGTAAAATCACCTTAGACGAATTGAAATGTCGTTAAAATCAATCAATCAAAGAAGCTTTTTGCGAATTTGTATCTCTGCTACCTGGTGCTTGTTTATAGAAGAATATATGTGTATATTTCTATATTTCAACACGTTTGTGTATTTTTTCTTTGTAATACTATTGGCATGTATATTATGTATATAAAGGGTTGATTAGTCTTGTATACAGAAATGAGTTTAATTAGTCTTTCTTTCGGTTTTGTTTAGTATTAGTATATCACGGATATACTAAAGGTGATATTGGTCCTTGGAGAGTGGGGATTCGACTATAACATTATCCCCACTACCAAGCATTCCATTAGCGTAAGAAGAAGAAGGTGGAGGAATAGCAGAAGAAGGAGGAGGAAGAAGAAGAAGAAGAAGAAGAGGGAGGAGTAGAATGAGGAGCAGGAGTAGAAGAAGGAGGAGGAGAAGGAGTGGAAGAAGAGGGAGTAGTAGAAGTAGTAGTAGAAGAAGAAGGATGAGGAGGAGTACTGGAAGAAGGAGGAAAAGGAGTAGAAGACGAAGAAGAAGGAGAAGGAAGAAGAAGAAGAGCGATGAGTAGAATGAGGAGGAAGAGTGAAAGAAGGAGGAGGAGAAGGAGTAGAAGAAGAGGGAGTAGTAGTAGTAGTAGTAGTATGAGGAGGAGGAGTAGAAGAAGAAGAAGGAAAAGGAGTAGAAGACGAAGAAGAAGGAGGAGTAGAAGAAAAAGAAGTAGAAGAAGGAGGAGGAGAAGAAGAAAAAAAATCAAAACAAATTCTGCTCTCAGCACAATTATTGATTGATTAATTTTAACGGTATGTCAACTATTTTAGGAGTATTTTATGCCAAGAGGTTAGGAAATCGCTTTGATTGTACGTTCATATTAACATTTTTGGTTTGGTTATTTCTTAAGATTTTCTTTGGCATATAGGTCTATCGAATACAAATAATTTTCAAACCGATCTATTTGACCTACAGATGGGACCCTGACTAGTACTACCTCTCCGGGTTAGAGTGGACCTGAGAGTAATGGCAACGAAGGGTTACTCAATACTCCCCAGATCTTCATAAATGAAGCCTCACTATCAGATACAATTTAATGTCATACTGAGAACAACCTCCTTTTTTTGGGGGGGGTCTTACTCCTCCTCAAGGGATACAGTTAACGTATTCTAAGCCCCATTGGGTGTTGTATTCATAATACCCCTTTTTTTCAGCTGGGGGTACAATTTAACAATTTGATAAGATAACTTCAAAAACAACAGTCATTAAATGACCCAGTTGGCCGGGGATACAGAATACACCGAATGACATCTCTGCAGACGAGTAAGACTCCTCCAACGAGTGTCCTAGATATGACACTAAACAATCTAATGGAGAGGCTCCAGGAATGCTGGAGCTTTGGGAAGTGCTGAGTACCCCTTTACTGCCATCGGTCCTATGTTCACTCTCACCCGGAAAGGTAACAGCTGATAGGGTCCTATCTATGGGTGAAATAGAACTAAA
This sequence comes from Sepioteuthis lessoniana, assembly GCA_963585895.1. NCBI lineage: Eukaryota > Metazoa > Mollusca > Cephalopoda > Myopsida > Loliginidae > Sepioteuthis > Sepioteuthis lessoniana. The sequence goes on along the minus strand of OY757921.1, from coordinate 19,537,773 downwards.
CTGTGTGCAAACAAATGACTGATGACCCAGGCGGCCGGGGTTGCAGAATACACCGATTGCTTCTCTGTAGACGGGTAAGACTCCCCCCAACAACGACTTTCCTGATATTGTACTAAACAATCTGATGGTGAGACTATGGCGTACCCCTTTATTGCCATCGCTGTCAGATCCACTCTGGCCCGGAGTGGTAGCGCCGGATAGGGTCCTATCTATGCGTCAAATAGAACTAAACTGTACTTATGCTAAATTGTTTGAATAGAACTGTTTTGACGTTTAAACTGTGAACTTATGCTAAACTGAACTGTTTGAAGTAGAACTGTTTTTACATTTAACTGTGTATAAACAAAAAAAAAATATCTTAAACTAAATAGTTTAAATTAATCTTTTTATATAGATAAAAATGGATTTGGCATTAAACAATCTACAATAATTGATACTATTTACCAACCCCTCCGCTCGGGCAGGATATGACACAAGGTCAATTTTTAAGCGGAGTTTAACAGGTTTGAATTCAGAGTTTTCCTTCTCCTAGACTAGTTGCCTCACCAAGGCTGAAGAACCTAGTCCGTCCTACTATTTACCCATAGCTGGAGGGAGAATAAGGGGGTTCATACCTTTCCCAAGGGTATTTGCCCGAAAGTGAATGTAATAGCGCGACTGGAGTACGAACTCGCGTACTACGATTCCGCAGTTCATCGCTTTAACCATTACACCACGAGGACACCCCCAACTACAATAATTGATATGCTATGAAAGCAAACTGAACCAAACCAAGCCAAACCAAACCAAACCAAATTATTAAATCTATAGATTTTTGCTATTTGGTTGATATTTGTATTTACCCAACCCCTCCATCAGGAGCAGGATGTGACACTAGGTCATTTTTAACAGAGTTTAACAGGTTTGAATTCAGAGTTTTCCTTCTCCTAGACTGGTTGCTCTATCAAGAGCTCAGTCTGCCTATTTATCCCAAGCTAAAGGGAGGATAATTGGATGCATAGATTTTCCAAGGGTATTAGCGCTAAACATTTGTTTCGGCATCTGCATGGAAAGACTCCGTCAATGCCGCAATGGGAAGAATAGGATTTGGTTTGGTTGGTTTGGTTGGGTTTTTATGGCACATCAACCATAGTAGGTTATTTAATGCTAAATTCTTTTTATACATATGTATTAAATATATAGGATTTTGTTTGGTTGTGTTTTATGGAATATCAACCATTGTAGGTTATTTAGTTCAAAATCCTCTTTATACATATATATTAAATATATAGGATTTGGTTTGGTTTTATTGCATATCAACCATGGCTGGTTATTTAATGCCAAATCGTTTTTATACATATATAATGAATATATGATTTCCAAACACATTTTGTTGATAACACTTTTAAACGAGCCCAAGCTCATTTTTCGCGCACATAATTAGTTCCTCTTATTTCTGTCCAATACGAATACTTCTATTTACCTCAAACAGTTCTATTTCAAACAATTCAGTTTAGCATGGCTACAAAGTTAAATGATTCCAAATATTGATATATATATCTAACAATTCAATTAATCATCAGTCATTCGTTTAAACAAAGTTAAGTGATCAAACTGTTCTATTTCAAACAATTCAATTTTGTATAAGTACACAGTTTAAATGTAAAAAAGGTTCTATTTGACCTATAGATAGGACCCTATCACGTGCTACCACTCCGAGTCAGAGTGGACCTGGGAGCGATGACAATGAAGAGGTACACTGCACTGCCTAAAGCTCCAACATTACTGAAGCCTCACCATAGTAACCTATATATATTTAGTAACATATCCAAGACACTCGTTGCAGGAGTTTAACACCACTGCAGAGATGCAGTCGGTGTATTCTACAGCCCCAGCCGACTGGGCCAGCGCTCGGTACAGTCACCAAATGTTTGGTACAGGGACTGGATGACTTGGAAATAAGAGGACGAGTGGAGACCATCCAAACTACAACATTGTTGAGATCGGCTAGAATACTAAGAAGAGTCCTGGAGACTTGCTGTCGCTCAGACTCCATTGGAAAAACATCAGCTCAAAAGAATAAAATAATAATAAGGATGATGATAATGATAATGATAAAGAGAACTTGCCGAATACTGGACTTTGCTGTCCCGACAGACCATTAAGTAAAATTTAAAAAAAGCGATAAGAGAGAGAAATATCTAGACCTTGCGAGAGAACTGAAGCAATTGTGGAACATGAAGGTAACGGTGATACCACTTGTAATTGGTGCACTTGGAACAATCTCCAAAGGATTGGTAAAGGGAGTGGATGACTTGGAAATAAGAGGACAAGTGGTAACCATCCAAACTACAGCATTTATTAAGATCGGCCAGAATACTAAGAAGAGTTCTGGAGACTGGTGGAGACTTCCTGTCACTCAAACTCCAGTGAGAAACCATCAACTAAGGCTGGTGTAAAAACCTCTCAAGAGTGAAATGATGATAATATACGCGGATCACCTTATCTCGTCCAGAAGACCAGACCTGATAATAATTAACAAAAAATAGTGTAATGGTTATCGTCGCAGGAAATGGGCACGGCGACACGAGTTCAAATCCTGGACGAGACTAATTGCATTTCCCATTTGCACTAATACCCTTGGGAAAGGTATGGATCCAATTATTCTCCCTCCAGCTATGGGTAAATAGTAGGACAGACTAGGTTCTTCAGCCTTGGTGAGGCAACTAGTCTAGAAGGAAAACTCTGAATTCAGACCTGTTAAACTCCGCTTAAAAAATGACCTAGTGTCATATCCTGCCCGAGCGGAGGGGTTGGTAAATATGATAATTAACAAAAAAAAAACCAAAAAAAAAAAGAAAATTTGCAAAATTATCGTCTTTGCTGTTCCCAGCTGACCACAGAATAAAATTGATAGAATGTGAAAAGAAGGATAAGTACCTCGACCTTGCTAGAGAATTGAAAAAGCCGTGGAACATGAGAGTCACGATTGTACCAATTGTGATTGGTGCTTTTGGCGCAATAACTAAAGGATTATTAAAAGGCCTGGAGGACTTGGAAGTTGGCGGACGGGTAGAGACTATCCAAATGACAGCATTGCTGAGAACGGCCAGAATCCTGAGACGAGTCCTGGAGACTTGAGGAGACCTACTGTCACTCAAACTCCAGTGAAAAACCATCAGCCGTTACTGATGTGGGAAACTCTAAAGGAGTAAATAAAACAGTATAGATTTTTAGTCTATGTTATCCGTTAATCTAATGATTGGATCCGAGTCAATATCCAGGCACCAAAACGTTAGTTTCGAAGGGCACAAAGATCGAACTTGCTCTAGCTGTAATGGTTTGCAAGATTCGCTTGTAATGGATGAGCAACAGTTGCCCATGCAGCAGGTGTCCGCCCTTCGCGACACCGAGATTGTTCAAGGGAAGGCTTAGGGCCGATGCAACTTGGCCTTAGTTGCTAGGACGAAGTTGAAGACAACGTTGGTAGGAGATTTTTCCTTCTTCTAGATCGGTTGTCGTTACCAAGTTTACAGCATCCAGTCTGCCTACCCTGCTATTTGCTGATAGCCGGAGGAAGAGGATTCATATCTTTTCAAAGAGCATATGCACGAAGTGAAACGCCTTGTACAGAATTTGAACTCAGATCGTCGCGTCCTTTTTCCACGACAATAACTCGTGTTACCATTTTTAATAAAGAAAAGTAAAATCACGAGAACGTCTACGTTTTTTATTTTTAAATTCAAGGGTTGTTTCTAAGCTCCTCAGTAATATTTAGAGTTCGTGTCATGAAAAAAGGTTGGGTTAAAAGGAGTGTATAGAACCATTAGTGTACGGCACCTCGTAAGAATGAAACTCACTATTGGTCTGTCAAGTTCACTTGTAAACGAGCCAAAACCACCCGGTCTTTATATGCACACATGCATACACTGCAGAAAATATCCACAAGTTTACAATTTTTGGCAGCGCTCAAGTGTCACGTGTACGCGAAAAGATAGAAGTACAATGCAAATAATATTTGTTTTGACATTAATGATAGAAATGCATCTTTTGTTCCTATCCATCGACAGACACTTACTTTCTTTCTTGCTTATTTTCTAAAATTTATTCTAGTCTTCCTTTGTGGGTACTTTTTCTTTCTTTCTTTCTTTCTTTCTTTCTTTCTTTCTTTCTTTCTTTCTTCATGTATGCATCTATGTATGCATACTTATCTCAGTTTGGTATCTCTCTCTCTCTCTCTCTCTCTCTCTCTCTATCTATCGATCTATTCGGCTGGATTATTTCAAAAAATCGTTTTAGTTTTTCTTCCTTCCTAGCCTTTTCTTTCTTTCTTTCTTTCTTTCTTTTCTTTCTTTCTTTCTTCATGTATGCATATATGTATGCATCTATGTATGCATACTTATCTCAGTTTGGTATCTCTCTCTCTCTCTCTCTCTCTCTATCTATCTATCTATTCGGCTGGATTATTTTAAAAAATCGTTTTAGTCTTTCTTCCTTCCTAGCCTTTTCTTTCTTTCTTTCTTTCTTTCTTTCTTTCTTTCTTTCTTTCTATTCTGCTGGCTTATTGTCTAAAAATCTTTCTGTTCTTTCTTTCTTTCTTTCTTTCTTCCACGCGCACACAAGTCAACTGATACGCATGACTCGATGCCTCCACTGAACATGAATCTTATCTGCATGCACGTACTTTTCACTTTCGATGACAGTAATCTTGCGAGCAGTGATGTGTCAAAAAGAATGTGTGTGTGTGTCTCTGTGTGTGTGTGTGTGTGTGTGTGTGTGTGTGTGTGTGTGTGTGTGTGTGTGTGTGAGAGAGAGAGAGAGAGAGAGAGAGAGAGAGAGAGAGGGAGAGAGGGGGGGGAAACAAATGTATTTTAACCGCTGAATAACGCGACACGTCTGCAGTATTCGACGGGTGTATAATATGGAGACCGTATTAAAAAAGAAACGCCTGCTTTTTATTTTATTATCTGTAACAAGAAGCCACGTCTAAATGCCCAAAACATCCCTTATCTTTGTTTCCTCATTGCAATGTTTTATATATATATATATATATATATATATATATATATATATATATATATATATATATATATATATATATATATTTCCTTGTTTGGTACTTTAAATCTATAGGTCACCATTTAAAGAAAAACACCTTTTTGTTAACAAAACAAGCATGTTTGTGACTTTAACGATAAACTGAAAAGGAA
>OY757921.1:19450084-19527584 GCA_963585895.1 Sepioteuthis lessoniana | reverse complement strand
ATATATCAAGGATTTATGACTACTACAAGCACAGCTATAACGAAAATAAACAAAAAGATTACTGCTAAAAAACAACAACAAACAAACAAACAAACAAAAAACAAAAATCTCTTTCTGTATCACCCATAAAACATAAGTAACTTATAATTTCTACAGTTAACACACATATACATACAGAAAGCAAAGCAAAAAACAACATCAACAAAAAACAAAAAAAACTAAAAACAAAACAAAAACGAAACAGCAACAACAACAACAACAACAACCACAAAAACAGCCCTTCTTACAAAAAAAAAAAGAAAACAAACAACAAAAATAAACCCCAAAAAACAACCCAAAAATAAACAAGAAAAAGAATATAAAAGCAAAAACAAAACAGCAACAACAACCACAAAAACAGCCCTTCTTACAAAGAAAAAAAAGGAAAACAAACACCCGCCCCCCCAAAAAAAAACAACCCAAAAATTAACAAGAAAAAGATTATAAAAGCAAAAACAAAACAAAACAAATTTCAAACAAAAAGAAAAAAAAAGAAAAGAAAAGAAAAGTATTCCTGAACAATAACATATTTATACTGGCCGAAAGTATGCGTCTTGCTATCCCGACAACCACGACAAGGATTTATACTACCATCAACCAGCAATCAGTATTTTAGAAAGTAATTTTTCTTTTTCATTCATGAAGTTTGACAATATCCCGACAGAGAGTGTTTATTATGTCATTTTTACCACAAGACAAAAAATATGCGGGCGGAAAAAGGTAGGTTTTACTTTTTGATTTACTTATTCACTGGTGTAGTTCCCATAAAAAAATGTCATGATTATTTACGTCTGAATTGACACTTCAGCTAAAAATGTAGTATCTGTGCGCTCACTCTAAGCAGACACGGCGTTAGGGCATTGCGAGTAAGTCTCTCGAGGGCGTGAGAGATTACGAATGATGGAGAAAAAGTAAAAATGACTTATGTTGTGAGGAAAATTCTCATAACATAAGCCAGTACATAAAAAATAGTTCAGGTCACGGGTGAGAGGGGCTGATTTTTAAGGGACGGACCCGCTGTTATTTTTTTACGGCAGGCTAGGAACAAAATGTAGATCACTGGCACTTCTTCTTAGGATCAGTGTAGTATCTGTGACAATAGAAATCAACATTGGTTATTAAAAAACTAAAACTGAAAATAAACTATATAGAATGTACAGGTAAAATCATTTATTATTTTGAAAAATACTTATTTACCCAATTCTTCCTCTACGAACAGGATGTGACACAAGATCAATTCTTAAGTGGAGTACAGCTGGTTTGAATTCAGAGTTTTCCTACTCCTAGACTGGTCGCTTTACTACAGTTAAAGAAGCCATTCTGCCCGACTATTTATTCAGACTTGGTGTGCTTGTGTGTATGTGTGTGTGTGTGTGTGGGGGGGGGGGCAGACGTATTTATTCCTTTCTCCATGAGTGACAAAATATTTTCAAATGTACAATTGAGGTGGCTGAATTAGAGTATTTACCCAACCCCCTTCATCTGAATATGACTCTAAGTCAAACTTTAAACAGAATACAGCTGGTTTAGATTCAAAGTTTTTCTTCTTAAGGACTGGTTGCCTTGCCAAGGCTCAAGAACCCAATCTATCCAGCTATAATTTTGAAAAGTATAAAATTCAATACTTTCTAAAAAATTAAAAAAAATAAAATAAAAACCACAAAAACGATCAAATAAACAAACAAAAACAAAACAAAACAACCCCAACAAAAGCAAAAGCAAAAAACGATGTCTAAATTCAGGGGTGATTATTTAGATTTTTTGAAAACGTAAATTTTATCTATTTTTTTCTAATACATCTCCACAGGTACACTCTGTTCTCTGATCTTAGAAGTGACAGTGAGCAACAGTTTGAGCCTTGGCAGGTGCACAGATACTACTCAGATCCAATTGGAAATTACAGATAATGAAAGAAACCAACCGAAAAAAGTCACACACACACACACAAATATATATATATATATATATATATATATATATATATATATATATATACTACCTATGTCCGTAATAGTTGTTACATTTGCATATAAATTTCGTGTACTATGGGACAGAGAGAGTAATATTTGCATCTTTTTCAACGTTGTTAAAATCAAGAGAAAGTAAACTTTTCCCCCTCATTTTAATTTTGTTATTTTTTAAAAATCATTTTAATTATTTTTTGTAGAAGGCACCTTCTTGAATGTAATGTTTTTTTTCACTTTAGTTCACATCAATTCAAAGTTGTCGGTGTCAAGATTTTGTCTTTAGGAGTTGACCAACATCGAATTATTTACGTGACAATCGAAACGCGAGCTTTCTGTTGTTAAACACTGCCCATCACTCTTATTCGGCTTCTCTTCGCACAGAAACGAATAGTATCAAACAATTACTTTCACCTCAAAATAATGAAGAGTTACTGGAAAACAAAAAACAAAAGAAACAAAAACAAACAAAAACAAAAAACAGAAAAAAAAAAAAAAAACAAAAAAAAAAACGATTTAAACATACTGACATAAAAAGAAGCCAGAAATTTATCCAGTTTCAAATTTATCAATTATAAATTATCGCATCCCATGTTGCATATACTTTTTAAACTTAAGAACAAGCCCAAACAGTTTTGGGTATAGAATATGCCGACTCCATAACTGTAGAGGGGTAAGACTCCCCCACCTCAATGAGTGTTCTAGGTATGAGACTTAAACCATCTGATGATGAGTTTTCTGTCCTGGCGCTTTGGGGAATGTGGAGTACCCATTTATTGTCATTAGAACCGAATCCTTCCTGATTTGGTTCGGGTCGCATCTAAGAACCAAACAGAAATATTTAATTATTTTCTATAATTGAATTATTGGTATTATATGCCAATTCTTGGAAACATTTAACTGAGTGCAAACGAATTAATTGTGTTTAATAGAATTAATAGTGTTAAATAGCAATACTTGAAACCATTTAATTGTGTGCAAATTAAACTATTAGTGTTGGCAATACTTGAAACCACCTCTCTGTGAGCAAGCAAATTAGTTCTTGCTAATTTAAAAATAAAATTACCAATAAAGTATCCACTTATAAATCCATTATATATGTATCAAAAGGAATTGGCATTAAATAACGAAACCATCAAAGGTTGATATATTGTTAGACTAAATAACCTAAGAATTAATCTAAACTTAGCATTTTAAAATCAACTTTCCCGGTTGTCAGGGCTCAGATTATGCTGAGTGTATATCCTGCAGAGCGGTAAGACGCTCTCCAAAAGTAGGTATGACACTCAACTGCATTTGATGGTGAGGTTCCATTTCCAGAGATCAATTGGTTGGTTGGTTGGTTGGTTGGTGGATTTATGGCTACCATCCTTTGTGGGTTATTTAACGCCAAGTCCATTTTTATACAAATAGTCAGTTCTATTTCAAACAGTTCAGTTTAGCATGAGTACAGAGTTTAATTGTCAAAAACATTTCTATTTCAAGCTATTCAGTTTATTCAAACAGTTCTTATTCGGCAAATTCAATTTAGTATAAGTATAGATTTTCTCCACATACAGTTAAATGTCAAAGTTCTATATTAAACAATTCAGTTTAACTTAAGTACAGTTTCAATGTTAAAAACAGTTCTATTTCAAGCAGTTCAGTTTAGCGTAAGTACACAGTTTTATTGTCAAAAACATTTCTATTTCAAGCTATTCAGTTTAGTTAAACTGTTCTAATTCAAACAATACAGTTCTGCATAAGTATGTAGTTTAATTCTATTTAACCTATAGATAGGGTCCTATCAGGTGCTACCACTCCGGGTCAGAATGGACCTGGGACCGATAGCCTTGAAGGGGTGCTCTGCATTCCCCAAAGCTCCAGCAGCACTGGAACATGACCATCAGATTGTTTATAGTCACATCAGGACACTCGTTTGGGGGAGGTCTTATCCCTCTGCAGAGGTACTGTCGGTGTATTCTACAGTCCCAGCCGATTGCATTATCTAGCGATCTGTGAAGAATGAAAATCCCTTTATTGCCATTACTCCAAAGTCCACTCTTTCCTGGAGTGGTAGTACATGTAAGAGTACTATCTATGGGTGAAATAGATATGTTTAAAGATTATTCGTATTCGATAGGACTGTGAACAAACAAACAAACAAAAAACTCTTTAACAAAAATATAATAAAAATGTGGAGAAAATTCGATATTAAAATGTTTCAGTTTCAATGAACCTTTATCAGGACTTTAAGATGGTGAAACAAGTGTTGACAGAACAAAGAGGCATGTTTTAATAAAATACTATAACTTTTCCCAGTTTTTGTATTTTATTAAAACACACCTCTTTGTTCTATCAACACTTGTTTCACAATTTCAAACTCCGGATGAAGGGTCATTAAAACTGAAACGTCGAATTTCCTTCGAAATAAAATCATCACTTTTGGATTACTTTGTTTTCAATTTTTTCCATACTGTCAGATTCCTTTCCATTACTTATTTCCAAATAAAGATGGTATTTGATGCCCGTGGTGTAATGGTTATCGTCGTAGGGAAATGGACACGGTGACACGAGTTCAAATCCTGGACGAGACTGATTGCATTTCACATAGCACTTGGGAAAGCTATGAATCCAATAATTCTCCGTCCAGCTATGGGTAAATAGTAGGACAGACTGATATCTTCAGCCTTGGTGAGGCAACTAGTCTAGAAGGAAAACTCTGAATTCAAAACTGTTAAACTCCGCTTAAAAATTGACCTTGTGTCATATCCTGCCCGAGCGGAGGGGTTGGTAAATAGGATAAAGGTATGGATTAAGGGTAAAGTGGAACAATCCAGGGAAAGGAATAGCGTCCTCCCCTACATCTTGGTGTAGTAGCTATTGAAAAGGGAGCCTTCAGATCACCCTCGACTACGGTTGCCAACTTTACTTTTTTTTACTCATAAACACAATTCTCTAACCTCTAGGCTTAAAATAACTCTTGACAGTTTGACATGCCGTTTAAATCAATCAATTGAAGAATCAAAAATTACTTCCTCCACAAAATACTGAAAAAATATATGTGAACAATTTCTAACTTCCGCAGTTCATTTGTATTTATCTTCGGTTTCTTTATTTAATGGGATGTCAACCTCCGAGGATTATTTAAAACCAAAACATTTTTCATGGGGATAAGGTTTGTATCTTCCGTTATGTATTTGAATGGAAATGAACGTAATAGCATGACTGGAATTCGAGCTTGCTTTCTTCAATGCCGTAACCCCAGCACTATAGCCATTACGCCGCAAAGACTACCTCTAAGTTATTTTTAGGGGTGTCCTCGTGGTGTAATGGTTAAAGCGATGAACTGCGGAATCGTAGTACGCGAGTTCGTACTCCAGTCGCGCTATTACGTTCACTTTCGGGCAAATACCCTTGGGAAAGGTATGAACCCCCTTATTCTCCCTCCAGCTATGGGTAAATAGTAGGACGGACTAGGTTCTTCAGCCTTGTTGAGGCAACTAGTCTAGGAGAAGGAAAACTCTGAATTCAAACCTGTTAAACTCCGCTTAAAAATTGACCTTGTGTCATATCCTGCCCGAGCGGAGGGGTTGGTAAATAGTACCTCTAAGTTATTTTCAAATTCATTAGATTTAAATAATCGCATCTCATGTCACATATACTTTAAAACTTTTAAACAATGCGTTAAAGTCTATCCGCTCAGTTGGTGGGCCTTAGAATACGCCTGCTGTAACCTCTGTGGAGGGGTAAGACCCCCACCAAACATGATTGTCCTGGGTACAACAATAAACTGCATCTGATGGTGAGGCTGCACTATCCCTTCATTACCATTACTCCCAGGTCTACTGACCTGGAGTGGTAGTACCTGTAAGGATCTCATTTATGGTTCAAGTAGATGAAAAGTTATTTGTATTCAACCCGAATACTTGATACCATATAACTGTAAATAATTTGTTCTGAGAATATTTACTCTAAGCTATCTTTATTTATTCATTATTATTAGTTACTTGTAACTAATCTGTCAAAAATGATATATAATCGTAAATTATTTGTATCAAGAATTGTTATTTGAAGTTATAACTGATTACTAAGGATTATTATTTGTTACTTGAAGTCGTATAACAGCGTGTTAAAAAATCTCTATGATCAAACAGAAATAATTACTTAAAACTACACAACTGTGGGCAAATTATTTGTATTAGATAGGAATACTTGATATCATAGGAAAAATAAATTAACCCTGAAAAGTTGACATGCCGTTAAAATTATTCAATCAATCAATCAATCGATTAATCAACCAAACATTTAAAGTCAACATCTTGTCAAAAGATAGAAGATAATTAAGTTAAACGTGACGTTTGGTTTCGTTGGCTGGGTTTTATGGCATACGAGTCTTTGTTGGTTATTTAATGCCGATTCCTGTTTACGCGCGTGCACACACACACACACGCACACACAGAGAGACAGACAGACAGACACACATACACTCACAGACAGACAGACACACACACACACTCACAGACAGACAGACATACACACACACACAGACACACACACACACACACACACACACAAACATACTCACACGTATGTATATATGGAAGTAAATAATGTGTAATCCGACAATATATAAAGAAAAATTGATAATAAGGTAATCCAAGTAGAAGGAGAGATTTATTGAGAAGCAAAGTTAACACTATAGCGTTTCGGTTCTAGTGAATCATCATCAGGACTGTAAGGGATAATATTAGTGATGTTACTTTTAAACATCCATCGTTGATTTAACATCACTAATATCCTCCCTCATAGTCCTGATGATGGTTCATTAGAACCGAAACATAGTGTCGGCTTTGCTTCTCAATAAATCTCTCCTTCTACTTGGATTACCTTATTATCAATTTTTCTTTATATAAACATGTACTTTTCCTTTGGGGGTCAATGCTAGAATATATATATATATATTGTCATCCACAGACAGACTGTTTCGTTCTATCAGAACTCTTCAGTGTGGCTTGACCCGCAGGACGCTCGAAGTCGGGATCGAAACCCGTCCAACTTTACGATAGACTAAGGCTTCAGACCACACGGCTACAAGCGGACTACGTTGGCTAAGGGAATTTTAAGGTATTTATTTTTAGCAAGTGGGCATAAGTGAGACACAGTACTTGTATGAAGGTGAAACAGAGGTTGGGGGCGAGAATATCCTGTGCCTGTCTTTAATTGGTTAATTAAGTGGATCATCAAATTTTCAATAGCTTTTGGGACTCATCTTTTAGCAGAATCGTTTCACGTTGAATTAATACCACATCAATTTTTTATGGATAGACAACTCGTGAAACCATTGGGTTTTCATTGTAATAGCAGTCCATGATAATATTGGAGCTTCTATATAGGAAGGATTCTAATTACCATTTTCTTTGCAAATTGTACGGGAAATTGCTTTATTCTGAGTTACAGTAAGAATTTTAGTAATGTACAAGACAATCCTTGAATCCACTGGGTTCTCGTTGTAACAGCTATCCATGATGATATTGATGCTTCTGTTTAGGATCGAATGAAGGATTCTAATTAATATTATATAGTTATCTCCATTATATAAAGAATCTGGAAGATTAAAAAAAATAACTGATAGTATAGCCCAAGGAAATACGCTTAGTGCAGACCCCACAAAATAATCATCTAGTTGCAAATTGGACTGGAAATTGGTTTCTTCACTAAGATCATTTTAATGATTGATTGATTTTAACGGCATGTCAACTTGTCTCGGATTAGTTCATGTATACAGGTCAGGGAATCACGTTAATTAGATGTTAATATCTACATTTTTTGTGTAGTTGTTTCTTAAGAGGGTTTTTTCCCCACAGTTACGTGATATCAATAATTCCTGCCCAATACAAATAATTTGCTCATAGTTGCATGGTTTCAAGTATTCCTATCTAATACAAATAACTATATGATTTCAAGTAATTATTTCTATTCAATAACATTTTTTGCACACAGTTATATAGTTATAGCAACTAGTATTCTTATATAATTCTAATAATCTTTTAATAGACGTATTTTACCCATAGATGGGATCCTGACATATACTTCCACTCGAGGTCAAAGTGGAGCTGGAAGTAATGGCTATGAAAGGGTGCTCTACGTTTCCCAGATCTCCAGAACTGGAGCCTTACAATCAGATACAGTTTAGTGTTATGCCTGGAACATTCTTTTTTTTTGTGGGGGATTTTCTGCTCTCTGCATGGGATACAGTCAGCATATTCTAAACGTCGCTAACAAGTCATACAGATAAAAGTGACAGTGCAATAGGAATCCTTACAAAAAATACGAATGAACAGCTTTTATTGTTCACTCAAAAGTGAGTTGCAGTTTATAAAATAATAAGTATATCATTTTTTTTTATTTTGTTGAAGCGTGAATATAAAATCACGTTTGTCTTGTTTGAAAAAGCGTTAAAAAAAAAGAAGAAACAGCAGCCGATAAAAAATCGCTTTTTAGAGCATGGAGAGCCGTATCAAATTAAAAATAAACGAACAAACAAACGAATAATGATTACCCACGTGTGAAGACCTACCCCATAAACACGTACACATCGTACATCTTTTCTCACAAAATCGTAGTTTTTACAATTTCAATGTTGAATTTAACGGTTAAGTTTTTATCCTTCTTTCGTATTTTGTTGGCTGGTTAAATGGGTTTTATGGCATATCAACCCTTGTTCATTATTTAATGTTAAATCCTATATATATATATATATATATATATATATATGTTTTGAATATATATATATATATATTCAAACCTATATATATATATATATGTGTGTGTGTGTGTGTGTGTGTATAGGTTTGAATATATATATATATATATATAGGATTTATATATATTTATACATATATATATATATGTATAGGATTTATATATATATATATATATATAGAGAGAGAGAGAGAGATAGATGATTTGGAGATGCCTGTGGTGTAATGGTTATCGTCGAAGGAAATGGACACGGCGACGCGAGTTCAAATCCTGGAAAAGACTGATTGCATTTCACATAGCACTAATACCCTTGCGAAAGGTATGAATCCAATTATTCTCCCTCCAGCTATGGGTAAATAGTAGGGCAGATTAGGTTCTTCAGCCTTGGTAAGGCAACTAGTCTAGGAGAAGGAAAACTCTGAATTCAAACCTGTTAAACTCCGCTAAAAATTGACCTTGTGTCATATCCTGCCCGATCGGAGGGGTTGGTAAATATGGATAGATGATTTGTAAAGGCATAGTTTGCCGATAAACCTTTTTAACGATCCAGTGATCATTTGTTTGGATACAGTTAAGTGGTTTCAAGTATTCCTTTCTAACACGAATAATTATACTAAATATAAATGATTTGTTTGCACACAGTTAAATGGTTTCAAGTATTGCTATGTAACACAAACAATTCAATTTAACATCAGTCATCTTTTTGCACATGGTTAAACAGTTCTATTTGATTCATAGATGTGACCCTACCACACCGGCTCAGAGTGGACCTGAAAGTAATGGCTGTGAAGAAATAATGCACATTCCCCAAATCTCTAGGACATTCGTGGTCGGTGTCTTACTCCTCTGCAGAGATGCAGTCGGAGTATTCTACCGCCCCAGCCAACCTGGGCTTTATATCCTGAGTATGACATTAAACCACATCTGATAGTGAGGCTCCATTCTTGGAGTTTGGGGAATATGGAGTACCCTTTCATTTACCATTACTCCCAGGTCAATTCTGACTTGGAGTGATAGTGTCTGTTAGTGTCCCACCAGTGGATCAAATGTAATATAATTGCGGAGGGATTTCTTTTTGTATATCTTGCCTTTTGGTTTAGTTAGGCTGAGAACCTTTCGCTTAGCGCATGGGTTAGTTAGATGCAACATTAACGCAGGTGTTCACACGCGCGCGGAGAGGATGTGTCATTCAGAGATGTCAAAATAAAAATCCCAGATAGAAATTGGTACCAGGGGATGTGAGTGACGTCACGCACCGGAAGCGTGGGCTGAGGATTTTGGGATTAGAGAAAAGCAGTTAGTTGAGATTCAGACCTGGGCGAGGCCAGACGACTTTGTGCGCTACGGGCGCCGCGCGTTGGTTGGGTTGAGAGCTGACGATGTAAAAGCAGTCAGCATAGAAAGATTGTGTGTCTCTCTCTCCTCGTGTCGAAAAACCCTTAACTCAAAGGTAATAAAGTTTCGTACCTGAACCAATTTCGTCAATGTCGTGTATTTCGGATTCCCTATTGGACATAGGGAATCCGAAATACACGACATTCACGAAATTGGTTCCGGTACGAAACTTTATAACCTTTGAGTTAAGGGTTTTCACACATCCGTTTATCTGGTTATGTAACACAAATAAAATTATCTAATAATTTACTATACTTGAAACTAGTTAACAGTGTACAAACAAATGATTATTGTTAAATTGAACAATCAGTATTATATTGCAATGCTTGTAGCGATTTAACTATGAGCAAATGAAACTATTAGTGTTTGATAGTGATACTTGAAGCTGCTTAACTGTACGCCAACAGTAAGTAGTAACACGTTAAATTATTCAACTGTGTGCAAAAATAGCAATACTTGAAACCATTTGTGTATAAACAATAGCAATACTTGAAACCATTTGTGTATAAACAATAGCAATACTTGTAACCATTTGTGTATAAACAATAGCAATACTTGAAACCATTTGTGTATAAACAATAGCAATACTTGAAACCATTTGTGTATAAACAATAGCAATACTTGAAACCATTTAACTGTGTGCAAACAATGACAATAGCAACACTTGAAACCATTTAACTGTGTGCAAACAATGACAATAGCAATACTTGAAACCATTTAACTGTGTGCAAACAATGACAATAGCAATATTTGAAACAAATTGACTGTGTGCAAACAATGACAATAGCAATACTTGAAACCATTTGTGTGTAAACAATAGCAATACTTGAAACCATTTAACTGTACAAACAAATGAACTCTGGCTCGTTTAAAAATGTTGTCAACAAACTAATTACTTAAAAATCATATGTATAAACAAGACTTGGCATTAAATAACCCATAATGGTTGATATGTCATAAAATCCAACCAACCAACCAACTTTCTGTCGCTATCCTGTTATCTCAAGTGATATAATTCGTGAATTGCAAAGAATTTTACGAGTTCTAATTTGCTCAGCTTAATATAATTTGACACAAATCCTGATATATGTATTTAGCCCAGCCCCTGCCACCGGTAAGAAGTGGCACAAGGTCATTTTAAGCGGATTACTGCTAGTTTGAATTCAGAGATTTCCTTCTCATAAATTGGTTGCCATGCTTATTACCCATAGCTAGGAAGTTTCCATTTCCTGCGATGATTACCGTTACTCTGAGCGCGCCTCCTCAAAAGTCAAAAGAGTCAGCAATTAGTAAGAATTCAAATCATTAGTCATAGTCTACTAGCCAAGCTCATAAACCATTATGTCACTCAAGGTCCAAAAGTCATTTACATAAGCCTGATTTAGTACAAAATCTGAAATATGAGTCACCCAGTGAGAATCAAACTCACCAGTAATGTTATGCTGGCCAGCCTGACGAACTTTTATAGCATTCGCGTCACTCAGAAGTCGTTTACTAATATTAACTTAGTTTGGCTCAAGGTCAGAAATATGGGCCACTTAGTGAGTATCGAAATCTCTCGTAATGGTCTGCTAGGTTAGCTCGTTAACAAGGTGCTAAAAAGGATATTTATTTTTGTATGTACGAATAGTCACCCCAGACAGGGATCACGATAAAACTGTTGAATAGAGCGGTTTTTCAGTTACAAAATACTATTTTTCCCCACAGGATCCTTACCGTTGACTATACATTTTCGTCAGTATCAAACAACAGCCTGCATATTGCATTCGTAAAAATATACATCAACGGAAGTGACCCGTTTTCACAGCAGCGATGGTGGTGTCATTGTCAGAAAAATATCCGTATACTCCATCTTCCATCGACCTGATTCGCGCAGGGGAACTTTTTATTTTGTAGATTGACAGCTATGTTGAACGTAGCTTGTCTCTCATGTCTCTGTCGCTACTGTTGAAACGCACGACCCATCGCCTAAATGTGCCAACATTTACCAAAGAGCGAAGTATTTGAAAAGGCCAATTTGCAATTTACCGCCGGAGAAAAATTAAAGGAACCGTTCCAGTGTTCACTTATTTTTATTTATTCAAAAAGTGTAGTCGTAGCAACTACCATAGGAATAACACACCTATTTTGGATACCAGTTTTTGCCGGTTTAGTGAGTTCGTTCATCTTTCTCTAGGCGTCTCTACAACTCACGGCTTCGTGCCAACCAAATTAAACAAAGCTTAATAAATAACAACGATAGGTTCTTGAGGGTCCGTCGTTTCTTACGTCCATGTTTGAAATTAGATTTATTTCATATTCTTGACATATATATATATATATATATCCAACCCCCCTCACACGATAAGAGTGTGACACAGGGTCAATTTTTTAAAGTGGAGTCTAGTTGGTTTAAATTCGGAGTTTTCTTTTTCCGAGATCGTTTGCTCTACCAAGGTTAAATGGCTGGGCCTGAAGGATAATAGTCAGAGTCTAATACTCAAGGGTATTAGCAGTATGTGAAATGTAAGCAGCTTTGTCCAGGGTTTGAAATCGGTTCGTCTGGTCCATTTTCTCTGACGATAACCATTACAGCATAGGCGCTTCCGTTGATATTGACAGATATAATATACAACCTTTCCGAAAGTAACGCCTCCTGTTTATATCCATGGAAGCTACAACATACAGGTAATCGAATTTTCACTCACCAAAGTCCGATATTAACATTAGTATATCCGGGAGACACTTACACTGAATAAACGAAAAGAAAGGCAAGGTAATATTATTCAAACATGCATAAACAATTAATAAAAGTTGCCGACCGTAGTCAAGGGCGACCCGAAGACTCCCTTTTCAATAGCTACTACACCGAGGCGTAGGGAAGGGCGCCACTCCTTTCTTTGGATTGCTCCCATTTACCCTTGATCCATACCTTATAATGCTGAGTGTTAAGCAAGGCTGCATCAAGTGCCAGTTTTTAGTCTTTGGTATGACTCAACCTGGGATTGAATCCCGATCTCCCGGGCTATTGGCAAACACTCTAACCGTTATGCCAATCAATATGTACCTAATATACAAATAAAAAGTATTGAAAAGAATACAAAAACATGTCCCGACAGATAGAATATTTACAAATTGTTCTATGAATATAAAAGGGGTACAGAAACGGAAAAAAGCTTACTTGAAAATGTCCTCTAAATTGATGACTATGATGACTTTAATTTATAAAAGTGAGGTGAGATGCAATGCGTATCGATTTCTGGGATTGTCCTGTGTGACAGTACACAAGGCCACTAAACGGATACGTCACTTCTTTAAGGATGACAATTATTAATTGTTACCCCAGACAAGGATCACAATAAAACTGTTGAATAGAGCGGTTTTTCAGTTACAAAATACTATTTTTCCCCACATGATCCTTATCGTTGACTATACATTTTCGTCAGTAACAAACAACAGCCTGCATATTGCATTCGTAAAAATATACATCAACGGAAGTGACCCGTTTTCACAGCAGCGATGGTGGTGTCATTGTCAGAAAAATATCCGTGTACTCCATCTTTCATCGACCTGATTCGCGCAGGGGAACTTTTTATTTTGTAGATTGACAGCTATGTTGAACGTAGCTTGTCTCTCATGTCTCTGTCGCTACTGTTGAAACGCACGACCCATCGCCTAAATGTGCCAACATCTAATGTTCGGTCTTCGTAAGCATCGATGAATGTCGATGGTTAGAATTTTTTTGAGGCAACTCTGCTTTCGTATCAGACGCAGGTTTGTCAGACTGTTGCTCGACTGCTATCTGTAACAAGCGAAGTGGGGGTGGGGGGAGCAAAAAGAAAATAAAAACTACAAAAAACCCCCAACAAAAACAAAAACAAAAGCAAACAAAGAACAGGGTTATTAATCGGAAGCTTCAACCTCTATTGCCATACTATCAATATCCACGTTCGATAGTATTAGACAATAAAACAAGTATTATTTTTAAAGCAGTCCTATAGCGAGTTTGGTGTTGATAATGCATCGCCAATCATCATCATCATCATCATCATGTCGTGCTGGTAGCACGGATATCCCCGACCCTCTCTCGCCACTTTTCCCAATCGTTCATCGCCTCCGGCAGGTCTTCTGGATTACATCCTGTATCCTCACATAGTTGCTGAATGTATGTTCGTGCTGGTCGTCCTACCTTTGATCGGCCATGTGTGGGGGTCCATAAGAGTACATCACTTGCTCCCTGTATCTATTTTTAGCTTACATGGAAGGGTTTACTTTTTAAGAGTTCCTAGCATAATACGTACCGTAATAATTCGTGTGTAATACACACTCATTCTTCAGATTTTTTAAGGGTGCGTGTTTTAGACGAGAACTAAATATAACCTTTTTTTAGGCCACACGTATCACAATATTCAGAATAGAATAGCATGACTGAAAGTAAGTTATATCTATGGTCCAAACTAATTTATGTGTAAACAAACACTTATTTTTTATACCACTACAGAGAAATAACCACTGGAATGTGTGTTTGTTTATAATTTGTTTATTCTATTCTAAGCTCAATTTTGCGGAAAGTTTATTACATTTTTGTGTGAACATGTCTTTGCCTTAAATACTGTGTACATTTTGTACTTTGAAACATTATGTAAAATATATAAATTCTTATTTTTAGTCAATAAAAAACTGATAAGAATGTTAAATTTAGTATAAATGTTATATAACATTTGTACTAAATTTTCGGTTCGTTCCTAGTGACCCCGTGTACTTTGACAAGCTGTCACGTTGTGATTAGTAAACAAGGGGATGACAGCGCGTCAGAGCAGTCGGCTCCAACAGGTGTGTAACCAGAAGGAGACCACGTGATGAGAACCACGCGGTCAGATTCAGACAAAGTGCAGAGAATCGGGAGTCGAGCCGGGGACACGCAGCCGATCAGAGGGTTAGGTCGTCTCTGACGATACGGCTTGCAAGGGGGTGCAAGCATTGGCACCCCCTGGCTCTCGAAAGAAGATTTGGGACAAGAAGAAGCCCCCTCTCTGAGTATATGCCTCTCCATCTATCTCTCAAACTAACAACAAACTGTGGGCCCCTT
The DNA here is from genome assembly GCA_963585895.1 of Sepioteuthis lessoniana. Lineage (NCBI taxonomy): Eukaryota > Metazoa > Mollusca > Cephalopoda > Myopsida > Loliginidae > Sepioteuthis > Sepioteuthis lessoniana. The sequence continues at coordinate 19,512,374 of OY757921.1, read as the reverse complement.
TCGAGAATAAAACGAGAAATATATTTTTTTATAAAGTGTTTTGTTTGTTCATTGAATTTCGTAGATCATGTTTGATTGAATATACAACACAAATATAGCAACTCTAAATTCCAAAAAGTCAATGTGCATTTTACACGAAAGTTGCCGAAAGTTATGGGTGCGTATTATACACGACTAATTATAGTATACTTAATTAATCATTACACCTCAATAAGGTGACAAAAGATTTTTTCGGGGGGGGGTCCTCGTGGTGTAATGGTTAAAGCGATGGACTTCGGAATCGTAGTAAGCGAGTTCGTACTCCAGTCGCGCTATTACGTTCACTTTTGGGCAAATACCCTTGGGAAAGGTATGAAACCCCTTATCCCCCCAGCTATGGGTTAAATAGTATCACTGCTGTTCTTCTAGAAGATGGCTTTGGAATTAAATAACCTACAAAGGTTGATATGCCATTAAACAAAGAAACCAAACTAAACCAAAGATTTTTCAAAGTTAAGTTTTATGCACTAAATCACAAATTCAGGGCGACTATCAGGATTGAAATCACTACTAAAGATTTGTAATACCAGCTCATTAACCGTGAAACTACGATGAAGCGACCATCTAACTTTTAAATCAATTTTCGTTTTTCTATATCTACATGCATAAGTTATTTTGTATCAGTTGGGATTTACTAAATTTAGCTTTGTCCAACACAAAATCTTAGCTGTGTAGCACCCTGTGAGGATCGATTTCACCCCAACACTAATTGTACCAAGTGTCTTGGCCCAGTTGGCTGGGGCTGTAAAATACACCGACTGCATCTCTGCAGGAGGGAAGGGTTAAGACTCCCTCAACGATATGACACTAAGCCATCTGATGAGGCTCCAGTAATACCGGAGCTTTAGGGAATGCGGAGTATCCCTTCATTGCTTGGGGCTGTAGAATACATCGACTGCATTTCTGTTGAGTGGTAAGACCCCTCTCCCTATGAGTGTTCTAGATATGACACGAAACCATCAGGGGCTGAGGCTCCAGTCTTGTAGCTTTGAGGAACGTGCTGTACTCCTTCATTACCATTGCCCCCAGTGGAAGCCCCCAATAGGGTCCTATCAATTGGTCAAATAGAACTGTAAGACATTTAAACTATGTGCAAACAAATGACTGATTAGGGGTTGTTACTGTTACACTGCAGTACTTGAAATCGTTTAATTGTGTGAAAAAAAAATGAGCTCAGGCTCGTTTAAAGATGCTATCAAGAAAATGTGTTTATAAATCATCTATATGTATGAATAGGATTTGGCTTTAAATAGCGTACAATGGTTGATGTGTCATAAAACCCAACCAAACTAAACCAATCTTTCAAGACTATGGACCTATGCTCTGATCTTGGCATAGGCACAGGCTGGGTTGCATGGGAGATTGGCTTTTGCTTATGCAACAGGTCTTTTTATTTCATGACAGTGTCGCTGTGAGATTTGCCAGAACCAGGTTAAGTTTAATGCCAAACTGCTTTTGGGGTTCCAACTCCTGGTTTTTGAATTGAGAATTTGTTCTTTTTGACCGGCTGCTCTACCCAGACTACAGAACCCTGTCTGCCCTACTATTTTACCCAGAGCTGGGTATAAGTGATTCACGCATGTTTTCCCCAAGGGTCGTAGCACAAAGTCAAACAGTGAGGTAACCAAATATTTACTAAGACTATACTAAGAATTATACCGATTTTATCGGTAAGGCTTAGAATTACAGAGTAATTCCCCCCCCAACAAAAGGGCTTGCTGGGTGTGATACTAAATGGCATTTGGTGGTGAGGCTTCAGTTCTCAAGATCCGGAGAGTGTGGAGTACGTTTTCGTTGAAATTACTCTTAAGTTCACTCTAGCCCGGAGTTGTACCTGTTAGGGTCTATTTATATTGTTGGTTGGTTGGTTGGTTGGGTTTTATGGCATATCAACCTTTGTAGGTTATTTAATACCAAATCCATTTTTTTCATATTTGTACATTTTTATATTGTCAGATTTATTTCCAGTTTTCACGCACATATTAATAAATAAAAAACAAAATAAAAACATTATCTCTTTTAGGTAGTTGTCTAAAGAAAGTAACATGGTCTAATAACATTAATAAATTTGTTGCACAATAAAAATGTCAATGTGTGTGGTTTAGAAAGACATTCTGTAACCTGATTTGCTTGAGGGTTGGTGGTTTGGGTTTTATGGCATATCAACCTTTGTAGGTTATTTAATGCCAAATTCATTTTTATACAAATAATCAGTTCTATTTCAAACAATTCCGTTTATCATTTGTACACAGTTCAATTATCAAAAACATTTCTATTTCAAGCTATTCAGTTCAGTCAAACAATTCTAATTCAAACAATTCAGTTTACTATAAGTATAGATTTTGTTTACACACAGTTAAATGTCAAAAACAGTTCCATTTCAAACAATAGTTTAGCATAAGTACGCAGTTAGTTTAATTTGACCCATAGATTGGACACTATCAGGTGCTCCCACTCCAGGCCAGAGCTGACCTGGGAGTGATGGTAATAAAAAGGTACTCAGCATTCCCCAAAGCTCCCGCATTACTGGGACCTCACCATTAGATTGTTTAGTGTCATATCCAGGACACTCGATCTGGTGGGGGTCTTACATCTCTGCAGAGATGCAGTCGGTATATTCTACAGTCCCAGCTGAGTGTTAGGCTCCAATGATGCCAGAGCTTTGGGGAATGAAGAATATCTCTTTATTGCCATCGCTCCTAGGTCCACTCAGGCTCGGAGTGGTAGCCCCTGATAGGGTCCTATCTATGGGTCAAATAGAACTAAACTGTGTATTTATTTGAAATAGAACTATTTATATGTATAAAAACATTTGGCATTAAATAACCAATAATAGTTGATGTACCATAAACCAAGCCAAAGCCAAACCTAAAAAAGGAGGATTCGCTTTCAGTTTTTTTGTTTTAATGGCATATCAATTTCAGTGGGTTATTTAATGCAAAAGCCATTCTTGTAGAAGAACAGTAGTGATACTATTTAACCCATAAATGGTGGGGATAAGGAGGTTCATACTTTTCCAGCGGGTATTAGTCTGAAAGTGAACGTGATAGTGCGACTGGAGTTCGAACTCGTTTACTAAAATGTCACTGTCCAGCACATTAACCACAACATCATCTGGAAAAACCCTATTTAAGGATGAAGTGAAATAAAAAGAATCAGCTCTGACGAAGTTCGTCAGGAAAAAGTTTGGTATAGAAACTTGATAAAAATTAATAATATAAGTAGAAATATATCAATATTAAAAATATGACAGACACTCTGAACCTAAGTAGTAGTACCAGTTAGGGTCATATCAAACAGAATTATTTGATGGTTCGGTTCGGTTACTTTGTTTAATGGCATATCAACCTTTGTAGGTTATTTAATGCCAAAGCCATTCTCCTAGAAGAACAGTAGTGGTACTATTTAACCCATTGCTGGGGGGATAAGAGGGTTCATGCCTTTCCCAAGGGTATTGGCCCGAAAGTGAACGTAATTGCGCGACTGGAATACGAACTTGCTTACTACGATTCCGCAGTCCATTGCTTTAACCATTACACCCCGAGGACACCCCAGAATTATTAGAGTTAGATAGCAATACTTGAAACCATTTAGTGTCCTGTATATGACATTAAACTAAATCTGACGGTAAGGATCCAGTCTTGGAGTTTAGGGAATGTAGAGTATCCCTTCATTAACATTACTCCCAGGTCCACTCACACCCTGAGTAGCAGCATCTGTTAGGGTCCCATTTATGGGTCAAATAGAACTGTCCAATCTTTTATTAGGGTTTATTATCAATTGTTTTAAACCATACAGCCGTATGAAAATTTTTTGGATTAGATTGGAATACTTTATAAATTGAATTACTAATGTTAATAGCAATACTTGAAACCATTTAACTGTATGCTAACAAATGATTAATATTATTAACTGTGTGCAAACAAATCATTAATGCGTATTAGAATTATTAGTGTTAGCAATACTTGAAACCATTTAATTGTGTGCAAACAAATGATTAATATTGAATAGAATTATTAGTATTTGAAAGCAATACTTGAACCTCTTTAACAAATGAGCACTGGTTTGTTTTAAGATAAAGTTACCTATAAACTATTCGTTTACACACACACACACACACACACACACACACACACACACACACACACACACACACACATATATATATATATATATATATATATATATATATGTTTGATTAAATAATAAAGACACATTTTATCTCTATGATTTTATTAGGAACTTTTCAAGTTTCCTAACAAATATTTCGGTTTTAGGTTGAAGTTGGTAGACGAATTTACCGAAATTGTCCCGAGCGCTTTCGGACCTTTCAGAGGTCATAACCATGGATTGTTTGCATGTGTAAAGACTGTTCTTTAAAAAAAAAGTTTTTAGGTTTTTTATAATATTGTAAAAATTACGTAACTGCAAAGTTAGATTAAACTGAGATGCTGATGACATTGAACGAATTTAAAACAAAACGCTATCAACGGAAATAGAACATTATCAAGAGAAATAGAAAAAATAACAAAAGGCATTTCGAAACATTGTCACTATTTTCAAAGTTAATTTTATTAATTATACGAGGATCATTAAATAAGTTTCCAGACTTTTTTCGTATGAGCACTTTTATTGATAGTACACACATGAAATTCAAGTCCCCTTCGAAGTAATCTCCTCCAGCTGCAGTGCACTTGTTGTACCGTTCCAACTACTTCTGCAAGGCCCCATGGAAGTCCTCTTGTGTGAGCGTGTCAATGACCTTCGTCACAGCCTCTTTCATCTCCTCAATTGTCTCATAATGACAGCCTCTGATCTTAGGGAATAACCAAAAGTCACAGGGAGCAAGGTCTAGACTATAGGGAGGCTGAGGAACTGTGTTGATGCCCATCTTGCTCAAATAGTCTTTGACACGGATGGAGTTGTGGACTGGTGTATTGTCCTGCTGGAAATACCACTGACCCGATTTGAAGAGTGCTGACCTCTTCCGACGAAATCTCTTCCTGAACTCTCTTAAAACCTCAACATAGTAACCCTAACCCTCACCCTAACCCTTCGGCCTATCAACTCTGGTGTATTGACTTCCTTACTCCTCCCACACCCCTCATCATCCCTCAAAGACTCCCTGCCTTCCTTGAATCTCTAATGCCACTCAAAAACTGATGCTCGATTCATGCAAGATGCTCTAAAAGCAGTCTGAAGCATTCCATACGTTTCTGTGGCATTTTTTGACATTTAACTGTGTGTAAACAAAATCTTTACTTAGCTGAATTAAAACTGCTTGATTAAACTGTATAGCTAGAGATAGAAATGTTTTTGACAATGAAACTGTACTTACATTCAAACTGCGTGCTTACTGAATAGTTTGAAATTTATTGGTTTTTGACATTGAAACTTTACTTACACTAAACTGAATTGTTATATATAGAACTGTTATGATATTTTACTGTGTAAACAAAATCTGTACTTACGCTAAACTGAATTAGCTGAATTAGAACTGTTTGAATAAACTGAATAGCTTGAAATAGAAATGTTTTTGACAATTGAACTGTGTACTCATGCTAAACTGAATTGTTTGAAATAGAACTGATTATTTACATAAAAATGGATTTGGCGTTAAATAACCTGCAAAGGCTGATATGCCATAAAACCCAACCAACCAACCAACAACCGTTAATATGATAATGATTTATTACCAAGACAAGTTCATTGGCGGTCATTTCGAACACGTCCTGTAAAAAATGCATCCTTTGAGCTAGAGACGTCAAATCAATGTTTCTTTTAATTATTATTATATCAGATTTCAAGACATGCTATCTTTTTTGCTGTTGAGTTTCTTGTCTCAGTAATAAATCATTATCATATTAATGGGTTGCATCTATTCTGTGACAGTTTTGAATGATTTTGTCTTCAAATAAGTAGTGACGAAAAATATTTCTTCCTCTCTTGTCCAAGGGAACCTTCGGATCGCCCTCGTCTACGGTTGGCCAACTTACTTTAAATTATATATATTTATGAAATTTTATTTGGGACTAGCGTATTGGGAAAAGTCTGAATCAATCTTTTATCCCTCTAGCTATGAGTAAACCTTAAAGTAAACTGGGTTTTTAAGCCCTAGTAAGGCAACCAGTTTAGAAAGAAAACTCTGAATTCAATCTAGCTATAGTCCGCTTAAACATTTACCTTGGGACATCCAGTGAAAGGTTTTATAAATGCTGTCTACGAGATATGTTCGTTAAGGGAATCACTTATCACTTCTCATGGTGGAGGGGTTAGGTAAATACATACAATTTTGAATGTTTCAATGCTGTAGTTTGATTTGGTTGGGTTTTATGGCATATCAACCGTTATAAGTTATTTAATGCCAAATCCGGTTTGTATATATATATATTATACATAGCATTTTCAAGCGAATAGTGAGTAGGTAAAGTTATTTTAAAATAAGCCATAGCTTATTTGTTTGCACACAGTTAAATGGTTTCAAGTAACGCTTACTAATTCATTTGTACACGTTAGTTTCATGTATTGCTCCTTGTAATCGTTTTATTTGCACACAGTTAAATGGTTTCAAGTATTGCTATTCAATATCAATAGTTCTATTCAGCAATATTCATTTATTTGCACACAGTCAAATAATTCCAAGTATTGCTATGTAATACTCATGATTTAATTTTTGTACACAGTTAAACGGTTTCAAGTATTCCAATTCAACACTAATAATTTATTCAACATTCGTATGCAATCACTCATTTACACAAAATTAAATGGTTCCAAGTATTGCTATGTATTACTGACAATTCAATTAAACAGTCATTTGTTTACACACAGTTAAATGGTCAAACAGTTCTATTTCTAACAATTCAATTTAGCATGTCATTTGTTTGCTCATAATTCAAATGTCAAACAGTTCTATTTGACCCATAGATAGGAGCTTATTAGGTGCTACCTTTCCGGACCAGAGCAGACTTGGGAGTAATGGCCATGAAGAGGGATTCCATATTCCTCAAATATCTTGGACTGAAGCCTCACCATTAGATTGTTTAATGTCATATCCAGCACACTCGTTGTTGTTGCAGGGGGTGTCTTACCTTTCTGCAGAGATGCAGTCGGTGTATTTTACAGCCCTAGCCGATCGCGCTGTTATCGATAAGTGTTTCAAATATTTGGTCTTTTGAGAACCAGACCACAGTAAAGAACATTACGCCTGTTTTGTACCCAAAAAGAAATAAGCGCCTAAGTAATAAGCATCGAAGTAATAAAATAAAATAAAATAAAATGAATTTTTGATCCAGTAGTAAATAGGTTTTACTCAGCCATCTTCACACGCACGCATTATCATCTGCCATTTTTAAACGCAACCTCTGCGAGTGAAATTGGCTTTTGCACGCGTACATTTGAAGAAAGAGGTACCATTTCAAAGACGAACTCTTTCGACATTCTTGTGTACTCGTTTATTGGAGAGAAAAAAAAAAGAAGAAAAAGAAAAGAAAAGAAAAGAAAAGAAAAACAAGTAAAAAGGTGTTTGAAATGTTCCTCATGTTGCCCTTAGATATTCCATATTTAGTCTGGTCCAGAGGCATGCATGTATTGTCATTTTTGGCGCATGCGCATCGAACAATAAATGTTCACCAAAAGCGACAAAAGAAAAAGAGAAGGTAAAGCGAATCGATGCAGGGAAAGAAAAAGAAAAAAGGAATAAAGTTTCGAGTGGAAGAACTGTGTGAAGACTTGTAGAGGCAGTCTATACAATTTAATATTATTTATAAAGTAATAGCATTGGAAAAAATGAAAACATTAAGGTATTGTTAGCAACAGATGCGAAGAGTCTTTCTTTTTTCTTTCTTAATTTGCGTTCATTTTCTTTCTTTCTTTCTTTTTCTGTTATAATGTTACCAAATTATTCTATATTAAGTCTATAGTTCAACTTCCTCTAGTGGGGGCTATTTACTTAGCATTGTTTAGTTGTGACATAAGGCCGGAGATATGGAGCCCCTCCAGTGAAACTCGAAGTCACTTGTAATGATTTGCCAGTTTAGTTTGCTAACCATAACACAATCTGAGACGCTCAACTCCCTCTTTTGGTGATATTTGCCAACGTCTCCCACCAGACGAGGCCTGACACAAGGTCAAAAGCCCATTATTTGTCGCTGCCTCCCACCAGACACGACTTGACACAAAGTCAAAAGCCCGAAGGCTTCCCTCTTTTGGTTGCATCACGTTCTTATAGCATGGCTATACGCCTATCCAATTCCTTCATATGCAAATTACATACAACTACACTCCAATAGCACTACACTTTCTTTCTTTCTTTCTTTCTTTTATCATTATATTTTCGTCTTCTATTTCTTTTTTTTCGGAGATACAGTTTATTTTCTTTTTCTATTTCTTTTATAAACATTTCTTCCTCATACACTGGCTCCTAAGTTTCTACATTTTGAATTTTAAAAAAAAGGCTTTTGGACTAGGAAGTGCAGATTTACCCATGGTCACTTTCTACCTGCACCTACCCTATTGCACTAAAAGTGTTCGGGTCAAGGTCATTACCTCATGGTTACAGTACTCCACACACAGGAATGCCGGCGGGGTTAGAGATTTTTGTCACTGCACTCTATGCAAGAGCGGGACCCCGAATAAACTTTGACCTCGTACTGAAACATGTCCTGGTTTGGAAGATTATTTATTTTTCTTTCTTTTTTCTTTGTTTCTGTTTATATCTTCCCTTCCTTCAGTCTTCTTTCTTTCAATCTTGCCTTTCTTCAGTCTTCTTTCCTTCAATCTTCTCTTCCTACAATCCCCCTTTCTTTCAATCCTCTTTTCATTCAATTTTTCTTTCCTTCAATCTTCCTTTCCTTCAATTTTTCTTTCCTTCAATCTGTCCTTTTCTTCAATCTTCTTTTTCTTCAATCTTACCGTCTTTTAATCTTCCTTCGCTTCAACCTTCCCTTTCCTTCCAACTTCCCTTTCCTTCAACCTTCCCTTTCATTCAATTTTCCTTTCCTTCAATTTTCTTTCCCTTCAATCTTACCTTTCCTTCAATATTACTTTACTTCTATCTTTATTTCCTTCAATCTTTTCTTCCTTTAATCTTCCTGCACTTCGATCATTCCTTTCCTTCAATCTTCCCCTCCTTCATTCTTCTCTTCCTTCAATCAACCCTTTCTGCAATCTTCCCTTCTTTCAATCTTCCTTTTCCTTCAATCTTCCCTTCTTTCATTCTTCTTTTTCCTTCAATTTTCCCTTCTTTCATTCTTCCTTTCCTTCATTCTTCTTTTCCCTTAAATCTTACCTTTCCTTCAATTCTTACTTCCTTCAATCTTCCCTTTCTTTAATCTTCTCTTTTCCTTTAATCTTCCCTTTTCTTCAATTTTTCTTCAATTTTCTTTTTCCTTCTATCTTCTCTTTCCTTTAACCTTCCTTCAATATTTCCGTCCTTCAATCTTCCTTTTCCTTTAACCTTCCTTTCATTCAATCTTCCCTTTCCATCAATCTTCCCTTTCCATCAATCTTCCCTTTCTGCAATCTTCTCTTTCCTTCAATCTTGCTTTTCTTTAGATTTCTTGCAGTGTACTTTATATAATATTGACCGACAATGACAGATTTGAAAGTGGTGATTTGAAATCAGAATTTTTCCTTCTCACGTAAAGAGTTGAGGTTTGGGACGAATTGGACTTCTTGACAAAAAAGGGTAACAGACACCCTAATCAAATCAACTTTACTGTTGTTTTTAAAACTTCAACCCTCCTCCCAGTGCAAAAATAGTTATCAACTGGGACATTCATTTCTAGCGATACGTAATGCCATTGTGATGCAGACGATATTAATAAAACTTCTCATTGGGTGCCTCATAATTCTAATCTTGTGCCTCATCTAAGCTACGCTTATTAAATAATAATTCTAATAAAACTACAGGGGTTAAAAGTGTTAAACATCTTAGCCATTATACATTGATTCATTTGAGCCTATTTAAAAAACCATGGGAGTTTTCATACAAAAGAGCCCTCGAAGACGGCTCGATTGCTTGACAATTCAGTCCGTAGTTTAGGTACGTATTGAGACTATTGACACAAAGTCAATATCATTTGGTGGCTGCCAGTTTAACGCTTCTGTGATGTCAGGCTAAAAGCCAGTGGCTCTATGACTATGCTATCTTAACTTAGATTTAAGGTACGTATCGAGAAACGGTAGTTAAGGTACATATTGAGAAAGTGTATCATTTTTAGAAATTCTTTCTTTACTGGAAAATGTCATTATAAGTTAAAGCAGTTTGGTTTGGTTTTACGGCATATCAGCATTTGTATGGTATTTAATACCAAATCCATTTTTATACATACAAACAGTTCTATTTCAAACAATTCAGTTTAGCAGAAGGGCATAGTTTAATTGTCAAAAACATTTCTATTTGAAGCTATTCCGTTTGGTCAAACAGTTTTATTTCAAACAATTCAGTTTAGTATAAGTATAGATTTTGTTTACACACATTTAAATGTTAAAACTGTTCTACTTCCATCAATTCAGTTTTGCGTAAGTACTGATTCAATATAAAAAAATGTTCTATTTCAAACAATTCAGTTTAGCCTACAAAAACAGTTCCATTTAAAACAATTCAGTTTAGCATAAGTACGCTGTTTATATGTCAAAACAGTTCTATTTCAAACAATTCAGTTTTGCGTAAGTACGCAGTGTACATGTCAAAACAGTTCTATTTCAAGCAAATCAGTTTAGTATAAGTACATTTGACTATTTGACCCATAGATATGACCCTATCAGGTGCTACCACTCCGGGCAAGAGTGAACTAGGGAGCGAGGGCAATGAAGGAGTACTTCTCATTCCTCAAAGCTCCAGCATAACTGGTATCTCACCATCAGGTTGTTTAATGTCATATCCAAGATACTCGTTGTGGGTGGGGGTCTTACCCGTCTGAAGAAATGCAGTCTGTTTCTTCTACAGCCCCAGCCGACTGGGCAAACGTTAAAGCAGGTATTTATGAATATTAACTTAGTCTGGTACAAGGTCACAGGTTATGAAGCATCTAGTGAAGTTGGAACTCATTGCAGTTATAAATGGATAAATGGGAGTATTATATACACCCCACGGAAGGTTATATATACATTTATCTCTCGATATATATTTTTAGAATAACTTTAAGTAGAGCGTACATTATAAGTTCTTAAAAAAGACCTTTCTTTTTGGTCACGTCTCGTCAAAAAACTCTGAGACAAAAGCAAGTAATAAAGAGAAAGAAACCTAATCTTAGTTGACGACTAAGAAAAGAGAAAAAGAAAAAGAAAACCTCACAAAAGTGAAAAAAAAGTTTACCTAGAAAGATTAGTAAGTTTTTTTTTTGTCATTTTTGGACTTAATCGGGTTTAGTTGCTATGTAATTGACAACAAAGTAAAAGAAGAAAAAGAAAAAAATCTACAAAGGAGATAAAAGAAAAAAAAATGTTTACCTGAACAGAATTGTAAGGTTTTTTCTTGTTAAATCCAGCAATAACAAAAAAATTTACCAATCCTATCGGTTAAAGGTTTTTTCTTTTTTCCCCTTTGTGGTTTTTTTTTTGTTTATCTTTTTGTTTTCTTAGCTGTTAACTACCGTTTATTCCTTTTTTTGCTTGCTTTTGTCACGGATTTCTCTGATGAGACGTGACCGAAAAAAAGGTCCTGTTTTAGAACTTTGTATGCTCTGCTTAAAGCTATTCTAAAATTTCATATGTACCATAGAATATATATATATATATATATCGTCATCCACAGACAGATCTGTTTCGTTCTATCAGAACTCATCAGTGTGGCTAGACAGTATCTCCCCGTAGCTGGGATCGAAACCCGGTTGACTGAAACATCAAGCCAAGGCTTCTAACCATATATATATATATATATATAATCTCTCTCTCTCTCTCTCTCTCTATATATATATATATATATATATATATATCAGTTACATTGAGCTCTTTACCAGGAAAATTTAAATGTTCACTGTTGAATGGTTTTTGTCCCGATGGAATTATTCCCAACTCCGGTTTAACTGGACCAAAAAATACTATATATCTCTCTCTATATATTCTATGGTTCAGATAAAATCTTAGAATATATATATATATATTTATATATGCATAATGCAGTTTGCTATATTTATAAATAAGAGCGCTTAGTATGTGAATCTAAGTTAAGATAGCATAGTAACAGAACCGTCGGCGTTGAGCCTGATGATCACATAGGCGTGAAACCGACTGTCACCAAACGATGTTGACTCTGTGTAAGCTATTCAAAATTCTATCTCTCTGTCACTTTCTGTCTGTCTCTTTCTCTCAGTCTCTTTATATATATATATATATATATATATATATATATATATATATATATATATATATAAGGAAACTTGTTTACAAGAGGGTTGATTGCTACATGGGTGCTTCACTGTAATGTGTATATTGTAGAGGTTAATTTACTACCCGTGTATATATATATATATATATATATATATATATATTAAATTATATATATATATATATATATAATTTTAATCATGGATGAACACCTCTTGCTGATAATCAATGGCAGAAACTGGTCGGGGTTAACGCATTTATGAAATTTATTTCCCGGTAATTATATGTCTATTTTGTCATTCAGATACACCATATATATATATATATATATATATATATATATATATATACATTGAAAGAGAGTGTCTGCATTTGTGTGTGTGTGTGTGTGTGTGTGTGTGTGAGAGAGAGAGAGAGAGAGAGAGAGAGAGAGAGAGACATATATACGAGGTGGTAATTTACTAAACTTTTTGCTTAGATGTGGTACAAGGCCATATGAAAGGGGTACCCAATGAGACATATATACGAGGTGCATACGATAAGTTTACAGACATTTTTCGTATGGGCATTTAAAATTGTCGTAGACTCTTGAAAATTCACTATGTTATTGCTATACATCTTATGAGATGATTGACATATTCTTATGAATTTAGATTGAAATGAACAGCTACAGCAGCAATTGGAATACAACCTAATAAAGCCTGATTGTCACAGCTGGTGAATTTCAAAATGCAATCAGACACTTTAGAAGAACGATATGCAATAAAATTGTGTTTTAAACTTGGAAAAAATGCCACAGAAACGTATGGAAGGCTTCAGACTCCTTTTGGAGCATCTTGCATGAATCAAGCATCAGTTTTTGAGTGACATAAGAGATTCAAGGAAGGCAGGGATTACGTCGCAAACTCTTCAAATCGAGTTAGTGGCACTTCCACCAGGACAATACACCAGTCCACAACTCCATTCGTGTCACAGACTATTTGAGCAAGATGGGTATCAACACAGCTCCCCACTCCCTATAGTCCAGACCATGCTCCCTGTGACTTTTGCTTATTCCCTAAGCTCAGAGGCTGTCGTTATGAGACAATTGAGGAGATGAAAGAGGCTGTGACGAAGGTCATTGACACGCTCACACAAGAGGACTTCCATGGGGCCTTGCAGAAGTTGTTGGAACGGTACAACAAGTTCATTGCAGCTGGAGGAGATTACTTCGAAGGGAACTAGAGTTTCATGTGTATTCTATCAATAAAACTGCCCATACGAAAAAAGTCTGGAAACTTATCTTATGCCCCTTGTACATAGATAGACAGAGAGATATGTTGATAGATATACACATAGACTGATAGATAGGAAGATAGAAATGTAGATAGATACGTAGGTAAATATAAATATTGGGGAATAGGTACATAGAGAGAGATATGTTGATAGATCGATACAGGTATACATTAATAGATAGATACGTAGACAGATAAATACAGATACATTGATCTGTCAGCAAAAACAGACAGACAGATAGATAGATACACTTGTAGACAGTTGGATACATATGTAGATCCTATTTACCTAACCCCTCCGCTCGGGCAGGATATGACACAAGGTCAATTTTTAAGCGGAGTTTAACAGGTTTGAATTCAGAGTTTTCCTTCTCCTAGACTAGTTGCCTCACCAAGGCTGAAGAACCTAGTCTGCCCTACTATTTACCCATAGCTAGAGGGAGAATAACTGGATTCATACCTTTCGCAAGGGTATTAGTGCTATGTGAAATGCAATCAGTCTTGTCCAGGAATTGAACTCGTATCGCCGTGTTCATATCCTGTGACGATAACCATTACACCACGGGCATGGATACATATGTAGATAGGTAGATAGAAGTGTTGGCATATGGACGCATAGATAGATACCGACATACACAAAAAAATAGATATGCTTATATATATATATATATATATATATACAATACAAAGAAATAGATTGATTGACACATACATATATACATAAACGGATAGTAATGTCGATTGATAGTTACATGGACAGATACATGAGAAGATAGATGCATGAAGAGATAGTTGTGAATGTTGATATATATATATATATATATATATACATGTATGTGTGTGTGTGTGTGTGTGTGTGTGTGTGCATGTGTGCGGAGAGATAGATACATTGGCAGATCGATAGATATGTAGAAATACACACACACACACACACACATATATATATATATATATATATAGATAGATCGATAAACATGTGGAGAGATACATAGACAGATATATAGATAAGTATATAGATCGATACAGAGACAGACAGATACGTAGATATTCAGATAAATATGTTGACAGATCGATAGATCCAAATAAAAATACATATATAGATATAAAGATAGCTCGAGTGGTAGATAAATTGATAGATATATATGTTTATTGATAGATAGATACATTTGTTGATAGATAGATACTTACATATGTAGATAGATAGGTACATAGATATATTCATAAGCTGATGAACATATATATTGATTGATATATAGACAGACAGACAGACATATGCTTATCTATCTATCTATCTGTAGATAGATAGTTACTTAGATATATTCATAAGCAGATGAACATATATATTGATTGATATATTTACAAACAAACAGACACGTATGCCTATCTATCCTTCTATCTATCTATCTATCTATCTATCCTTACATATGTAATATATATATATATATATTCATAAGCAGATGAATATATATATTGATTGATATATTTACAGACAGACAGACACATATGCTTATCTATCTATCTGCTTATATATATATATATATATATATCGAGAGAGAGAGAGAGAGAGAGAGAGAGAGAGAGAGAGAGAGAGAGAGAGAGAGAGAGAGATACTTACATATGTAGATAGATAGTTACTTAGATATATTCATAAGCAGATGAATATATATATTGATTGATATATTTACAAACAGACACGTATGCCTATCTATCCTTCTATCTATCTGCTTATATATATATATATATATATATATATATATATATATATATATATATATATATATATATATATAGATAGATACATAGATATATTCATAAGCAGGTGAATATATATATATTGATTGATATATTTACAAACAGACACATCTATCTATCTATCGATAGATAGATAGATAGATGAAATTACCTGAACTTGTATCCATATCCATTATTACCTGAACTTGTATCCATATATTTGAAATTACCTGAACTTGTATCCATATATTTACAAACAGACACATCTATCTATCTATCGATAGATAGATAGATAGATGAAATTACCTGAACTTGTATCCATATCTATCTATCTATCTATCTATCGATAGATAGATAGATAGATAGATATGGATACAAGTTCAGGTAATTTGTTCCAATGGTAATTCAGCAGCATAAATATGCAAACACTAAATTCCTGGCAATGTACTTTCTATGACATTGGCTGGTATTTCTAACGCTCGTTGAGTAACTGGCACTTTACATTTCTAAAAAGTTTGGAGCAGTAAGGAACGGAGCCTAGAAATGCTAGGCATGATGTTTAAAGCGAAGAAGTCAAGAAATTAGGCTAATGGGGGTGAAGGGTGGGGTTGCCCGGATGCAACAAGAGAAAAAAGCAGTATTTAATAAAACCCTACAGAATCTTGTAAATAAACATCACAAGACACTAATAATAATAATGAAACAACTAATTTATATCAGCCTACACACCACCATTTTTAACAAGGTTGGTAGAAGGACTTCTCACCTAAAATATGAGCCTCATGAAGTAGAGTGATTTATGTAGCACATCTTGGTGGCCAGGATACGTCGAAACCCGTTTGCCATTATATTGAAAGAACAAAACGAAGAGACGAGTACTTGGACCTTGCTAGAGAATTTAAAAAAAACTACTGAATATGAAGGTGACGGTGATACATGGAGGTGCCCGTGGTGTAATGGTTATCATCGTAGGAAATGGACACGGCGACACGAGTTCAAATCCTGGACGAGACTGATTGCATTTCACATAGCACTAATACCCTTGGGAAAGGTATGAATCCAATTATTCTCCCTCCAGCTATGGGTAAAATAGTAGGGAAGACTAGGTTCTTCAGCCTTGGTGAGGCAACTAGTCTAGGAGAGGGAAAACTCTGAATTCAAACCTGTTAAACTCCGCTTAAAAAAAGTTGACCTTGTGTCATATCCTGCCCGAGCGGAGGAGTCGGTAAATATGGATACTAATTGTAGTTGGTTCACTTGGAATGGTCTCCAAAGGCTTGATAAGGGGGCTAGAAGAGACCATCCAAAATACAATATTCCTTAGATCGACCAGAATACTGAGAAGAGTTCTGGAGACCAGAGGAGACTTGCTGCCACTTAGAAAAAAGCCCATCAGCTAATGCTTGTGTGAAAAACTCGCAAATAATAATAATAAGTGAAAGTGAAAAGAAGGATAAGTACCTGGACCTTGCAAGGGAATTGAAAAAAATTAAAAACAAAAACAAACAAAAAACAGTGGAACATAAAAGTGACTGTTATACTAATTGTAATTGATGCTCTTGGTACAATCACCAAAGGATTGGTACAAGGACTAGAAGACTTGAAAATGACAGGGTGAGTGGAGAGCATCTAAACTACAGCATTATTAAGATCGGACAGAATACTGAGAAGATTCCTGGAGACTTGAGGAGATATACTGTCACTCAAACTCCAGTGAGAAACCATCAGCTAACGCTGGTGTAGAAAACTCGAAAAGGAGTAACACTAATAAGGTGATGATGATGTTGATAAAAAAAAAAAAATAAGAAAAAGAGTACCTCAGAAGAACGAGAAAGCTCTACAGGAGAAATCTCATCAAAGAGATAAACATTTGGACTGTCCCCACCTTTAAGATACGTAGGACAATAATTAAAGGGAACAAAAAAGGAACCCAGACAAATAGACCAAAGGACAAGAAAGTTGATGACTACGCATAAGGTTTTACATCCGAGAGATGACATAGATAGACAATATGAAAAGAAAGGTGAAGACGACTCATCAGCATTGAAAATTGGAGGTGCACGTGGTGTAATGGTTATCGTCGTAGGAAATGGACACAGCGACACGAGTTCAAATCCTGGACGAGACTGATTGCATTTCACATAGCACTAATACCCTTGGGAAAGGTATGAATCTAATTATTCTCCCTCCTGCTATGGGTAAATAGTAGGACAGACTAAGGTTCTTCAGCCTTGGTTAGGCAACTAGTCTAGGAGAAGGAAAACTCTGAATTCAAACCTGTTAGACTCCGCTTAAAAAGAAATTGACCTTGTGTCATATCCTGCCCGAGCAGAGGGGGTTGGCTATTTCAAGTAATAAACGGGTGAAATTGCACTCGAGAAAAACTTAACATGGCCAAGAAAGTGTTGTAGGTGACTCACCTATGACCAGAATAATAGACTCACCCAAAGGGTATATTAATCAAGAACTAAGCTGGTAGAGCGGGGCAGCAGCTGAAGTAATACTGCGCTTCTCCAGTTGTTGGGTTGCACTGTAATATAATGGCCGAGGGATTTCGTTTGATATATCTTGCCTTTCGGTTTAGTTAGAACCTTTCGTTTAACGCATGGGTTAGTTGGGTGCAACATGAGCGCAGGTGTTCACGCGCGCAGGGGAGGATGTGTCATTCAGAGATGTCAAAATAAAAATCCCAGAGACAATATGTGACCGAGGATGTGAACGACAACATGCACCGGAAGCGTGCGCGGAGGATTTTGGGGATTTGAGAAAAGTCAGTAAGTTGAGTTTTAGCGTCCGAGGAAGACGGTTGACTTTCGCACGTGGTGGTGGGGGCAGATAGAAAATTTAGCATAGAAAGATTGTGCCTCTCTCCTTATGTCGTAAAACCTTTTAACTCAAAGGTAATAAAAAGTTTCGTACCTGAACTAAGAAGTCGTAAGTGTTTTTCGTGTTTCGGGATTCCTATGTTATCTATATGTGAGTTATGAACATTCTATGTACATTTCACATATTCATGTATGGCTATGTAACAGCACTTCTCCCGGCCGGCCGTGCTGGCTGCGGCACGGATCTGGCCGAGTGTGTCTCGGCAGCTGGAGATTTCCTCTGGCCTCAGGGGGGACGTTCCCCCAGGCTTTTACCCACTTCGGGGGGTGTTATTGCTTGAGGCACCCCTAATAAGGAGAATGCCGACGGGGCCGAAGGTATTTTTGGCCATGCCGGGTGCGTGTCGGCTCTGGCCCTGCGTTCGAACCCACCAAAAAAGGCCTTGTGCCGCACTTGCCCGTTCGGTGGGGCAAGCAACAAATACCGCAGCAGCTGTAGTAAACACCTTACCTGTCTTCGTGTACGTTGAACCAAGGAAACCCTCCTTAGAGACTTGGATACATTTGTGTGGCACTTCATATCTCCATGTTGAGCTATTCATTTATTGAGCCCTAATAATCGGTCATAACAGAAAGAAAAAATAACTCTATGGATATTTCAAGTGATGAACGGGTGAGATTGCACACGAGAAAAACTTAATATGGCTAAGAAAGAAAAACCTCAAAGAAGAAACCAATTCTCTCTAATCATAGCACAAAATAATGCCATCAGAACCAATTATATTAACGCAAAAAATGGATATAACCATAAGAATAAAGAGTGTAGGTTAAGTGAAGAAAGAGATTGAACGGTTTATCACGTAATAAGCGAATATAGCAAATTAACATAAAAGGACGGCAAGACTAAGTGTGGCTGGGTGGGAAAGGTGATCCACTGGGAATTGTGCAAGAGATTAAAATTTGACCATTCTACCATATCTTATATACACAAGCTAGAATCCGTTCTAGAGAATGAGTCGCATAAATTTCTCTGGGATTTTAAGAGACAAATAAATCCCCGATCCGGGTCAGAAGACCAAACCAAATGTTGATTAACAAGAAAAAAAAAAAAAAAAGAAATTGTTATCTTGTGGATTTTTACATCCGGGTGGATAACAGAAGGATGATAAAAGAAAACGAAAACATAGACAAATACTTTGACCTTGCCAGAGAACAGAAGAAAAAAAAACCCAAAACAAAAACATAAAAAAACCCCAAAAAACAAAACAAAGAACAAAAAAAACCCCAAAAAACCTGTGGAACATGAAGGTGACGGTGATGCCAATTGTTGCTGGTGCACTTGGAACGGTCATCAAAGGCTTGTTAAGGGGATTGAAGGAATTGAAAATCAGAGCAAGAATCAAGAACACCCAAACTATAGCATTGTTAAGATCGGCCAGAATACTGAGAAAAGTCCTGGTACCTTGAGACGACCTGCTATCACTCAGACTCCCGAGAAAGACTACCAACTCAGCTGAGTGTGAAAAGCTCACAAAGAGTAATCCTGGTGACCTGAGGAGACTTCAGTGAAAGAGCATTAGCTAACGTTGGTGTGAAAAACTCGGAGTAAAATGATAGGGAAGTAAGGTCGAACTCAAAATTAACGTTCTCCCATGAACTCCAACACAAGGATATAACAGTGTTGGACAACCAGAAAAAACTTACATTCATCAACTCTGAGTGGACACTGGATGCCCTCTAGAGGACCTGCCGATGTCTGATAGCGACGGATGGTGAGTGAGTGTGTAGGGAATCCATGTTGTCAGCACGCCTTGTTGATGATCATGATGAATTTGATGACCCGTACTTGTGATCTGTCATTACAAACATGGACATATATATATATATATATATATATATATATATATATATATATATATATATATATATATATATTAACTAATATTCAAATATAAGGTTGTTTCATGAAAATTCGAAATAAAAAATGATTAAGAAAGCAGCAATGTAATTATTTTTCGTCATATATCTTTATATCTTCCTTGGTGCTGTCAATGTAGATTCAAAAGATACATAACGAAGCAGACGAAAGCAAAAATTGAAGAAACTATTCTGTTGTGACGCCAGCCAACTTTTTCGACAACTTGTCTGCTTTCTTTTCCTTTCTCTTTCGATGTGGCAAGCCACAAATCAAATGATTCTTTCTTTCATTCTTTAAAGATTACAACAAAAAACGTCAGAGACGTCACCTTCCGTTCTTTCTTTCTTTCTTTCTTTCTTTCTTTCTTTTTTAAATATTATATATACAGACACACAGATGTACACACAGAACGCTACTCTTGTGTTTTATATTATTAGGATATATATATATATATATATATATATATATATATATATATATATATATATATATATATATATTTCTTTAAGAAAAAACAACGAAACCAATCACAAATTGTTTTTTCTTAAAGAAATTATTGCTCTGTATAATTGGTACATTGAGCTCTTTACAAGGAAGATTTAAATATTCATTCACGAATAATTTCTTGTCCTGATGGAATTACTCCTAACTCCGGTTTAACTGGACTAAGTATTCTATATATATATATATATATATATATATATATATATATATGTATTGCATGAGTTATTAAAAGAAATGAAAAAGAAAGTTTTAAAATATTCTACTTCTATTCAGAGCATTTTGTTATAAATTTGTATGATGTAATTAGAATTCCAAAATTTATCAATATTAACCTTCTTGTTACAATCTCACTTTAATCCAAGTATATGTTTATGTATAGAAGTAAAAAAATGTTTTTTGCAATTTAAAATATTCTATTTCCGTTGATAGCGTTCTTTTTTAAATTTGTTTGATGTCATTAGAATTCAAAAAAATGTTATCCATGTTACTATCCACCTTACTATCTCAGTATAACCGTGGCCGTCGCGAAAATATCATTATATTATATATTATTATAGTATTATAGCGACAGCCACGGTATAACCCAATTAGACGTTTATGGATCCAAGTATGGTTGGTTGGTTTCACGGCATATCAACCTTTGTAGGTTATTGAACGCCAAATCCATTTTTATGAAAATAGTTCTATTTCAAACAATTCAATTTAGCATAAGTATAAAGTTTAAATGTAAGTGCAGTTTACTAGTGAAAAATATTTCTATTTCAAGCTATTCAGTTTAGTCAAGCAGTTCTAAATCAGCTAATTCAGTTTAGTATAAGTACAGATTTTGTTTACACACAGTTAAATGTCAAAACAGTTCTATATTAAACAATTCAGGTTAGTGTAAGTATGGTTTCAATGTCAAAAACAGTTCTATTTCAAATAATTCAGTTTAGCATAAGCACGCAGTTTAAATGTAAGTACGCTTTGTCAAAAACATTTCTTTTTTAAGCTATTCAGTTTTGTAAAACAATTCAGTTTAGAATAAGTATGCTGTTAGTTCTATTTAACCCATAGATAGGGCCCTATCAGGTGCTGGCACGCCAGCCAGAGTGGACCTGGGAGCGATGGCAATGAAGGGGTACTCTGCATTTCCCAAAGCTCCAGCATTACTGGAACCTCACCATCAGATTATTTAGTGTCATATATCAGGACACTTGTTGGTGTGGAGGTTCTTACCCCTCTGCAGAGGTACAGTCGGTCTATTCGACAGCCCCAAGGATCCAAGTATAAAAATGTTTTTGGCAATTTAAAAAACTTAAAAAAACTACAATTTTTACATTCCCCTCTTTGATGATGGCCTATGAAGGATCCAAAAGCGCTCGGTAAATTTTAGGTAAATTCATCTACCAACTCCAACCTAAAATCAAAGCATTTTCAGGAAACTTGAAAGGATCTAAATAAAATTAAATATACAACATGTGTCTTTATTATTTAATCAAACCAGTTTAAACGAAGGACTGCCGCCCAACTACACACACACACACACACACACACATATATATATATATAATAAAGTTGTACTGATAGCACGAAGTTCCCTGACACTCTCTCCCACCATCCACATCTATCATTCATTGTTCCTGGGCGACTGGCCAGTATTTGAGCGCGTTATTGATTAAAAAAGCATTTTATAACAATTTGTTCATTCACTATATATATATGTTTAGGAGGCGTTCGTGGTGTAGTGGTTGCTGTCGTGGGAAAGAGACCTGGCGACCCGGGTTCAAATCTTGGACGAGGTTGTCTACATTTCACATCGTGTTAATGCTCTCGGGGAAAGGTATGAATCCAAGTATTCCCCAGCTAGGGGTAAATAGAAGGGCAGACTAAGCTTTTTAACCTTAATTTTGTAAATCGTTTCGGAGAAAGAAATCTCTGAATTTAAACCTGTTGAATTTTGCTTAAAAGTAAACTCTGTGTCACATCTTGTCATGCGGGGAGGTTGGTGTATATATATGAGGATCATTAAATAAGTTTCCAGACTTTTTTCGAATGGGCTCTTTTATTGATAGTACACACGTTAAACTCTAGTCCCCTTCGAAGTAACCTCCTCTGGCTGCAATGCACTTGTACTGTTCCAAAAACTTCTGGAAGGCCCATGGAAGTCCCCTTGTGTGAGCGTGTCAATGACCTTCGTCACAGCCCCTTTTATCTCCTTAATTGTCTCATAACGACAGCCTCTGAGCTTAGGGAATAACCAAAAGTCACAGTGAGCAAGGTCTGGACTATAGGGAGGGT
This sequence comes from Sepioteuthis lessoniana, assembly GCA_963585895.1. NCBI lineage: Eukaryota > Metazoa > Mollusca > Cephalopoda > Myopsida > Loliginidae > Sepioteuthis > Sepioteuthis lessoniana. The sequence continues at coordinate 19,489,476 of OY757921.1, read as the reverse complement.
GAGGAACTATCTTGATGCCCATCTTGGTCAAATAGTCTGTGACAAGGATGGAGTTGTGGACTGGTGCATTGTCCTGGTGGAAATGCCACTGAGCCGATTTGAAGAGTGCTGACCTCTTCCGACCGAATCTCTCTCTAAACTCCCTTAAAACCTCAACATAGTAACCCTAACCCTAACCCTTTGGCCAACCAACTCTGGTGAATTGACTTCCTTACTCTTCCCACACCTTTCATCATCCCTCACAGACTCCCTACCTTCGTTGAATCTCTTATCCCCCTCAAAAACTGATGCTCGATTCATGCAAGATGGTCGAAAAGCATTCAATACGTTTCTGTGGAATTTTTTGCAAGTTTAAACAGAAATTTATTGCATATCGTTCTTCTAAAGTGTCCCCACGTCCAGATTGGATTTTTGAAATTCACCAGCTGTGACAATCAGGCTTTAGTAGGGTATATTCCAATTCCTGCTGTAGCTGTTCATTTATACCTGGGATCATAGAAATTGGTCAGTCATCTCATAAGATGTATAGCAATAACATAGTAAATTTTCAAGAGTCTACGACAATTTTAAATGCCTGTACAAAAAAAGTCTGGAAACTTATTGAGTGCACCACGTATATATATATATATATATATATATATATATATATATATATATATATATATATATATATATATGTGATAATGTAATAATCATGGCTAGAAAATTTAGCAAACACTCACATGCGACATACGGAACACTGTACAGCTGTTTCGACCTTATTTGGTATCATCATCAGTGTATACCGTGATCTCCAATCACATTTCGGTAGAGTTTCGGCTTTGCATTCTGTGGTTGCTGGTTCGATCTCCAAGGAGATCACGGTATACACTCCTGATGAGACCAGATAAGGTCGAAACAGCTGTACAGTGTTCCGTATGTCACATGTGAGTGTTTGCCGAATTTTCTAGTCATGGTTATTAAATTATCATATATACTTAATTCCTCTACTTGATTTACACACACACACACACACACACACACATATATATATATATATATATATATATATATATATATATATATATATTAGCGAATCTACATTTTTTGAACCCTGAAGCTTGAACTGTTATGAGTGGCCTTCTCAATCTGCAGCAATAGGGTAACATTCATCAAATATCAAAAGGACTTTTTAGACCATATGAAATGGGTATTGGAGAATCTTCTAAGATCAGTATCAAGTATTCAATTCATTGGCTGGTGATTCTATCTCTAAAATAACCTTTTTTTAATAAATAAAAAAACGGAAAAAAAAAAATGGACTCCGTCAACCGGAGCATTGGCCACATGAGTGGAATGTTCGCCAATGGTCCCGGAGACCGAGGTTCAATCCCAGGTCGAGTCATACCAAAGACTGAAAAAATGGTACTTGATACCGCCTTGCTTAACACTCAGCATTATAAGGTACGGATCAAGGGTAAAGTAGAACAATCCAGGGGATGAAATAGTGCCCTTTCCTACATTTTGGTGTTGTAGATTTTGAAAATGGATCTTTCGGGTCACCCTTGATTTAGGTAACCAACTTACTTTATACACACACACACACACACACACATATATATATGTGGGAGTGTGTGCGGACTCTCCGTTGCGTAGTGTCTGAAGTACTGGGCTGCGACGTTGTCGTAAGCAAGTTTGAACTCCAGTCGCGCTATTTCATTTCTTTTCAGACTAATTCCTCGGTGAAAGGTATGCCCCCCCCTATTATCCCCCCTAGCTATGGGTTAAATAGTACCACTACTGTTATTTTAGAAGGACGGCTTTGGCATTAAAAAACCCTCGAAGTTTGATATACCATTGACGGAAGGAGTACATTCGACAAGTAATGATTTGACATTTGTAAACGCAGTGTACTCTTGGCTTGCTTCAATTCCGAGAACAAGTGTTCACAGCGGTATGTAATGTCAAACATATTCACTAGTTGCTGGGTGTGGTCGATGATTTTGAGGGAATCGTCTCGATGGAGTTACATGGTTCTTATTGAAATCGAGAATGTGGCAAGAAAGAAACTTCGTCTTCAAATCCTCTGAACACAGAAGTTCAATGAATTCCATCTGCAGTTGTAATAGTATACAGTCATCATTAAAGGTGAAGTGAAAATTTTGAAAGTTACGGGTAGGGCTGCATGGACGGGCCTTGAGAGCCGTGTGTATGGGCCTTGAGAACCCTATGGATGGGCCTTGAGGATTACATGTGGTCTGAAAGCCGCAGTTTTGTGAACTATGACTAAAAAACTATTAAAATATGACCTTTTAAATTTGTTCTTACCGACCTGTCGGTGGGTGTGGGCTTAGAATAAGTCGACTGTATCCTTTACAGAAGGTCATGGTATACTAAACTACGTCTAATGGTGGGGATCCAGTTTTGGAGATGTCGTTTTGAGTGGAGTACTGATTCAGTGACATTACTACCAGATTCTTTCTGATCCACTAATACCGGTTAGGGTCTCATCTACCGGTGAAATAGATCTGTTTAAGATTTGTTCGTATTCAATAGGACTCTGCCCCCTCCACACAAAAAAAGCAAAACAACGAAAAATATGAAAATATTTCTTGAGAAAAAACAATACAAAAATGTCAATATAAAAGTACAATAAAGCGATTCCTTAACCTCTCGGCATAAAATAATCCTAGAAGAGTTGGTATGCCGTTAAATTCAATTAATCAATCAAACAATTTTTTCTTTCATCGGTTAAGATAAAATGTCAGTTTTTGATTTTAGTTTAGGATCTAAATGATTTTAGTTTAGGATCTAAATGCAGATTTTCAAGGCAGGCAGTCTGTCTTTATTAAGACGATTGATGTAATATCATCTTCATCATCACATTTTCTTCAATTCGGACCAGAATTATTTCAAATTTGGTAAATATTGACACCCTACAAAATAAATAAATAAATAAATAAACAATAAAAAAATAAGGTAAAAACTCCACCTCCCCACAAAAGATTACAACACCTGCCCCCTTCCCCAAAACAGACTCTTTGAAAACTTAAAAGCTAAAAGTGGCTCCACAAAATATCGACTATTAAGATGTGACGATCAAAGGAAGAGGACTTACTTAAAAAAGCATAAAAAATGGAAGTGGATAAGACAGAGAGAAAGAAAAGCCGAATAAGAGAGAGAGAGAGAGAGAGAGAGAGAGAGAGAGAGAGAGAGAGAGAGAGATGGGGGAGAGAGAGGTGGGAGAGAAGCAGATAGATAGATAGATAGATAAGGAAGGTAACAGATATATTGATAGATAGGTTGAGAAGCCGACAGATAGATTGATGAATAGAAAGAGAAATCGGTAGAATGAAATATAGATAGACAGATAGATAAGAAAACTCAACAAATAGAAAGAAAGAAAGAAAGAAAGAAAGAAAGAAAGAAAGAAAATGAATATAGGATTTGGAAAGCAAAAATAAAAAGAGCAACGAAACATTCTTGTTAGTGTCGAGTTTGTTCTCTATTCAATGCACTGAATTTGGCTTCTTTCAAACGCACTGAACTGGTCAAACGTCTGATGTGAAATTTTCTTCTGAAATAGAAACCAACACACTTGTTGACAAAGAAGAAGAAGAAGAAGAAGAAAAACTTGGTTTTCTCTAAATTTACAAATTGAAAGCCACGTTTTCATTAAATGAAATTACTATTTCTCGCCCTCTTTGGCCTTTTTTTTTCTAGACTGCACTAAAAGAAGATACACATAAACCCCCTTCAAAAATAAGCAGCGTATACATACAACTATACACAAACAGATACGCTTCTTTTAGGCGACGCTGGTGGTGTAATGGCTATCATTGTAGGAAATAGACAGGGTGACCCGGGTTCAAATCCTGGACAAAGTTGCTGGCATTTCAACCGAGCATTAATTACCTAAGGGATGGCATGCCACCAACCATTTTTCCTTCTGCTATTAGGGCTGCCAGGGATTTTTGTGATCGTCATTATTTTGGTTGGGTTTATGTTGCCTTAGGTTTACTTTTCGCGTTTGGCATTGACGGAGTGGGGGCCACCATTTATGCATTGCCCAGTTGGCTGGGGCTGTAGAATACACTGACTGCATCTCTACAGAGGGATAAGACCCCTCCAATGAGTGTTCTGGATATGACACTAAACAATCTGTGAGTTTCCAGTGATGCAGGAGCTTTGGGGAATACGGAGTACCCCTTCATTGCTATTGCTCCCAGGTCCACTCTGGCCCGGAATGGTAGCACCTGATTGGGCCCTATCTATTGGTTAAATAGAAATAAGCTGCATACTTATGCTAAACTGAATTGTTTGAATTAGAACTGTTTGACATAACTGAATAGCTTGAAATAGAAACGTTTTTGACAATTAAACGGTACTTAAATTTAAACAGCGTGCTTATGCTGCACCGAATAGCTTGAAATAGAACTGTTTTGACTATTAAACTGCGTACTTATGCCAAACTGATTTGTTTCAAATGAAACTGTTTTAGACATTGAAACCATACTTATGCTAAACTGAATTATTTAATATAGAACTGTTTTGACGTTTAACTGTGCTAAACTGAATTGGCTGAATTAGACCTGTTTGAATTAAACTGTGTACTCACGCTGAACTGAATTGTTTGAAATAGAATAATTTGCATAAAAATGAATTTGGCATTAAATGACCCACAAAGGTTGATATGCCATAAAATCCAGTTACGCCTTAACGTTCACTTACTGGCTAATGCCCTTGGGAAAAGGTATAAAACCCTTATCCTTTCAGCTATGGGTTAAATAGTGCTACTACTGTGCAAAAACTATACATAAATGGGTTTATTTTCTTTATTTATTGCATATCAACCTTTGTGGGTTATTCAATACCAAAGTTACTCATGTAGAAAAGTAGTAATAATACTATTTACCCCATAGCTGGGAAGATAACGGGGTTTATATCTTTCCCAAAGGCATTAGCCCCAAAGTGAATGTAATAGCAGGACTGGAGTTCGAACTCAGTTACTTCGAGGTCACAGACCAACAATTTAGCCAAACTGAATCCCAATTGGCTGTACAGGGGTTAAAGTTTTCTCTGGGTGGGGGGAGTCACCGTGGTAGTTGATAAAGTGCTAGACTATGACGTCGTAGTAAGCTGCTTTTCTACGAGTGTCCAGTAGCTCTGTATAATAGACCGACTGCTTCTCTGCAAAGGGGTAAGACCCCCCGCCAACGAGTGTCCTGGGTATGACACTCAATAATCTGATGGTGAGATTCCAGTAATGCTGCAGCTTTGCGGAATGCAGAGTATCCTTTCATTGTCAACGGTGGGCGGTCATTGTATAGTACTGGACCTCGTTGTCCAGTTTAAGCGATAATCAGGCAACCGTGCCTGGACTCAAGTTAGAGTCCATGTCTAGCGAGGCTCATCAGGTTCGCATTGCACTAAGCGAGCCAATGACCAGCAAAGTCTGGAATGGTTCGAGTCTCGGCTCGTGCACCACCTTTCCCTCCCCTAACCCCCGCTATAAGCCGATCTTCGGCTCATTGAATTCGTGTCAAGTCCTGTCTAGTGGAAGGCAGAGACAAATATCGTTTCTCTCTTGGGAGTTTTTCTTATTTAACTCACAAATGAATATCATAAAAGTTATATTGTATGGACTGTTCGTTTCAAGAGGTCTACAAACGCAAGAGTGTCTCATTGGCTGGTAGAGCACTGTAAGAGGCAGAGTACTTCTTATGAAGCTGGAAATTAAACTTTCGACAGAAATGGGATTGTGAAATATTTCTGATTTCATTTACGTATTTTATTAATTCATCACCCCCCACATTACATCTCCAACTAATTAGTGGAGCTACCCGAGAAGTATGTGTACACGCTAATGTATGGATTTAATGTTAGGGAATTTTTTGTTTGTTTGCACGTGTTATCACTTAGTGAATAAGTGATAGTCATTATTTTCGTCGAGTTTATGTCGTCTTAATTTACTTTTCGACGGGGGTCACCATTTATGGACTTCTCTCTTGGAATGCTTTCTTATTCAGTTCTCTTTGACAGTTTAGTGTGTTTATAACTAGTTGGTTAGTTGTTTGGGTTTTATGGCATATCAACTTTTGTAGGTTATTTTATGCCAAATTCTGTTTATATTAAGATTTCTAAACGAAAACTTTGTTGATACCATTTAAGATAAGCAGGATCTCATTTTTGCTCATGATTAAATGGTTTCAATTCGTTTGGTTTGGTTTTATGGCACATCAACCATCGTAGATTATTTAATGCCAAATCCATTTTTATTCATATAAAAAGTTCTACTTCAAGCAATTCATTTGAGTATAAGTAAAGTTTTTTTGTTTACACGCAATTAATGTCAAAATGTAGTACAATTTCAAACTATCCAGTTTAGCATAAGTACACAGTTTCAATGTCAAAAAACAGTTCTATTTCAAACAATTCAGTCTAGCCTACAAAAACAGTTCCATTTCAAACAATTCAGTTTAGCATAAGTACCCAGTCTAAATGTCAAAACAGTTCTATTTTAAACAATCCAGTTTAGCATAAGTACACAGTCAAGTTCTATTTGACCCATAGATAGGGCCCTATCAGGTGCTATCACTCCAGGTGCGATGGCAATGAAGAGGTACTCCGCATTCCCCAAAGCTCCAGCGTTACTGGAGTCTCACTATCAGATTGTTTAGTGTCTTAATCAGGACACTCGTTAAAGAGGGTCTTTCCGCTCGGCAGAGAAGTAGTCGGTATATTTTACAGTCCCAGCCGACCGGGCAATAGTAACTTGTGTCAATCCTTAGTAAACAATTATAGTTTCAAATAACTTAATATAAATGGTTTACAAACTCTTATATAGTATCAAGTATTCTTATCCAATACAAATAGTTTACACACAGTTATATGGAAATAGTCACTATTCATATTTGATAATAATCATTTATTGGCACATGGTTTCAAGTATTCCTATCTAATACAAATAATTTGCACACAGATACATGGTTTCAAGAATTCCAGCCTAACATCAATAATTTGCCTGCAATTATATGGTTTTCAAGGTTTGTTTTGGTTTCTTTTCTTAATGGCATATCGACCTTGGCGGGTTATATAATGACATGACCATTCTTGTAGAAGAACATCAGTGATACTATTTAACCTATTGATGGGGGGATAAAAGGGTTCATGCCTTTCAATTCACTTCAAATTCTGAAAGTGATTTCGTCTTTAACTTATGAAATAGTATTATAAAAGTTATAAAATATGTACTGCTCGTTTCTTGAGTGCAAAACACTCGTGTGTCCCTGAGTTCGGTAGGTACTAAAAAAAGCTGATTCTTTCTTTTTGGTCCAGAAAGTAAAACTTGGCAGAAGTGGAATTATGGAATATTTTATTCTATTCGATTTTCGTATTTTGTTATTCGTTTTATTCTTTATTTAAGATTTATCAATTTACGACTCATCACAGGGGATATATATATATATATATATATATATATATATATATATATATATATATATATATGTGTGTGTGTGTGTGTGTAGTTTGATATCATATAACTGTCTGCAAAAAAAAGCATGACTTGATATATATAAGCTAGGCTTATATATATATATATCGCTTGTTCGCTCGTCTAGTAGACTATTGATACTGCAAACTTGTCTGATTCCTCACTGGGTGTCCGACTCCTTTGGCGTTGTGCTAAAACCTAAGCCTAGCTTGGGATGAAGTGCTTAAAAGTTCCTGGCCCAACGAAGTAGAGGATAATCTTTTTTTTTTTTTCTTCATCTTAGTCTTTATTCTAATTTTTTCAGGAAGGGTGAAAGAAACTTTTGCCAAATGTGATGAATATATGGAATAGGATGAAGGCTTCATGGATCTAATCGACCCGAGAATTTTTCAATAGCAGTCGTACCAGACTAAAAACACAGTACTCGTGGTGTATATATATTTAACGGATAAATGGTTAGATGATTGAATAAAAAAACTTATCTTCAAATTAAATAAATTTTATTTACTTTTTTCAAAAGTTTTTGGAAAAACCGAAATTTCAATGTCTTTTCTTGCAAGAAAAGATATTAGTTAAAGCGCATATATTCTCAAATATTCACATTACAAAAAATAGTTCATGCATTTAATGTAGCAGTTTTCCTTGCCGAAATCTAGTTGATATATTTTGTATATGTAAAAGATCTTTGTGTGAGTATGTCACTATGTAGGAGAGAATGTAGCTGGGGTCAGATCAGAGGGTTCAAACCTTTCCCAAGGGTATTAGTCCGAATGTGAATGTAATAACACAACGGTTGTTCGAACTTACTAGGATATCACAATCAATCACGTCAGTTCGTTACACTCCTAAACTACGCTCCTTCCTTTCTCAACTTAAAGTAAAATTTTGATACACAAATTAAACTTCTCTCTCTCTAAAAAAAAAAAAAGAGTCTCTTTCAGCAAGAACCAAATTTATCTGTGGTCTCAGCAGTTCATGTCTCAAAATTTATATCAGCGTTTGTGTCATTGCTTATGCCTGTTTATGTGATTAGAATTTTATTGAACTTTAAACCTAAGAATAATTCTGACTTGTATATGAAAAAAAGAAGTTCTTTCTCGTTGTTGTCTTGGTGAAGGATCTTTATGTAGCAGTCGACTCACCGCTCTTTTCTCGTATGCGAAACGGGAGGTAACTTCATTCCTCTTTTTCTTGCTCGCCATTTAAACTTGAACTCAAATCAAACGAAGTTCTACTTTACAACAGTGGTCCTCTTCTCATGAACTGAGCACTCTCGGAAGCCGAAAACGTATATGTAAAAAGTTATACGTCAAAAGACCCTTCATTAACGCTGAGAATGACGATGGCTCGGGGTAATATATCCGACTGACGTAAAGTCAGCTGAGTTTCGATCCCAACTTGAAGGATCTCGCGTGTCTAGCCCCTCTGAAGAGTTGTGATACAATGAAACAGTCTGTAAATTATATATATTTATAGACATTGTGTGTTGTACAAATTATTTACTACCTTGGTTTTGATCCAAAGCTACAAGTGTAGAGCAGCCAGTGATTGGTTTCTTTGTTTAATGGCATATCAACTTTTTTTAGGTTATTTAATGCCAAAGCCATTCTCCTAGAAGAACAGTAGTGGTACTATTTAACCCATAGCTGGGAGGATAAGGGGGTTCATACCTTTCCCAAGGGTATTTGCCCGAAAGTGAACGTAATAGCGCGACTAGAGTACGAACTCACGTACTACGATTCCGCAGTCCATCGCTTTAACCATTACACCACGAGGACACCCCCAAGCAGCCAGTGAGGATTGAATCCACTTTGTAGCATAAATAGTTGGACACATAGGTTCTAAGTTGCTTACAATACTTGCTATTTTTAAGTGGTCACCCATTTAAGTATTGAACAGTCTCATTGCTGTTTAACTTTGATAACTTGACTGGAACCAATGCTTTGAGCGTTACAAGACCGTACCCCAGACTAACTGCTAGCCATTACATCTGAAAAAGCATCAGGTTTGCCATCAACAAAACTTTTATTAGTTGATGACTCTTGGGTCAGGCATGGTTTCGAGGCAAAATTAACATTAATCCACAGCGCCCCGGCAATACGCCGACAGGACCTTGTGTTAATTAAAAAAGGAAAAATAACTTTTCATCAAGTGGATTTTATCGTTCCAGCAGACCACAGAATTAAAATATTAGAAAGCAAAAAGATAGACAAATATCTAGATCTTGCTAGAGGGCTGAAAAAGGTGAATGAAGGTGAGAGTGACACCATTTGAATTTGGTGCCCTTGGAACGGTCTTTAGAAAGAGACTGGCAGAACTGGAGATCAAAGGAAGAATGGAGACTATCTAGACCACAACACTGTTAAAATCGGCTTGAATAGTTAGAAGAGTTTTGGAAACCGGAGGAGAGCTTCTGTCATTTAGATTTCAGAGGAAAAAATCACAACTTAGAACTGGTGTGAAAAAACTCGTAGTAAGTAGAATATTAATAATCCCAAACAAAAATTTAAATACATTTCAAACTTTAAAAGATCCTCTGCAATTAAAATTCCGTATTTATTTACATGACAGTTATGTTAAGGAATCCATTGTTACTTAGAAAAAAAGAAAGAATTCGTAACATCGGAAAAAACTAGGAAAAGCGAAACATAAACGAACATTATCCCGAACTGACTCATTTCGCGCTAACTCACTTGGCAAAAGTAGTAATCCATTTTTTCTACCCCCAGCCATTAGTAAGCAGTAGGACAGACTGGATTTTTTAAAACTTTGGCTCTGAAACAGGTCTAGGAAAGGGGAAACTCTGAATTCAAACCAGCTGTACTCCTCTTAAGAACTGACCTTATGTTGCATCCTGCTGTGGTGGACGCATGGGTTAAGTACATAATCAGTTGAACGTGTATTCTGAGAGACAAACATGAACTGAATGTTTTCACTCATATATTCAAGATCAATATTAGTCATGGTTGCCAACCTGAAAAAAAAAAAAAAAAAAAAGAAAAGAAAAGAAAAGGAAAACAAGGTTCTTACTTTCTCGTAAAACCTCATAGCTCACACGTTTTCATTTCATTTGAGATATTTTTCAATTTAGATATTTGCAATCTGTCAAGATTTCTGATCGTCAACATGAGTCAGGGTTGCCAATGTGAAATAGAATCATCTGACACTCGTTCTTTGAGACACTTGCCCAGTCGGCTGGGGCTTTAGAATACACCAACTGCACCTCTGCAGAGAGATAAGACCCCCCCCCAATGAATGTCCTGTATATGACACTAAACGATCTGATAGTGAGGTTCCAGTGATGCTGGAGATTTAGGGAATGCGGAGCATCCCTTCATTGCCATTGCTCCCAGGTTCACTCTGACCCAGAATGGTAGCACCTGATATGGGTTAGATAGAACTAAACTGCATACTTATGCTAAACTGAATTGTTTGAGTTAGAACTGTTTGACTAAACTGAATAGCTTGAAATAGAAATGTTTTTGACAATTAAACGGTTCTTACATTTAACTGTGTGCTTATGCGAAACTGAATTGTTTGAAAATTGAACTGTTTTTGACACTGAAACTGTACTTACGCTAAACTGAATTGTTTAATATAGAACTGTTTTGATATTTATACGAAACTGAATTAGCTGAATTAGAACTGTTTGAATAAACTGAATAGTTTGAAATAGAAATGTTTTTGACAATTAAACTGTGTACTCATGCTAAACTGAATTGTTTGAAATAGAACTATTTGCATAAAAATGGATTTGGCGTTAAATAACCTGCAAATGTTGATATGCCATAAAACCCAAACAGCAAACGAACGAACTTTGCGACACTCTTCCAATAAGTTGATTGATTCTAACGGTACGTCAGCCCGTCTAAGGTTATTTTTTGCCTGAAAGTTAGCGAATCGCATTCATTGTACATTTTTATTGACATTTTATATCTGTTTCTTAAGAGTTTCTTTTTTTTGCATCGAGTTACATGCAGTCCTGTCGGCTGGAGCTGTAGAATTCACCGACCGCATCTCTGCAGAGGAGTAAGACTCCCCCAACGAGTGTTTTGGATATGACACTAAACAATCTGATGGTGAGGTTCCTGTGGTGCTGGAGCTTTGGGGAATACAGAGTACCTATTCATTGCCATCGCTCCTTGGTTCACTCTATCTCGGAGTGGTAGTACCTGATAGGGTCCTATCTATGGGTCGAATAGAACTGGACAGTGTAGTTATGCTAAACTGAATTAATTGAAATAGAAGTGTTTTGACACCTAAACTGGGTATTTATGCAAAAGTGAATTGTTTGAAATAGGACTGTTTTTAAATCGAACTAAACTGTGAACTTATGCAAAAGGGAATTGTTTTAAATAGAACTGTTTTTAAATAGAACTAAACTGTGTACTTATGCTAAAGTGAATTGTTTGAAATAGAACCGTTTTGACATTTAACTGTTTGTAAACTATACTTATACTAAAATGAATTATTTGAAATTTAATTTGGTGTTAAAAAACACGAAAAGGGTTGATACGCCGTAAAACAAACCGACTAACCAACCTACGAAAAGAGAGCAGAAACAATCTGTCTTGTTCCTTTTAAGACCGATGAATAGTTTATGTGTTTGCTTTTCATTAAAGGTATTTTTCCTATTTAAATCTTTGCAATCCGTCATGATTGCTGATAGTTTGATGTAGTCTGCAGCGAACCCAAGTCGATGATTGCATATTTAAAAGTCCCTGTGGTGTTGTAGCTAAAATGTTGGACTGGAACAACCTAGTAAATAGCCCCTTTTGAAAAGAATTGACTGTGTTCATCAACCGAAGCAGGAAAAGTACCAAGATGTGCTAGAGTATAAAAACGACTGGCTTACCAATATATTTTGCATTGAATTCTTGCTCAGCCGGCTGAGGTGGTAGAATACACCGACTGCTTCTCTACAGAGGGCTAAGACCCCCCTAACTGCCAACGAGTGTCCTGAATATGACACTAAACAGTCTGATGGCGAGGCTTCAGTAATGCTGATAAAAAAGAAATCTATCAAGAGACTCCAAAATCAGGCAGAGGATGCGACTGCATGAATTTGGTATCCTGCGCTGTGATGTAAAAAGAAGAAAGAGCGCCTTGGAGCAGTGATAATGATACCACGCTTAACCACAGGGTTATCATCTGATGAAGGCTTTGTGAGTGGCACGGCTCTTGTTTCTTGCAGTAGCAGTTGTATATATATTTATATATATTTATATGTATATAGTGTGTTTAAAAAATCATTTGAAAATGACTGGATGTTTCAGAAAATTGATATAATTTCGTAATCTAATTTACTTGATAGCATAGTCGGCTGGGCAGTAGAATACACCGACTGCATCTCTGCAAAGGGGTAAGACCTCCCAACCGCCAACGAATGTTCTGTATATGGCTCCAGTAATACTGGAACTTTGGGGAATGCAGAGTACACCTTCATTGCCATCGCTGTCTGGTGCACTCTGACCGGAGTGGTTGCACCTGATAGGGTCCTATTTATGGGTCAAATAGAACTTTGGCATTTAAATCGAGTGCAAATAAATGACTTATGGTCAATAGAATTGTTAGAAATGGAACTGTTTGATCGTTTAATTGTGTGTAAACAAAGGACTGATGCTTAATTGAATTGTTCCTGATGCATAGCAATACTTGAAACTCTTTAACTGTGTGGAAACAAAAGAGTCATAGGTTTGGTTTGGTTTCTTTGTTTAATGGCATATCAACTCTTTTTAGGTTATTTAATGCCAAAGCTATTCTCCTAGAAGAACAGTAGTGGTACTATTTAACCCATAGCTGGGAGGTAAGGGGGTTCATACCTTTCCCAAGGGTATTTGCCCGAAAGTGAACGTAATAGCACGACTGGAGTACGAACTCGCGTACTACGATTCCGCAGTCCATCGCTTTAACCATTACACCACGAGGACCCCCCCCAAATGAGTCATAGTAAATAAAACTATTTGTATAAGATAGCACTACTTGAAACCATTTAACTGTGTTAAAAAAAATGAGCTCAGACACGTTTAAAAATATTGTCAACAAAAAGTGTTTACAAATCATATATACTTAATATATATGTATAAAGAGTATTTGGCATTAAATAACCTACAATGATTGATATGCCATAAAACCTGACCCAACCAAAGCAAATCATATATACTTAATATATATGTATAAGGAGTATTTGGTATTAATTAACGTACAATGATTGATATGCCATAAAATCTGACCCAACCAAACCAAATCATATATATTTAATATATATGTATAAGGAGTATTTGGTATTAAATAACCTACAAGGATTGATATGCCATAAAACCTGACCCAACCAAACCAAATCATATATATCTAATATATATGTATAAGGAGTATTTGGTATTAAATAACCTACAATGATTGATATGCCATAAAACCTGACCCAACCAAAGCAAATCATATATACTTAATATATATGTATCAAGAGTATTTGGCATTAAATAACCTACAAGGATTGATATGCCATAAAACCTGACCCAAACAAACCAAACTAATAATTTGACACATTCTCATTCAAATGATCGCAAATTTTAACAGCCTCTGAAGAAAATGTTTAATGTTAAAACTCCTTTTGTTTTTCCAGTGAATGGAATTTCTATGCCTTAAAATTACAATAGAAAAATACTTTCTAACTAAAGTACTTAGCTTATTGTCACAATCTAAATCACTTTTTTTTTCCTGTTCTTTTCCATCCTGTCAGTTGGAGCTGTAGAATAGGCCGACTGCACACCCAATAAAACCACCCGTTGGCCGAGGGTGGTGACCTGTAATTCTTGAAGTCGCGATGCAAGGGGCTGAGTACTAAGCAGTCACTTCACAAGCCTTTATTAGGTCTAGACGGGCAATTGGAGAGGCCAAACTCCACCAATCAGCTGGTCAGGTCAAGGCCAAGAACCTATATCATTAATTCCCAAACGTATTCAACAAATTGTTTTTATACAAATAAACACCCAACCCTTTTTATTTTAAAGATGCTAGATATTGGTGGATGAGAGTCAACTGTGACGTGATAAACGAGATTTTGACCATTGTTTAACTTTAAGGCTCTTGGTTTGAAATTCTCCTCCAGACACGAGTATACTGGTTGATGTATCTCCGTTTCAACCAAGGCAAATGGGCATCCTCCTCGGTAAATTCCTAACGTGATTGCTTTTTGACCATAGACCAGCAAATAAGAAACAACATACATGGCAATTGCCAACAAAAAACTCAAATGAAGCCTTTCTGAATTCGATGCAGAAAATGAAATGATGATTGAATTTCTAAGATTTATTGTAATAGAATTACTAGAAGAAGCTCCTTTAGCCAAATTGTTCCTTTTCTTGATCGAAAAAATAATCTCCAGCGGAGAAAACCCTCGAACTGTGGTAAGAAAAGGAGCGGCAATTTACTTTTAGAGGTAGATAAAAAAAAAAATCCCGAAAACCTAATCAAAATCAAAAGCTTCCACAACTGGAAAAGCAAAACTTAGCAGCATGAAAAGTTTAACACTTCAAAGGGAGTTATCCGAAACAGAGAGTTATCTCTATCTACCCCGGAGTAAATAAAGAGCCTAAGGATAGTAAGGGGGCATGGATTTCAAAAGGATAACCATTAGAAGTGGTGGTAAAGAAATAAAAAATACGCGCATACATTTGACATTTAATAAATCCAAAGTTTTCAAGAAAGTGAAAATTGGACACTGCCTTGAAAAGGTAGAACAATATATCCCTGCACCTATGAGGTGCTTTAAATGTAAAAAAATATGGACATCACAAGGAAAACTGTAGAGAGGACCTCCGACGTATGGAAGGTGTGGCCGAAAAGACACAGATTACATGGAGGAAGCTTGTCCCAACAAAACTAAATGCTCAATCTGCCTAGAGAACCACGCTGCCTTTTCAACTTGTAATATATACAGAAGAGAGAGGGAAATTATGGAGGCGAAATATAAAAGAAATATAACTTATCTAGAAGTAAGAAAAATAGATGAATCCTATATGAAAGTCAACGCCTACGCCAATGTAGCCACAAAGGGCAAGTCAAGTTAGTAATACCAGCAATCAATTAGAATAATACAGAGCTCTCATCAAAAAACTAGTTGAAATAGGACTAATTAACAAGCCAAAGTTTCAAGAACTGCTAAAAGAATCACCCTCTCTCGCCACTTCTCCCTATCATTCATTGCTTTTGGCAGGTCTTCAGGGTTACATCCCGTGTCCTCACATAGCTGCTGTATGTATGTTCGAGCTGGTCGTTCTGCTTTTGCTTGGCCATATGTGGGTCTCCATAGGAGTACATCACTGATGAGTTCGTCCTTGCTTCTCCAGCAGTGTCCTGCGTGTCTGGTTCGTCTAACTTGTATAGTTTTCGTGATGGGAGGCAGGTAGCCGTATAGTTGATGTCTTGTGGGGTGTTTTCGCCCGGACTTGTTCAATATTGCTCTCAACATTCTTGTGTAATTGCCGTCTGAAGAAGAAAACTTTAAGTAAAATAAATATCCCGAGAAAATATCTGAGAAATCACCAATCCGCCCTCCATTTTCCAAACCAAACTAAACACCAAACCAAAACACATTCTGATTACCCCACCCGAACTCGAACCGTTCTTGTGGTGAAATAGCGAAAGTGTTAGACGCCAGTCTCGCTGTTACGTTCAATTTCGGACAAACACTTTTGGGAAAATAATGAACGCACTTATTCCCCAGCTATGGTTTAAACATCACTGGTGTTATTCTACAAGGATGGCTTTGGCATTATATAACCCACGAATGTTGATACGCCATTAAAGAAAGAAACCTGAATCATCTACAAAGCATACACCTGTGAGGCAAAATTTGTCTACTAATCTTTGTATCGCTCTCAAACAATTCGTTTTAAAATAAAAATATCTATCGATAGACAATTCGCTTACAAATCATATATACAAAGAAAAAACCCATTCCTATTAAAAAAAAAAAACGCACAAGATTTAACATTTAAATTGCTCACAAGGAATGATATACTATTCAATCAACCGACCTAAATTATCCTCTAACTTTTGTCTCACATTCTAACAAGTCGTTTAATGACAAAAATATTTACCTTCAAATTATTCGCTTACAAATCATATATACAAACAAATGTTATTAAATAGCTCACAAGGGTGCAGCAAAACACACACACACACACACACACACACACACACACACACACACACACACACACACACACACACACACACATATATATATATATATATATAGAGAGAGAGAGAGAGAGAGATCAACTGGTGTGTTTGTCCCGGTCTGATTTCTCCATATAACTGTCACCAAAACAACCGTTTATTTTTGCCATTAAACACACACACACACACACACACACACACACACACACACACACACACACATATATATATATATATATATATATGTAGAGAGAGAGAGAGATCAACTGGTGTGTTTGTCCCGGTCTGATTTCTCCATATAACTACGTCACCAAAACAACCGTTTATTTTTTGCCACAAATAGTTATACGTGTGTGTGTGTGTGTGTGTGTGTGTGAGAGAGAGAGAGAGAGAGAGAGAGAGAGAGAGAGAGAGATTCTATTTTTACAGTCTTTTATCATATACATTGTGTGTAAGAATGTACGTACGTGTATGATAAGCCGTTTGAATCTATCTAATTTCGACTGTTTATCGGAAACTCTTCCTTGACGCTCCTAGTTATCCCAAAATATTCCTTTTCATTTTTTATCTGCCGTCTATCATTTTTTAATAGTCTCTCCTCCCGGTCATACCCATCAACGTTTATCTTTAAATGCCTAGTCGAATATATACACCATTTGCATCCTTACCCACATCCCTAAATTGCACATTTGGATTGCTAGAACATAAAAACACAGTCTCAATCCTTCATCATTAGATAATACGTATAGACAGGCATTATATATATATATATATATATATATATATATATATATCAACTGCTGTGTTTGTCCCGGTCTTATTTCTGCTTATAACTGTCACCAAAACAACCGTCGTAGGTCGTGATTTCAATTCGGCTTCCTGATTCCATTTACCGTGCTATTAACCGTTAGAGAACTCGCACCTATTCATCAAATTTTTAGATATTTGCTGAGTTATAGTACTTGGTCGGAAGTATTGGATAACAATATATATATATATGTGAGTGTGTGTGTGTGTATGTGTGAAAGAGAGAGAGAGAGAGAGAAATAGAGAGAGAAAGAGAAAGAGAGAATGTGTGTATATATCAACGACACGTAGCCAGGATAAGTATCTAAAAATTTCATGAATAGTTGTGAGTTCTCTAACGGTTAACTGTACGGTAAATGGAATCGGGAAGCCGTGTTGAAATCACGACCTACGACTATGACAGTTGCTGTTCATTTCTCACTAATATCCTAGACAAAAGCATGAATCCTTATTTTATCCCCCACCACAGCTATGAAAGCTCTAACCTTGGTTGGCAACTAACCTAGGAGAAGGAAATTCATACATACCTGGAGAGAGAGAGAGAAAGGGGGCCTGATTCAGTTTAAACCGGTCTCTGCCCACAATAATAAGGCCCTCTCACTGAGAATAATTTGATTTAGCATAAATATATTTTCACTTGTGCTTTTTGTCGCTGCTTTTTCGACTTCCACAATTTCAGAATGACTAGCGCCAATTCAAAGTGGAAAGACGTTGATTTAGGGGACTCTTAAAAAAAAAACGCCTGTGTTGTAGTGGCTAATGTGCTGCAACATTGTAATAAGCAAGTTCAAACTCCAGTCGTGCATCTACGTTCACTTTCGGATTAATACCCTTGGGAAATGTATGAACCCCTTATTTCCCATCAAGCTATGAATTAAATAGTACCGCTACTGTACTACAGGAATGGCTTTGGCATTAAATTACACATGAAGGTTGATGTACCATTAAACAACCAAACCAAATCAAACCAAAAGTACTCGTGTGTAAGGGTTATCGTTATAAGAAGTGGACTCAGCTTTCCGAGTTCAAATCCTGGACGAAGCTGTTTGCATTTCACATGGCGCTAATATTCTTTGGAAAAGTGGAAACCTTAATGTAATAGTTTGATAGGAGTTCGAACGCACTTACAACAGGTTAGAGTGGACCTGGGAGTGATGGCAATCTAGGGGTATTCCATATTCTCCAAAGCTTCAGGACTGGAGCCTCACCATCAGATGCAGTTTAATCCTATTTACCCAACCCCTGCTCGGGCAGGATATAACACCAGGTCAATTTTTAAGCGGAGTTTAACAGGTTTGAATTCAGAGTTTTCCTTCTCTCTAGACTAGTTGCCTCACCAAGGCTGAAGAACCTAGTCTGTCCTACTATTTACCCATAGCTAGTGGGAGAATAATTGGATTCATACCTTTCCCAAGGGTATTAGTGCTATGTGAAATGCAATCAGTCTCGTCCAGAATGTGAACTTGTGTCGCCGTGTCCATTTCCTACGACGATAACCATTACACCTCGAGCACCTCCGTTATCAGATGCAGTTTAATGTCATATCTAGTACACAATACCGTTAGAGGAGGTATTTATATTGCAAATGATGACGTGAATAGGACTGATAATGGGGTGAGAATGGGATTTTTATTGTGCGAGTAGCCCGCGAGTTCTGGTAGATTGGTCAGGCGCTTTAGTCGCGACGCTGCGAGAAAGTATTATGTATGTGAATTGGCCAATCAGACCAGTACAAAAAGATATTGTATATCACTAAATGTGTGGTTTAGCTGAAGTCCTACTGCACGAAGAGTGGTATTATGTTTGGCTTGATAGGAGGGCCTTAACTTAAGAAATATTGTAAGATGACAAAAAAAAAAACCTATTAAAAAGAACTTTGTCAATAGATTTATGCAAAACATACTAAAAAAGACTACTTCTTAAATATAGGTTATATATATATATATATATATGAAAATGTATTGTGATGAATAAACATAGGGTCTTCAGAGGATAATCTTTATTTGCCAACGTTAAACGTTCTGGTTTTTAAACCTTCATTAGTATCTCACACGTGCTGATGAAAGACTAAAAATCGAAAGGTTTACGCTGGCAAATATTTCTACAAATAAAACCATCCCCTGAAGACATTGTGTTTTTTCATCTTGAAACATTTTTATACTATCGGATCTATTTCCAGTTTTCCCATATATATATATATATATATATAGTTCGGTGTATTTACTATTAAAGAGTGCTCAATATCGGTGATAGAGCATATGTATTTAAGTTAGGTTAGCGTAGACACAGAGTGACTGCCGCTTTTCGCCTCTGTAATCATCTGATCAATGATAATCACCAATCGTTGTTGATTCAATGTCCACACACACACACACACACACACACACACACACACACACACACATATATATATATATATATATATAATTTCTACAATAAAATGAAATAAAATTGAACTTCAGACGTAGCGATAGAAGCTGGCCTGAAGATCTGGCCCGTGAAACTCCGAGTTGTCATTTTTTACACAATTTTATTTTTTTTCATTGTTGAAATATTGGGATTTTGCTCTGTATTTTCGCTCATAAAACATTGTATTTTTACTGATTTAACGGTTTCAGCGGTATATATATATATATATATATATATATATATATATATATATTTACGCATTGTTCACTCCAGTAAATCCGGAGTAGGAAACAATACCATCAGGACAAATAAAATATTCACATTTCGAAAATTTTAATATTTCTGGTAAAGAGCTCAATGTAAATAAATGCACATAGCAAATGATATAATCTAAAGAAAAAAACAATATTCGGTCACATGAGGATAGTAAATTTATTTCCATCCTGTTAAGAGCATTGATATGAATCAAAGACACGAAAATAATTTTTAACAGGACTTCATCTGGTCCAATAGTAAAAATGTATAATAATAATAATAATAATATATACATATATATATATATATCTCGAGAGAATCAGAAGTGACAGAGAAGTCAATAACATAGGAAGTAGATGTTTATTATAATATGAATGTATTGACTTTTCAATGTTAATAGAATCTTATTTAGCCGGCTGCCGTATCTCGCCTTATTGACAGATTGAAGTGTTTCAAAAAACGTCTGCATGTCACCATTTTATTCATTGTTTTGTAAAATGTTTTCACAATAACAAACACGCTGTTCGTATGTACGACTTTGTACGATGCAGTTTATGATATTCATCTGATGTTGTAGAAGATTTATATGAAAAGAAAATCTAATTAACAAGCGTATAAAGATATTTTATCAGTGTGTGTATGTATAAGTGCGCGTCTATTGGTCTAGTGGGTAGAGAGTTCGCCAATGATCCGGGAGGCCTGGGCTCAATCCCAGGTCGTGTCATACCAAAGACTTTAAAAACAGTACTTGATACCTCCTTGCTTAACACTCTGCAATACAAGGTACGTATCAAGGGTAAAGTGGAGCAATCCTGGGAAAGGAGTAGCGTCCTCCCCTACACCGCGGTGTAGTAGCTATTGAAAAGGGAGCCTTCTGGTCACCAACTTTACTTATATATATATATAGTATGAACATCATTTATTCAATAATTGATAGATTGATTTTAACAGCATGTCAATAATCATTTCTTTGCCCACAGTTATATGATTTCAAGTAACTAATAATAATCCTTAGTAAACAAGTACCTGTTCTTAATACGAATAATTAGCATATGGTATTAAGTATTCCTATTCAATACTAACAATTTTCAAACCGATCTATTTGTCCTATATATGGGACTCTAACACGTACTACCACTCCAAAACAGAGTGGACATGGGAGTAATGACAATGAATTTCGCACTCCCCAGATCTCCAGAACTACCCTCTCACCATCAGATACAGTCGAGTGTGATTCTCTGAACAAATATTTGCGAGGGTGTTTTATTATTCTGTGGGTGATAAAGTTAGCAAACAGGGCGGTTTTATTTATGTAAATACATCTTAATTAACTGAAAATGATACCAACCTCCATAAGCTTAGTTTTTGTGAAATTGGGATCAGAGAACTATTGTCATATTTTCTTCTTTTTTTTCACTTTTGAAAAACATCTTTATTCAAAAGCTTATTTCATATTTAAACATAAAGACTTCTGTCCACACACACACACACACACACACACACACACACACACACACACACACACACACACATACACATATACCTAAAGACTATATCTATTCTGATATAATTAGAAATACTGCTAATTTCCACGCTTACAACTTTTCTAAAAAAATAGGCCAATACGCACCTCTTCATTTGATTTGTTTTGGTTTCTTTGTTTAATGGCATATCAACCTTCGTGGTTTATTTAATGTCAAAGCCTTCATTGTCGAAGGACAGTAGTAGTACTATTTAACCAATAGCTGAGAAAATAAGGGTGTTCATATCTTTCTTAAGGCGATGAGTCCGAAAGTGAATATAAGAGCAAGACTAGAATTCGAACTCGTTCACTGAATTCTTCCTGTTGATTTACTACATCACATTACCTTATAATCGTAACCCTTTGCTAAGCTGTCACCATTTTGGTCTTGCTGAAGGCGATTCTGAGCGCATATCAAATATCAAAGAAGGGTAAAGCAGACCAAAGTAAACATACTCCAAGAAGGGGGAACAAGGACCCTTATAAAAACAAATTCAACCAGACAAGAATCATTTATACTGGAAACAGGAGTGAGTTCAAGTCTCATTGAGTACCCCATTTAAAAGGCCTTGTGCCACAGATGTTCTCTGACTAAAGCAACAAGCTGGAAACATACATATATATAACACGTATGTAATACATGTATATAACACGTATGTAAGAACAAAATAAATAAATTTGAAAAAATCAAATCTCTCCGTGGAACATCTTATTTTAAATATATGCTTATTCTTTCTTTGGACCTACAACGACTATCTTTAAATATATATATACATATAGTTATCCACAGACTGATCTGTTTCGTTCTATCAGAACTCATCAGTGCGGCTAGACATACTAGATTCCCGTAGTTGGGATCGAAACCCGATTGACTCAAATTCCAATCTAAGACTCTACCCCTCAGCCACAAGGAAACCAGCAGCAGAGAAGTAAATTTTGAACGGTTATGAATCACAATTACTATTGTTTACATACATCCGCTTAACGGCTACCGAGAGCTCATATTGAAAGATGGGAAAAAATCACAAGCTTACAAACAATAGCTGAGGTTATGTTTTGAGGAAAATTATGCATCCTTAAATCATGCAGAAAACAAACTGTTGAACAAAAGAAGCGAATTGATATCAAAATGTAGACATGTTAATAAATTTCTCTTGTATCAGTTACCACGTAATTGATTCCACATTTGTTCTCCTTTATTTGAAAAGTTTCATTGCTCTCTCTCTCTCTCTCTCTCTATCTATCTATCTATCTATGCATGTGTGTGTGTGTGTGTGTGTGTGTGTATTTTTCTCCTTCGTGTGAGTGTCTTGCGTACTTCTATCGCAAGACATAACTTTACACCATACTACAATTACGATTAATTTGTTTCTTTTTTGTCTACTGTTTGTGTACACTGTATGAAACTTTAATTAAAAGACTTTAATTCATAATTTGAAATTTTTAGTGGGTTTTATACGTGCTCTACTGTAGTTGCTTAGTTTGGTTTGGTCTGGTTTGGTTTGGTTTTATGGCATATCAACCATAGTAGGTTATTTAACGCCAAATCATTTTTATACATATATATCAAATATAAGATTTCGAAACACATTTTGTAGATACACACCGTTAAATGATCAAACAGTTCTATTTATCATAAGTCAACAAAGTTAAATGCTTCCAAGTATTGCTATCACTAACAATCCAATTAAACATCGGTCATTTGTTTTCACACAGTTAATTGATCAAACGGTTCTATTTCAAACGATTCAGTTTAGCATTAGTCATTTGTTTGCACTGAGTTTTAATGTCAAACAGTTCTAATTCACTCAAAATAGGACCATTTTAGGTGCGACCACTCCGGGCCCGAGTAGACCTAGTAGTGAAGGCAAAAAAGGGTATTCATATATATATATATATATATATATATATACTCCCCTGCCTGGGTTGAACACTCTGGCAAAGGCATTTGTGGCTGCCACTCGCATAATGCAAAGCTCTTCGAATGAATTGAGCACTCTGGTATCCAGTAAGGCAAAAATATAATCAAACGAAAGATACTACAAAATGCCTTATGAATCACAAGCTGACTTGATTCGCTTACTGGCTGACTGGTATGTTACTAAATCTAACGTAAAGTTGGCCGGGTTTCGATTCCAGCTTCAAGCGTCCAAAGTGTTTAGCCAACCGGAAGAGTTGTGATGCAACGAAACAGCATGCGTGTGGATGACAATATATATATATATATATATATTTGAAGGTAGCAGAAAAAACATAATCCAAATAGGCGAATATATCATGATTTTATCCATAATGATTATGATTTAATTTGTCGTTGTGTATTTCTAAATAAACTGGAGGTCCTGTCTCGTTTCTTTGGGCGTTGTTGTGTATTTCTCAATAGATGGGGGGGGGCTGTCTCGTTTCTTTGGGTGTCGTTGTGTATTTCTCAATAAACAGGAGGTCCTCTCTCGTTTCTTTGGGTGTCATTATGTATTTCTCAATAAACGGGAGGTCTTGTCTCGTTTCTTTGGGCGTTGTTGTGTATTTCTCAATAGATGGGGGGGGGCTGTCTCGTTTCTTTGGGTGTCGTTGCGTTTCTCAATAAACGGGAGGTCCTGTCTCGTTTCTTTGGGTGCTGTTGTGTATTTCTCAATAAACGGGAGGTCCTGTCTCATTCTTTGGGTGGCGTTGTGTTTCTCAATAAACAGGAGGACCTGTCTTGTTTCTTTGGGTGTTGTTGTATATTTCTCAATAAACGGGAGGTTCTGTCTCGTTTCTTTAGGTGGCGTTGTGTATTTCTCAATAGATGAGGGGGCCCTGTCTCGTTTCTTTGGGTGGCGTTGTGTTTCTCAATAAACGGGAGTTCATGTCTCGTTTATTTGGGTGTCCTTGTGTATTTCCCAATAAACAGGAGGACCTATCTCGTTTCTTTGGGTGTTTTTGTGTATTTCTCAATAAACAGAAGGTCCTCCCACGTTTCTTTGGGTGTTTTTGTGTATTTCTCAATAAACGGGAGGTCCTGTCTCGTTTCTTTGGGTGCTGTTGTGTATTTCTCAATAAACGGGAGGTCCCGTCTCGTTTCTTTGGGTGGCGTTGTGTATTTCTCAATAAACGGGAGGTCCTGTCTCGTTTCTTTGGGTGCTGTTGTGTATTTCTCAATAAACGGGAGGTCCTGTCTCGTTTCTTTGGGTGGCGTTGTGTATTTCTCAATAAACGGGAGGTCCTGTCTCGTTTCTTTGGGTGCTGTTGTGTATTTCTCAATAAATGGGAGGTCCTGTCTCGTTTCTTTGGGTGCTGTTGTGTATTTCTCAATAAATGGGAGGTCCTGTCTCGTTTCTTTGGGTGTCGTTGTGTATTTTTCAATAAATGGGTGGCCCTGTCTCGTTTCTTTGGGTGTCATTGTGTATTTCTCAATAAACGGGAGGTCCTGTCTCGTTTCTTTGGGTGCTGTTGTGTATTTCTCAATAAACGGGAGGTCCTGTCTCGTTTCTTTGGGTGCTGTTGTGTATTTCTCAATAAACGGGAGGTCCTGTCTCGTTTCTTTGGGTGGCGTTGTGTATTTCTCAATAAACGGGAGGTCCTGTCTCGTTTCTTTGGGTGCTGTTGTGTATTTCTCAATAAATGGGAGGTCCTGTCTCGTTTCTTTGGGTGCTGTTGTGTATTTCTCAATAAATGGGAGGTCTTGTCTCGTTTCTTTGGGTGTCATTGTATATTTTTCAATAAATGGGAGGCCCTGTCTCGTTTCTTTGGGTGGCGTTGTGTATTTTTCAATAAATGGGAGGTCCTGTCTCGTTTCTTTGTGTGCTGTTGTGTATTTCTCAATATATGGGAGGTCCTGTCTCGTTTCTTTGGGTGCTGTTGTGTATTTCTCAATAAATGGGAGGTCCTTTCTCGTTTCTTTGGGTGCTGTTGTGTATTTTTCAATAAATGGAAGGCCCTGTCTCGTTTCTTTGGGTGGCGTTGTGTATTTTTCAATAAATGGGAGGCCCTGTCTCGTTTCTTTGGGTGGCGTTGTGTATTTCTCAATAAACGGGAGGTCCTGTTTCGTTTCTTTGGGTGCTGTTGTGTATTTCTCAATAAACGGGAGGTCCTGTCTCGTTTCTTTGGGTGCTGTTGTGTATTTCTCAATAAATGGGAGGTCCTGTCTCGTTTCTTTGGGTGCTGTTGTGTATTTCTCAATAAATGGGAGGTCCTGTCTCGTTTCTTTGTGTGCTGTTGTGTATTTCTCAATATATGGGAGGTCCTGTCTCGTTTCTTTGGGTGTCGTTGTGTATTTTTCAATAAATGGGAGGCCCTGTCTCGTTTCTTTGGGTAGCGTTGTGTATTTCTCAATAAACGGGAGGTCCTGTCTCGTTTCTTTGGGTGCTGTTGTGTATTTCTCAATAAATGGGAGGTCCTGTCTCGTTTCTTTGGGTGCTGTTGTGTATTTCTCAATAAATGGGAGGTCCTGTCTCGTTTCTTTGGGTGGCGTTGTGTATTTTTCAATAAATGGGAGGCCCTGTCTCGTTTCTTTGGGTGGCGTTGTGTATTTTTCAATAAATGGGAGGCCCTGTCTCGTTTCTTTGGGTGGCGTTGTGTATTTCTCAATAAACGGGAGGTCCTGTCTCGTTTCTTTGGGTGTTGTTGTGTATTTTTCAATAAATGGGAGGTCCTGTCTCGTTTCTTTGGGTGCTGTTGTGTATTTCTCAATAAATGGGAGGTCCTGTCTCGTTTCTTCGGGTGGCGTTGTGTATTTCTCAATAAACGGGAGGTCCTGTCTCGTTTCTTTGGGTGCTGTTGTGTATTTTTCAATAAATGGGAGGTCCTGTCTCGTTTCTTCGGGTGGCGTTGTGTATTTCTCAATAAACGGGAGGTGTTGTCTCGTTTCTTTGGGTGGCATTGTGTATTTCCCAATAAACTGGAGGTCCTGTCTCGTTTTTGCGGGTGTAGTTGTGTATTTCTCAATAAACGGGAGGTCCTGTCTCGTTTCTTTGGTTGTTGTTGTGTATTTCCCAATAAACGGGAGGTCTTGTCTCGTTTCTTTGGGTGTTCTTGTGTATTTACCAATAAACGTGAGGTCTTGTCTTGTTTTTTTGGGTGTTGTTATGTATTTTCCAATAAACGGGAGGTCTTGTCTCGTTTCTTTGGGTGTTGGTGTGTATTTCCCAATAAACAGGGGGCCCTGTCTCGTTTTTTTGGGTGTCGTTGTGTATTTCTCAATAGATGGGGGGGGGCCTGTCTCGTTTCTTTGGGTGTCGTTGTGTATTTCCCAATAAACGGGAGGCCCTGTCTCGTTTCTTTGGAATTCCCAAAGAAACGAGACATGACCTCCTCTTTATTGAGAAATACACAACGACAAATTAAATCAAAATCATTACGGATTAAATGATAATATATTCACCTATTTAGATTATGTTTTTTCTACTACCTTCATACTGTCTGATTTTAGTCCGTATTTACTGTCATATATATATATATATATATATATATATAGGGTCGTTAAACAATGTCTTAGCGTCACCAAGAAAGAAGAGCCATTCATGAACATTTTTATCAGCGCTCTTGAGGATGAACAAGGTGTTTACGACATAGGTCCTAACAATTCTGACGCCAGAGCACAAGCTGAAAGTGTTTAACATTTCTAGAACATTTCTGACTCTCGGCTTCCTTCTGGGCAAGTCTTAGAACTTTTTGAACGACTTTTATATTTATATATATATATATGTATATATCTATCTATCTATTTATATATATATATATATATATATATATATATATGTATATATATATATATATATATATATATATATATATATATATATATATATATAGTAGGTATCATACAATAACTGATGTTTATACAATAGCATTGTTTCTAACAAAGCCTTCATCAGATCCTATTTACCCAACCCCTCCGCTTGGGCAGGATATGACACAAGGTCAATTTTTTTAAAGTGGAGTTTAAGAGGTTTGAATTCAGAGTTTTCCTTCTCCTAGACTAGTTGCCTCACCAAGGCTGAAGAACCTAGTCTGTCCTACTATTTATCCATAGCTGGGGGGGAGAATAATTGGATTCATACCTTTCCCAAGGGTATTAGTGCTATGTGAAATGCAACCAGTCTTGTCCAGGAATTGAACTCGTATCACCGTGTCCATATCCAGTGACGATAACCATTCCACCACGGGCACCTCCAAAGCCTTCATCAGATGATGACTCTGGGTTCAGGCATGGTTTCGGGGCCGAAGCATCATATATATATGCTATTTTCATGGACTCTGGACTTCTCTCCCCATAAGTCCCTATCGTTCATTGGTACTAGTAGGTCCTCTACACTGCATTCAGTGTCCGCACAAACCTGATATATGCAAATCTTTGTTGGTCTGTCTGCACTGATGTATCCATGTATTGGAATCCATTGTAGATTGCAGCTTACTTGTAATTCCTTACTTCTTCTTCTGTGACTAGCATGTCTCATTAGTCTGACTAGTATTGCTTGTGAGATGGGAGGCTAGTGGCTGTATAGTTGGTGTTTTGTGGGTTGCTGTTTCTAGGATTTGTTCAAAACAGCACATTGTATTCTTGAATAGTTCCCATCTAACTTTTTCTCAAAGCTTTTCGTTAGAATAGTCCCGCGGGTCTTTTGGAGAAATCTATCCACAACTTCAGAGAATCTGATGACTCGTCGCAGCTTTGGAGTAAGTGCAAAAAATCTCGAGGCAACACACACACACACACACACACACACACACACACACACACATGCACACACACACACACACACGCACACTTTCTCTCTTTCTCTCTCTTTCTCTCTCTCTCTCTTTCTCTCTCTCTCACACACACACACACACATATATATATGGATGTAAATAATGGAAAAGAATCCGATAATATGGAAAACAATAAAAAAATAAAGTAATCTGAGGTCAAGAATCTAATATGTAAGAAAGTCGACGCAATAACGTTTCGGTTTTAATAAACCATCATCAGGACTGAGAAAAAATGTTTTCGAGCGTCACTGATGGGTGTTTAATATTTCATATTAAATTTTTCATTTTGGATTACTTTGTTTTTCAATTTCTCTCTCTCTCTCTCTCTCTCTATATATATATATATATATATATATATAAAAAGATCTTACATTTAGAGGTCAATATGTAATGTCTAAACCACTGATTTTCTTTTCATTTGATCAAAACAACTTTTCATATGACTATAAATATATTTCAGGAAAAGTCAACTGTGATATCAAAAAATCAGCCAAAGAAAATATGTATTTCTTTTCACTCATTTTAAAAGAAAAATTTTTCCTGGAACTTGGGTTGATTTTTTTTCAAAACAAATAAATGAATAAATAAATAGAGGTCAAAATTTGCTTACCATTAACAGAATAAGAATAAGAGTTGGTAAGGAAAAGTAGTATTTTTGCTGACGGCTATTTGAAGTTAAATTATTCACTATTATATTTGCCAGACGGAAATCTGTTTGCTAGTCACAGAAGCTGTTAATCTTTCTTTGAAGTCTGCTAGTCGGCAGCCGATAATAGGAAACATCAAACAGAGTTAATCTTTTTTATTGTGGGTATTTTAATTTGATCATTGTAACCCACCATACAACTAAGAAGGCACCTTTTTCTCGCTGTGACAATCCAGTTGGCAAAATTTATTCTGTTGAAAAGAGTTGTTAACATAGCGGCTATCGTTGTGGAATATGGAATTGGTGATTCGAGTTCGAATCCTGGACGAGACTGTGTGTGTTTCACTTCGTGCTAATGCACTTGAGAAAGGCAAGAATCCATTGTTCAACCTCCCCAGCAACGGGTAAATAGTAGAGCCGACTGAGTTCTTTTGTCTTGGTTTGGTAACCACTTTAAGATAAGTAAAACTTCTGAATTCAAAACCAGCTTATTTCTGCTGTGACACTTTCTGCCGGGTGGGTGGATATCATATTTACCAACCCCTCCGCTCGGGTAAGATATGACACAAGGTCAATTTTTTAAGCGGAGTTTAACAGGTTTGAAGTCAGAGTTTTCCCAGACTAGTTGCCTCACCAAGGTTGAAGAACCCGGTCCGCCCTACTATTTACGCATAGCTGGAGGGAGAATAATTGGATTCATACTTTTCCCAAGGGTATTAGTGCTATGTGAAATGCAATCAGTCTCGTCGAGAATTTGAACTCGTGTCGCCGTGTCCATTTCCTACGACGATAACCATTACACCACGGGCACCCCCACCGGGTGGGTGGATATAGGGGTATATGTGTCCATGTAAGGGTAGGGATATCAGAAGACGTATACATATATCTATGTAGAGTTAGATGTATTTGTTCGGGTGTGTGATCAAGGTGGGCATGTCTGTGTGGAGGTGTGTGAGTATATTTGTGTGGAGGTGAGTGTGTCTGTATAGGTGTGTGCGTGCGAGTGGACTGGTGTGTTTGTGTGTGTGTGTCTGCATGGGGTTAAACATGCCTATGTGTGTATGTAGGTGGGTGTTCTTTTTATCGAGATGAATCGGTTAAAGGTTCAGAGAACTCGAAATGAGAGCAGTTCATTTTTAGTATCCTAAGACTCGTCTTTTTTTCTTGAGCGCTAAACATTAGACAGATGAAATTCATCATTTTAAGTGTCTGGATATGGGTGGTTCATATTCGAAAATAGGGTGGGGACTTAGCGCTGTAATATATACTACTCAGATTTTGAGGGAAGATCTGATTAGACCGAGGAGAGGAAGTTGTGGCCAGACGAGAGTTAGCTTTGGCCAAATTGCAGTTCAGGCTAGTCTTCGGTGCATGCTCGAGGATGACAGCAACAGAATTAGCAGCAGGTCACTAAGTGTCATATGTACTCTCTTTGTTGAGTAAGTGTCACGTATACTCCCTTTTTTTAATAAGTGTCACATATACTCCCTTTTTTGAATAAGTGTCTCGTATACTCCTTTTGTTTGAGCAAGTGTCACATATACTCCCTTTGTTGAGCAATTGTCACATATACTCTCTTTTTTTGAATAAGTGTCACGTATACTCCTTTTGTTTGAGCAAGTGTCACATATACTCCCTTTATTGGGCTATTGTCACATATACTCCTTCTGTTGAGCGAGTTGTCCTCGAAGCATTTTTACTGTCATTATTTTTTTCTTTGTGAATCTATCTCGTGACTGAAAATAAATGATTTACTTGTAATTCAAATCTTTCATCTAACAGAGATAACTATGAAATGCTAATTGTCCTATTTACCCAACCCCTCCGCTCGGGCAGGATATGACACAAGGTCAATTTTTAAGCGGAGTTTAACAGGTTTGAATTCAGAGTTTTCCTTCTCCTAGACTAGTTGCCTAACCAAGGCTGAAGAACCTAGTCTGTCCTACTATTTACCCATAGCTGGAGGGAGAATAATTGGATTCATACCTTTCCCAAGGGTATTAGTGCTATGTGAAATGCAATCAGTCTAATGCTAATTGTAATCCTACATTCCTTTCTAAATAGTAGCATCAATATCATCATGGACTGCTGTTTCAACGGGAACCCAACAGATTTACCGGTCGTCTTGTTTATAACTAAGACGAGAGATATTATCTAAAAAATAAATTAGTAAACAAAAAGAGAGACGATTGATGATAAGGAAATTCTTTTTACTTGATTTAAACAGGTTTGGTTGGATGACCTCAAATGAATTGAATGACAAAGTTTTTGGTACTTCATTTTCCTGATTCATTTTCTATCTTAGCTCCGTTCGGGCGTTTTTGTTCAGCTGTTTGAGCACCTAACACTCTGCTTGACATTTTTCAATTCAATTGGTGGAACGGCGTGAAAGAGGTTTAATCAGAAACAACAGGAGATTAAAAAAAAGTCAAGAAGCTATAGAAAATAAAAGGCAGCATTCTCTCTCTCTCTCTCTCTCTCTCTCTCTCTCTCTCTCTCTCTCTCTCTCTTTCTTTGAGAGCCAACACACCTACGGAAAAAAAATCCAGCGATGTTGTAAAGTTGAATCACTTATGTTCTCAGCGCTGTACAATAAAGAATTCGAAACCCTGAAAAGTCAACGTCACAAACCGTGAAAAACACAACTTTAAGACCCCCCCCCAAAAAAAACCCAGAGCTTTTCAGAATATTATCGGAATGTATAAGTAATTTCGAATGCAGAACTAGACGATAAACACTGCGAAATGCTGAGCTCGCATGATACTCTCCCAGATTTGCCTCTATGGCTTAGTAGTCCAGTCGGCTGGGGCTGCAGAATACACCAACTGCATCTCTGCTGAGGGCTAGGCATCCCAACGAGTGTGCCGGACATGACATTAAACAATCTGATGGTGAGGCTCCCGTAATGCTGGAGCTTTGGGGAATGCGGATTACTCCTTCATTGACATCGCTCCAAGGTACAAATGACTTATGCTAGACTGAATTGTTTAAAATAGAACTATTTGATGATTTAACTGTGTGTAAACAAATGAATAATGTTCAATTGAATTGTTTGTGATACATAGCAATACTTAGAGCCATTTAATATTGTTGACATGCTAAACTGAATTGTTTGAAATAGAACTGTCTGGTCATTTAACTGTGTGTAAACAAATGATTGATGTTTAATTGAATTGTTAGTGATACATAACAATACTGGGAACTATGTAATCTTGTTTGTCTTATGTTTACAAATTTTTTATATCTAATATACATGTATGAAAAGAATTTGGCATTAGATAACCTCCAATGGTTGATATGCCATAAAACCAAACCAAACAAAATCATATATATTTAATATAAATGTATAAAGAGGATTTGGCATTAAATAACCTACAATAGTTGATATGCCATAAAACCCAACCACACCAAATCATATATATTTGATATATATGTATAAAGAGAATTTGGCATTAAATAACCTCCAATGGTTGATATGCCATAAAACTAAACCAAACAAAATCATATATATTTAATATAAATGTATAAAGAGGATTTGGCATTAAATAACCTACAATGGTTGATATGCCATAAAACTAAACCAAACAAAATCATATATATTTAATATAAATGTATAAAGAGGATTTGGCATTAAATAACTATACAATGGTTGATATCCCATAAAACCAAACCAAACCAAACCAAATTTCATATATTTAATATATATGTATAAAAATGACATTGAATAACCTGTAATGGTTGATATGCCATAAAAACAAACTAAACCAAATTTTATGTATCTAATATATATGTATAAAAAGGACTTGACATTAAATAACTATACAATGTTTAATATGCCATAAAACCAAACCTAACCAAATTTTATATATTTAATATATTTCTATAAAAATTTGGCATTAAATAACCAGCAAGGGTTGATATGCCATAAAACCAAACTAAACCAAACCAAACTATGGCTTGGCGCACGGCCTCGGAATTTGCGATTTTAGGCCAACCTGACTTTGCCTGATTGTCGAATTTTTTGCCGACTGAGCTAAATACTTTAACCATCTATTTACTGGACTGTTATCAGTTGCACTTTTCCCTTGCGCACAACAAACGTTTTTGGTTGCTTCCGCAGGATTATAGCCCAGTTCGAAACTCGTAAAGCCCAAGTTTTCGAATTAGATTACTTTGCACTTTCATCTGTATGATTTTTAAATCACACACCGAGTGAAGCAATACATAACGTGTTAGCGCACCAACTACCGCGATAATACTAATATCTTTTGGAACTTTTTATAGCTTGAACTGCTTCGGTCATGTGATTTATGAGCCGCAAAATAGCACGAACTATTAAAATATTGCAAAACTTTTGAATCACTCTGGAAACAAAATATGGAATAATTTTTCATTCGTCCAATTTTTGAAAAAAAAACGCGATAAATCTAAATTTTCATGATTAGGTTCATTATTGAAGCACTTTTTCATTAAAATTCAGCTCAATATGAGTGAACAAGAAAACAAACGACTAAGAATCTATGATTTGCTTGACGCCGAAATCAAGCCAAAAAAAAAAAAAAATTCTGAAATTATTAGTTTCTTTATGGCCTCCATCAATCTTTAACACCCCTTGATTACACTATATGGGATGTTTTAGAAAACAAAACAAATGCAACTTCCTATCCAAATATTGGTTCGCTTTAGACTGTTATTGAGGAGGAATGGAATAAAATGTCTGAAAAATTTATTTTGAAGGCATACAAATCGTTTTGAAGGCGTATTGATACAATAATTTAAAAAAAATGACGGCCATATTGAGTAAATTTAATGTTTTGTGTCCATCTTTTTTACTTTGTAGTTTATTTTTTTAAATTAATCTTGTTTTATAACAGAGTCGTTTATTATTATACTAGAATATTCTTAATTTTGCTTCCGCACCCTGGGGTATTTACAAAAACCCTTTGTCATGAGCAGGATACGACACAAGATCAATTTTTAAACGAAGTACAGCTGGTTTGAATTCAGATTTTTCTTTCTCCCAGAGCGGTTGCCTTAACCAAAGTAAAAGAACCTAGTCTGCCCTACTATTTACCCATAGCTAAAAGAAGAAGAAAAGGATTAATATCTTCTTTCTCAAGAACATTAGCACGAAATAAAAAGTAAATAGTCTCGTTTAGGATTTCCTCCGACGATAGCCATCACAGTAAGTGTGTAAGAGCAGTCCATGATGATATTGATACTTCTATTTACGTGGGATTCTAATTGTCAATATTACTGTATGGATGCACCACTTGGACTCTGACAATACGCTTGGAGAAAAAGTTAGATGGGAACTACATAAGGATGCTGCATGCTGTTTGGATCAAATCCTAGAAACACAACGCTACAAAACAGAAATTGTATGGCCACTTACTTCCTATCACACAAACCATCCAAAATAAGACGTATATATTTGCGGAGAGAGAGAGAGAGAGAGAGAGAGAGAGAGAGAGAGAGGGGGGGTAATGAGAAAGCATCGGCATTGTATGTAGTAGTTGTCGCCATTTGCTGAGGTTGATTCGGCAGTTTTCATGTATTAGCTTCTAATGACGGTAGACGTTACTAGAATTCTTTGGTGATGGAAATTTCGTTGTTAATCTATAGTTGCTGGTCTTGCTGTGAAGAAAATGTCCTTGGTATTTGATTCTAAAAGTATTACTGACTGTAGCTCCTCAGCTGTTAAATGTCGAATCTCAACGATATTTGTCGTACGTCCCACCGACTGGATGAGTGCAGCACAAGGTCATTTTAAGGTGGGTTCAGGCGCAGAGCCGTTCCCAATAAACGTGCAGCATTTCCAAAAGTGCCTTAGGCCCCTCTGGTATTTCCTTGACGGGACGTCTCAGGCGCCAGGCAATAATTAGCCCATCCGAGGAGGGTTAGAGTCTGAGGGTTAGAGTCTCGGCTTCCCCGAGGCCAAGGAGCCATAGTTGGCAAAAAAGCCGCTCAGCACGATCTCGAGGGGCTATTTGATCGTTCCTGCTTGTGTTTATATAATTCATGAGTCTGGTAGATGGACCCGTCACACTGACATCAAAGACCGACTCCGGCGGCAGAAGGGGCTGCATAAAGCTGATTGGTAGAAAAATGAATTAGCGGTTTTACCACTTCGCGTTTTTGAGTGCGTTCCAAACTGGATCATTCTGAGATTATTAATATTTGGTAATCACAACATAAATATTCGTTTCTTTTGTACACAGTATATTTTGTTTTTCCATCTTTTGAAAATATATTAAATCCTTTTTTTATTTATTGAACGTCTGATATAGGTCTGGCCACGTGAAAAACATAGATCTACGAGTTTTGGATATGATGTGTTTCGTGTGTGTGTTCCACCTGTTGCTAAAATGAAAACACTTCATAGAATAAAGAAGCTAATACACCGTTTCTTTTCACATTTCGGTTTTATTTTAAATTCCTTGGATGAAAGTCATCGTCGTATTTACCGTTCAATTCCTTTGTGTAAAGGGTTTGGGTAACTTGGATACAAGCACTTGACCAAGTCAACGTGTCACTGAGCTAAGGTGCTTGCACACATCTTCGATATCTCAGGTTTCTCGGAGCCGCCAAACAAAAGTGTTTTTCCTCGAGCAAAGCTGGCAATAAAAACAAAGCACAGAAGGAAGCAAAATCTGTATGTCCTTTAAACGGAAATTTTAAACACAGTGGCCAGGTGATCAAAATCCCTGGCATGGTGGGGAAAATGTGAATTTATATTTTTTATTTTTATTTTTATCATTTTATTTATTTCATTTTATTTTTTGATAGAATTTTAAAAAGGTTTTCTTATTTTCTTATTTATCTCTTATTTAATTTTCTTATTTTATAACAACCAAAGTTCGGTCGTCATTTTCAGGATAAACTGCATAAAAACTAAATTCATGTCTTTCAAAGATGTATCATCAGACCGTATATGAAGCGATGAAATCGAGGATGTGAAAGAATATGTCTACTTTGATGGTGAATATGAGCCGAGACATGTTTACGAAAATCTCACAGAGAATATGATCAAGGTGGAAGGCGTTTACCATGATAAAAAATGTGCACAAGGCAAAGCTGGACACGACCCTACGTGCTAATTTCTCTTCTGTTGCACCGTTTTACCATCGATGTTATACACAAGTAAAATGTTGGCTACGAAGGAGAAGGAAGAACAGCGACTGGTTACGATACAGAGTGCTATGGAAAGATACCCGAAAGGACCACTCGGAAAACCTCTATGATGATGTGACGATAAAATTGTCAAGCGATTCGGGACAGTATAGAAAAGAAGGGTGAGATCAAGAACAAAATGGAAATCACATTGTGGCCATCAATAACAGAATTACAGAATTATAGTTTGGTTGTGCTTTACGTGATATCTACCGTCGTGAATTATTTAATACGAAATCCTGTTCATATATATATGATTTGTAAGTGAATAATTTGAATGGAACATTATTTTTAGACGAGCCATTCAAAAGTAATAATTTGTTTGCGCACTGTTAAATGGCTTCAAGTACTTTTATCTAACACTAATAATTCTATTTAATATTAATAATTTGTTTGCAAGTTGATAAATGGTTTCGAGTATTGTTTACACGAATAATTCTATTTAATATCAAGCCTAGTCAGCTAAGGCGATATAACACGCCAATTGCGTCTCTGTAGAGGAGTAAGGCTCCCCCAACGAATGTTCTGCATATGACATTAAACCATCTAATGGTTAGGCTCCAGTCCTAGAACTTTGAGAAATGTGAAATACCTCATCATGGACATTACTCCCAGGTCTACTCTTGCCCGGAGTGGTAGTATTTGTTAGGGTCCCATCTGTGAGTCAATTAGAAATATCTAATCATTTTATATACTTGAAACTATTCAACTGTGTGTAAACAAATGACGGTTAGATTATTGGTATTACTTGGCAATACTTGGAACAATTTAACTGTGTGCAAACAAATGACGGTTAAATTATTGGTATTACTTGGAACGATTTAACTGCGTGCATATAAAACAATCAGTGTGCAAATAAAACTATCAAAAATGGGATTTTTTGCCATTTGTTGACCTCGATTGACCTAAAATAACCTCAGTGGCCAACCGCGCATGGACCATGTTCAAATTCGAGGTCCAGGTAATATCTATGACAAACATCAAAACCCAGTAACTTTCCGTTTGACCGTGATCTTCGGACATTCACACACACACACACACACACACTAACTCTCTCTCTATCTCTCTATCTCTCTCTCTCACGCACACACAGACTAATAGCAATATAGATCAATCACAATATTTTCCATGACACGTTTTAAGCTTTTCCCACGGCCTCTAGTAATCTCTACACCTGGCTCGAAATAATGTTTATTTAATCTGTGATGTTTTATTTATAGTCTAGAACCATTGCTGTTGGCTAAGTATAATTCTTTTACAGTGACTTAAAGTTGTTTTCTCATATTTAATGCATAAACATGTACTGAAAGTATGAAATATTCCCATTAGCTGTCAGTCGGGTTCGAACCATGTCCGTCATGCACCAACGCTTCCAATGTATCTAAAATTAATCGATAAAGGTGTGTTATTCCCGTTTATCAAAGAAGACAAGTAAGTATTTACCTATTCCCTCGGTTACGGGCAGGATGAGACTCAGAGTGCATTTTCAACCATAGTACTGCCAGTTTGAATTCAAAGTATTCATTCTCCCAGATTGGTTGCCATATTACAGCTAAAGAACCTTGTACTATTTACTGAAGAGTGGGAGAACACATTGATTCAGTGAAGTGAAAAGCAAACTGCCTAGTCTAGGATCTGAACTAGGATCGCCGACTCCCTTTTTACTCCCATAAGAAGAAACGCTATGGTAAGTGTAAGGATATAAATATGGTTGTATACATTTCATTCTGAAATCAAAAAACAGGAATTTCGAAAAGAGATCTTTTAATACTATGTTTGTTATGTGGGCATCATTAATTATCTAGGATGCGGAACCTTTTCATTTAATTTTTTTTTCCTAGTAAAGGTACACTAAACCTTTAAGTATGTTTACAACAAGTTTAAAATTTAAACTTTTAGTCAAATTTTCAAAAATTATTTATGACTTGAATTTTAAAAATATTTCTCTACAAAACTTGAGGAAATTTTTCGGAGAAAAATATAAACATTTTATGATGATAAAAAGATTCTTAATATTTTTAAGGATTATATAATATACATAAAGTTGGCGACCGAGGGCGACCCGAAGGCTTCCTTTTCATTAGCTACTACACGGAGATATAGGGGAGGACGATTATCCTTTCCCACTATATATATATATATATATATATAATCAATGGTGCTTGGTAACAGTCAGTTTCTCACCTATGCGTTAGTCAGACGAATTAGAATTTTCGGAAAGTAATTATGTTTTATCAGATAGGATATAAAACAAAAGAAAGTTAAATTTATTCAAATATTATCATGAAAAATAGTCACCTTTATTTTCAACAACTGCAGAAACGATAAGATAGTTTGGATGGGGAGGTTCTTCTGCATCCTCCATACTCATTAGTTATAGCATCAACAGATTTTCATTTGTTTCGATTACAAAAACATTTTATAAGTGGCAGAACATTCAGAAATAAAGAAGTTGAAAACGGGTTCTTAAACTCTTTTTTCGGATAAAAACCCAGATTTCTTTCAATGGGTTATCGGAAAATTCTTGCTAGGGAGCTGAAAAACCTGTAGAACATGAAGTTGACGGCTATGCCGATTGTAGTAGGAGTTCTTTGGTTGTCAATGAGAGTGGGGAAATTGGAGATCAGAAGAAGTACTGAGATAATCCCGATTACAGTACTGTTAAAATCAGAGCCCAGAAATCCTGAAGAGACTTGCTGACACTCAGCCTCCAGTGAAAAGCCATCAGTTAAAACTATTGTGAAAAACGCCAGTTGTAATTGGTGCGCTCAGTACAGTCACCAATACTAAGAAGAGTCCTGGAGACTTGAGGAGACTTGCTGTCACTCAAACCCCTGTGGAAAACCATCAGCTACCACTTTTGTGAAAATCTCTCAAATAATAATAATAATAATAATAACGCAAAAAGAGCATAAGACTAGACACAACTGAATAGGGAAGATCCACTAGGAATTGTGCAAGTAATTTAAATATTACCGTGCAAACACTCGGTTATATATACAATCCAGAATAAGTCATGGAAAATGAAACGCAATAAATTCTCTGGGATTTGGATATACAAATGAATAATCTAATCTTGACCTGAGGTCCAGACTTAGTTATTGTCCTGAAATAAAAAAAATAGTTGACTTTGCCCGTTCAGCTGACCACAGAGTAAAACTGAAAGAAAGCGAAAACATAAATTGGTACAG
>OY757921.1:19322584-19445084 GCA_963585895.1 Sepioteuthis lessoniana | reverse complement strand
CCCCTCTGCAGAAATGCTGTCGGTGTATTCGACAGCCCCAACCGACTGGGCGATTAGCACCTCGTTACGATATCCCTTTATATATTTTTTTCTTTCCTTTTTTTTTTTTTGTTGGTCGAAAAATGGAAAACGTAAATATTTTAGAATGAATAGGTCCACAAAGAAATGTGTGTTTTTGATTAATTAAAACCATAAATCGGATGGCCAAAGAGTCAGGGAACTTCAGGGTGTCTGCGAGACTTCATGATTATGACGAACTTCCGCTGGCCAATGTTTGGTGAGTATGGTGAACGCTGTACATGCACAATTTTGTGTTTCACCAAAAGCCGCTTAGAAAAACAGTATTGAAGATCTTTAGACGTCTACACACGATTACTTTATTTTATGAATATATATGTTGTGCATACATCTTCATTTAGATTTCAAGATTCAGTCTCTGTTCATTTCAATTAAACCGTTATGTATAATGAGAATTTTAGTTATAAGTATGTAGTTACGCAAACCCTTTAGCCATGGAAAGCGTACACACAAGGTCAATTTCTAAGCGGAGTATAGTTGGTTTAGAGTTATGGCTATCGTCGTAGAAAATGGAATCTGTGATCCGAGTTCAAATCCTGGATGATGCACTTTGCGTTATTGCCCTTAGGAAAGACATAAATTCATCTGTTCTCCACTCCTCAGCTAGAGGTAGGGCAGACTGGGTTATTTAGCCTTGGCAAGGTAACCAGTCTAGGAGAAGGAAAACTGAGTTCAAACCAGTTGTTATTCGCTTGAAGATTGACCTTGGGTCACATCGAGTCCACAGCGGAAGAGATGATATATTGTTATGTAGGAAGAAGTGTTGATACCGACCCCTGTGGTCGAACACGGATCTCTAAGCAACAAACGTAACCATTGAATGAATTGTGCTACTGGGGTCACATGACCCTGAATATTTAATTTATAAAGATATTCAGACAGAAGTCTGAAGTAGTCGATTCGTATTCGATTCTGATTCAAGATTCGGTATCAAATATTTCGATATTCGGTATTGTACGTCAGTGAAGAGATTGTTTCTGAGTAAATTACCCGAGAGAATTATTTCGAGAACATTATCGTGTATTATTGGAAGGATTCGACAAGTACGTTGACTTGATGCGGAGATAAAGGAATACTATAACTCGCTAATAGCGAGTTACAAAGGTTCCCTTCAGAATAACGTCATAAAAGTCAGACGAAAATTTCGTCAGAACTAACGTTACAACATATATACAGTTACTTTAAATTCAAATTTCTCCTTCTCCTAGACTGGTTTCCATACAAAGGCTAAAGAATTCAGTCTGACCTACAATTTATCCATAGCTGGGGAAGAAGAGGTGGATTCATGCCTTTCTCAAGAATGTTTATCTTGAACGCAAACAGCCTTTTTTTAGGATTTGAATTTAGCTCGCTGGTATTTTTTTCTTTGGTGGTAATATATAGATATTTAAAAATTACGGACTGGCCAACTTCCACCGTCTTTTATCGTTTACGATCTTGTCTTCAAGAGTCAAATATCTTATATATTTCTCTCATATCCTCTTGGGCTGTCTCCGCGGCGTGGGTTCGAACTTCAGTCGCGCTATTACGTTCACTTTTAGACTAATACCCTTGGGAAACGTATGAGCCCTTTTTTCTTCCCAAGCGATGGGTTAAATAATACCACTACTGATATTCTACGAGGATGGCTTTGGCATTAAATAACCCATGGAGGTAGATATGTCATTAAACAAAGAAAGCAGACCAAAATCATATAACCTCGGATTGCACTTGTCATCACATACAATTCTCAAAATTTATTCGGTCTGAATGCTTGTAATTTTCTTCTATTTAATTTCCATTGCGGGTTGCAATTTACCGGAGGGCCACAATGATATCATTAAATTGGTCTAACTCAATACAGCATCCAATCATCTTGCATTGTATACGGAAATCTCAAAAGTCTCAAAAGACGAATTTCAACATCCCGATCTTTTATAGAAAAAAATATCTTAAAAAACAAAACAAAACAAAACAAAACACACACACACACACACACACACAGTAACAACACAAACAACAACAATAAAAAAGACAGCAAAAAAAAAAAAAAAACAACAACATGTTACTTATTCTATTTCTTCACTTGCTATTTAAAGCATTTTAACCCTTATTTTTTAACAGGCTCGTTGTTAAATTGTCAGTAGAAGATGTCTAATTTTAAAGCATTCACCATGAAATCTTCACGTGCCGTGTCGGGGTGGGGCTGACT
Organism: Sepioteuthis lessoniana; assembly: GCA_963585895.1. Classification (NCBI taxonomy): domain Eukaryota; kingdom Metazoa; phylum Mollusca; class Cephalopoda; order Myopsida; family Loliginidae; genus Sepioteuthis; species Sepioteuthis lessoniana. The sequence continues at coordinate 19,442,815 of OY757921.1, read as the reverse complement.
GTATTTCCTTCGGAGAAGTAAATCCCCCTCCCCCCCCCAAAAAAAAGGGATGTCCTTGGTATGTCACTAAACTGCATCTGATGGTGTGGATCCAGTTCTGGAGAAGATCAGAGTGAGTGTGTAGTACAGTCCGATTACTCTCAAGTCCACTGACCTGGAGTGGTAGTACCTGTTCATGTCTGATCTATTGATCAAATAGATCTATTTAAAAATTATTTGTATTCGATAGGATTACTTATAACCATATAACGGTAAATAATTTACATTAAAAATAGTTATTTGAAGCTACAATAGTTTACAAAAGATTATTGTTAGTTACATGAAACCATATAACTGTGCTAACAAATGACTTATTTAATAGCAATCATGAATTGAAACATATAATTATTAGCATTAAGAATACTTGAAACTATACAACTGTATACAAATTATTTGTATTGAATAGGAATACTTGATATATGATTGTGTGCAAAACTGTTAAGAAATAGCTACATAAAAAATACAACGACGCTGGAACAATAATGAAAATAATAAATTATTAGAAATTAAACCCACAATGGGGGAATGGAAGCAAAGCTTAAAAAACAAAACAAAAACAAAAACAAAAAAAAAAAACAAACAAAAAAACAAAAGAGGAAATTACCTTGTTCAGACTCCGGATAAGTCATATAATGATAACACACTCTTATTTACTCGACGGAAAACAACAACCAATGTGTTATGCATGTCAAACCAAATACACCATGAACCATATTCTCATCGAATGTACCGACCTAGCCCATGTAAGAAAAACCTTCTATAGTGCAAACAATATGAAGGAACTGTTCCAAAACACTGAAATAAATAATGTGATATCATTTCTAAAAACAGTGAAGTTATACACAAAAATCTAAAGAAATTTACATTAAGACCAAATTACTTCTATAAACCCTTTCTTTAATAGATATATTCTAACAAACTGATCCCTTCCCCAACCTGCTTCACAGGGTTATTTTTATGATCATGATTCCCTACAAATACCCTATTTACCCAACCCCTCCGCTCGGGCAGGATATGACACAAGGTCAGTTTTTAAGCGGAGTTTAACAGGTTTGAATTCAGAGTTTTCCTTCTTCTAGACTAGTTACCTCACCAAGGCTGAAGAACCTAGTCTGTCCTACTATTTTCCCATAGTTGGAGGGAGAATAATTGGATTCATACCTTTCACAAGGGTATTAGTGCTATGTGAAATGCAATCAGTCTCGTCCAGGATTTGAACTCGTGTCGCCGTGTCCATTTACCACAACGATAACCATTGCACCACGGGCATCTTCCCTACAAATACACTCCAAATAAAAAACAAACTAATTTTCAACAATTTATCCTTAATTCCTAAGACCTCTCCTTTGAATTTCTTTTCCGATTTATTTTCCTTAACTTGATTCGGCATTAAATGACCGATGAGTTTTATATGCCATAAAAACAAAGCAAACAAAATTGAAAAAATATAGATATTAACGTACAATAAATAACCCTAATCAGGTTGACATGCCGTTAACATCAATCAATACGTCAATCCAATTTGCCCAGCAACTCCTTATTTGTACTCACTGTCCCAATTTGTACTCACTCCTTCATTTGCATACCCTGCCGATGCTACCGCTGAAAGAAAGGCTTCATATTTATATATTTATTTAACCAGGCACTGTGTGCGTGTGTGTGTGTGTGTGTGCGTGTGAGAGAGAGAGAGAGAGAGAGAGAGAGAGAGTACCGTAACACTGTTGGATAGAGTAAGTTTTCAGCTACAAAAGTTCGTTTTTTTCTGCAAAGTCACCACTATTGGCTATGTATTTTCGCCAGCAAGGAATAAAAACCTGCATCCCGCTCTCGTAAAAAATATGCACCTGCTAAAGTGACTAATTTTTTCCCAGCAGCGATGCCGGTATCGTTGTCAGGAAAACATTGTCTGCAGAGTCCATCTTTTATCGGCCCTATTTGTGCAGATGAGATTACTTGAGCGAATAGCAACTGAGTGACTCTGGCAAAAACTTAACTCAGCAGCTACATGTAACTACAGAAATATAATTTATTGGTGTGAGGGCTCAACCTCTACCGCCATACCACCGAAATTTGCTTCTGAAATTGTTGGATTACATAAAATAAGAGGCATTATTTTCAGAGCGATCCTTTATCCATGAGGGAAAATACATGGCTAAAGCTGGTGATATATGGTAGAATAGTTTTAATTTTGTTAATCTCCTTCAAAACCAAAGATATTTTTGTGTGTATCGTTGTGAAAAGTGTTATGACGAAAAAACAAACAAACTTATATCACTTAGAGCATTGATTGGTTGCTTGCAGTGTGTGTGTGTCCGTGTGTATGAGAGAGAGAGAGGGAGAGAGAGAGAGAGAGAGAGAGAGAGAGAGTTTGAAAAGGTTAAGTGGAAGTGAATAGAAGGAAAGAGACTGAGAGAGACTAAATAATCCGTATTTAAACTAGAACAATAATTTATCTAAGGTATCTTCTTTTCACTGTCCATTGCTTTCCTTGGAGCAATTCTGAGAGTGTCCCAGACACGGATAGACTGACCGCAGTCAGGGAAGGTGAACTATTATTCGAACAATTAGGTTAAAGAATGTGATTTTTAATAAGCGAATTATTCTCAGATCAGACCTTGTTCTTCTTTTTCTTACTCTGTTTTTTTTTTGTCTTATGTCAACACAATTATAGGGAAGACGTCGAAGTAGAGAACAATATCGGGTTACTCAAAAATTCGCACGACTTTAAAATCCATCACAGAAAGAAAGAAAGAAAGAAAGAAAGAAAGAAAGAAAGAAAAGTATTAAGAAAAAAGAAAGTGGGGAAAGAAAGAAAAATTGAGAAATGAAAGTGAGAAGAAAGAAAGAAAGAAACGGCACAGAAAAAGAAAGAAGGAAAAATGAAAGCAAGAAAGAAAGAAAGAAAGAAGATAAACGAAAGAATTAGTGAAATAAAGGTGAGAAAGAAGAAAGAAAAATGGGAAAAGGAAATAAAGTGCAAAGAAAGAAAGAAAGAAAGAAAGAGGAAAGTGTGGATAAAGAAAGAAAGAAAGAAAGAAAGAAAGAAAAAGGAAAGTATTGAGAAAGAAAGAAAGAAAGAAAGAAAGAAAAAGCAAAGTGTTGAGAAAGAAAGAAAGAAAGAAAGAAAAAGCAAGGTGTTGAGAAAGAAAGAAAGAAAGAAAGAAAGAAAGAAAAAGCAAAGTGTTGAGAAAGAAAGAAAGAAAGAAAGAAAAAGCAAGGTGTTGAGAAAGAAAGAAAGAAAGAAAGAAAAAGCAAAGTGTTGAGAAAGAAAGAAAGAAAGAAAGAAAGAAAGAAAGAAAAAGGAAACTGTTGAGAAAGAAAGAAAGAAAGAAAGAAAGAGATTTTATCATGAAGAAAGAAAGAAAGAAGCAAACAAATGTCAAAAAGAACCTATGTTGTGGAAAAGATGTAGACAACATATGAGGGGATTCATTTAAATATTTGGGGTAAGTAATACAGGCATAGCCGAGGCAGCTAAGTTTCTAGGGAGCAGAGTAGGTCAATCAATTAATGAAAGAATGTGGCATGAAACGGTTAAGTTTGTGTATGTTTTCATTTCTAGAAGTCTTCACTAAACAAATGAATGAAAATAAACCAAATCAACTGATAAAAAATACAATTCAATCTCCGTTTCTAATTTACTGAAACTTATGCGATTTTGAATTGTCTTAATAGCTAAAATTATATATATATATATATATATATATAAAGGCTATGCAGACTTATACTAAGTTAAAATTTAGACAATTTAAAATTTCTGAGGCAGCTTTGCTATTCCCTTACGCGAGTCGCGTTTTGAAGAAAGGGAATAAGTAGTAAAGCTGGCGACCTTAGTCGAGAGTGACACGAAGGCTCCCTTTTCAATAGCTATTAGACTAAGGTGTAGGGAAGGGCGCTACTCCATTCCTTGGATTGCTCCACTTTACTCTTGGTACATACCTTATAATGCTGAGTGTTAAGCAAGGCTGCACCATATACCATTTTTGAGTCTTTGGTATGACTCGACCTGGGATTGAAACCCGATCTCCCGAACCATAGGTGAACACTCAACTCACTAGGCCAATGGACCGAGCTACCTTAAAACCTGACTGCATTGGTATGACTCGACCTGGGATTGAAACCTAGTCTCCTGGACCATAGACGAACACTCAATTCATTAGGCCAATGGACCGAGCTACCTTAAAACCTGACTGCATTGGTATGACTCGACCTGGGATTGAAACCTAGTCTCCTGGACCATAGACGAACACTCAATTCATTAGGCCAATGGCCGGAGCTACCTTAAAATCTGACTGTATTCGTATGACTCGACCTGGGATTGAAACGTGGTCTCTCGGACCATATGCGAACACCCATCTCATTAAGCCAATGGCCCGAACTACCTTAAAATCTGACTCTATTTAGAAATTAAGAAAAATAAAGATATTTCATTCGCATCGCAAAACCCCGAAACACTTTCCACAGAATAATTTTGACAATGCATAATGATAAAATTTGAGAATACTTCATGAACAGCTCAAGCTACGATGGGATATTTAAACTTTAAAAATTTAATGAAAACAAGGGTATTTTTATACCTTCATAACCACTCAGATATCTAAGCTTGTCACAGGAAAGATCTCCGAGGAAGAAGAGTGACTTCCGGGCCACAGAAGCATATAACAATGGAAACCATGGTATGTAGCATGGTGGGTGTGAAACAAGGCAGATGAATCCAAAGCTGGGTCAACGGAAAACTTCACCAAATGCTGGGTGGCAGAATCTCACAGATCAAATTGTTCAATAAGGAAACTGCTGCTACTCATCTTTGAGGGTGGCGTCTTGTCATATGAAGACAAAAACAGCCAATGAAAGACTACCATGACTTTAATCTAAACTGTACATCCAAGCCTCATCGCCCTTCGTGAGGGTAAACAAAAGACGCGTTCTGTTGGAGTTAAAGCTCTAGCCCCAGTGTTCGAAAAATCAACTACAGAGCCCAAACCAAACTTACTTAGATTGTTAACATAGCGGCATTTAACTTTAGGGTTTTAATACAATAAACAAGCTACCTGAGCTTACAGTATCTGGAGCTAAGCACAATAGAGACATTATATGATTCCAAGAACATAGATATTATCTTAGTGAACGAGACTTGAAATACCATGATAACAGTAATAGGGAAACATTTGTCTCAGCATCTGTATGGAAAAACTCCATCAATGCCGCCATGGGAAGAATAGGATTTGGTTTATTTAGTTTGGTTGGGTTTTATGACATATCAACCATTGTAGGTTATTTAATGTCAAATTCTTTTTATACATATATATTAGATATATATGATTTGGTTTGGTTGGGTTTTATGGCATATCAACCATTGTAGGTTATTTAATGTCAAATTCTTTTTATACATATATATTAAATATATATGATTTCGTTTGGTTGTGTTTTATGGCATATCAACCATTGTAGGTTATTTAATGCCAAATTCTTTTTATACATATATATTAAATATATATTATTTGGTTTGGTTGGGTTTTATGGCTTATCAACCATTGTAAGTTACGAGGTGCGTACGAAAAGTTTCCAGACTTTTTTCGTATGGGCACTTTTATTGATTGTACACACATGAAGCTCTAGTTCTCTTCGAAGTAATCTCCTCCGGCTGCAGTGCACTTGTTGTACCGTTCCAACAACTTCTCGAATGCCCCATGGAAGTCCTCTTGTGTGAGCCTCTCAATGAACTTCGTCACAGCCTCTTTCATCTCCTCAGTTGTCTCATAACGACAGCCTCTGAGCTTAGGGAATAACCAAAAGTCACAGGGAGCAAGGTCTCGACTATAGGGAGGCTGAGGAACTGTCTTGATGCCCATCTTGGTCAAATAGTCTATGACAAGGATGGAGTTGTGGACTGGTGCATTGTCCCGGTAGAAATGTCACAGACCCGATTGAAGAGTGCTGGCCTCTTCCGACGGAATCTCTTCCTGAACTCCCTTAAAACCTCAACATAGTAAACCTAACTCTAACTCTAACCGTTTGGCCAATCAACTCTGGTGTTCTGACTTCCTTACTCCTCCCACACCTATCATCATCCCTCACAGACTCCCTGCCTTCCTTGAATCTCTAATGCCACTCAAAAGCTGATGCTAGATTCATGCAAGATGGTCGAAAAGCAGTGTGAAGCATTCCATACATTTCTGTGGCGTTTTTTTCCAAGTTTAAAACACAATTTTATTGCATATTGTTCTTCTAAAGTGTCAGATTGGATTTTTGAAATTCACCAGCTGTGAGAATCAGACTTTAGTATGGTGTATTCCAATTGCTGCTGTAGCTGTTCATTTGAACCTGAAATCATGGAAATTAGTCAGTCATCTCATAAGATATATAGCAATAACATTCTGAATTTTCAAGAGTCTACGACAATTTTAAATGCTCATACTAAAAAAGTCTGTAAACTTACCGTATACATCTCGTATAATAAGTTGAAACCATTTAACTATGTGCAAAAAAGAGCTCAGGCTCTTCAAAAAATCTTATCAACAAAATATGTTTACAAATCATATATTTAACATATGTATAAAGAGGAGTCGGTTTTAAGTATTTCTATTCAATAGGAATAATTCTATTAACTATTAATCATTTGTTTGCACAAATTTAAATGATTTCAAGTATTGCAATGTAACAGTAACAATTTAGCATAAGTCATTTATTTGCACACATTTTAATGGATTTAAATATGATTTTTAATGGAATAGTTTGTTTGTAATTCCATTTTTAAAATTGTTTGCACACTAGTATTGCTATTGTTTTTACACAGTTAAATGGTTTTAATTATTACTATCTAGCACTTATAATTCAATTCAATATTAACCATTTGTTTGCACACAGTGAAGAGCTTACAAGTATTGCTATTTAACACTAATTAATCTATTCAACACTATTTATTTGGACACAATCAAATGGTTTCAGTTATTGCTATGCTATACCAATATTTCAATTTAGGCACACGGTTAAAGAGTCTAAAGTATATCTATTTAACACTATCAATTCTATTCAATATTACTCATTCGTTAGTTAAATTGTTCCTGGTATTGCTATGTATCAGTAATAATTCAGTTAAACAGTCATTATTTTGCATGGTTAAATATAAAAACAGTTCTAATCCATCAATTCGATTTAACGTAAGTCATTTCTTTGTACACAGTTTAAATGTCAAACAGTTCTATTTGACCCATAGATAGAACCCTATCAGGTGCTACAACGCCGAGTTAGAGTGGGCCTGGGAGCAATGGTAATGAAGGGGTATTAAACATTTCCTCAAGCTCCAAGACTAGAGCCTCACCATCGGACACTTTTTTGTGTCATATCCAGAATACTCTGCAGAGATATTGTCGGTGTATTCTACAACCCTAGCCGACTGGGCGTAAGTGTAGGAAGACTTCTCAGTTTTCGAGCCTTAAAATCACTAAATAGCACAAAGATAACTCAACCTTGCTCTACATTTAATGGCAATACCTGTCCAACGATTGTTTATTTCTCCAGTCCAATCAATGCCAGTGAGGAAACGGATATCACCACTCTCTGTGACAGGCTGTTTTATTTTGCTTGATATATTCCCAAACATAACATACTTATCATCAGTCGAAACATTGGCAAAGATGAAAGTAATAAATTTAGATTACACAACCAGTGAAATAGAAATGACGAATATCTAACTGATTTTTCACTCGAGAAAAACCTTTCATGTTTAAACTCTGAATTCCAAAAAAAGGGTGGGAAATCTATGGACCTACATCGACCAAAATAACGCTAGTATATACTCATGAATAAGAAGGGGATTTGTTGTATAGCCACATACAACTATACGTATATATACATATACAACTATATGCGGAAAGAAACATAGTCAACATAATATACGAACTTCAATGAACGAACGAAAACACTTCTTTATAAAAATATACCTCTCACACTTTATTCTCGAAAGGGTTGCGAAAGGGTTGATGTTGGTTATGTGTGAGAGGTGAGTTAGAGACGGGGACAGACTGCCACATATTGACCCAAAGTTCTTCTCGCGACCATAGCAGCATTTCTTCCGCATTCTGGCTGGGCTGCTCAACCGTGGGTAACTGAGGGCCCAAGCCCTCCGTCTGCCGCTGGCACTCAATCCGGCATCTTGTCCTTATCTGACTCCAACTGCAACTGGAACTGATCTGGAACTGACTAACCCAAGCCGTCTGTGGCACCTGGTTATATAATTGTTTGACGTTCACCTGCTTCTTGTGGGCGTACGCATCTGCACCGAATTCAACCACGTCCAAAGATCAAGGCGATATTCCAATACCTTCGACCGAATGCACCTGTTTCGCTTATTTACACAGGTGCATCTCTTAATTGACGGCTCGGTCGAAGGTCAGTATGTTACAGATTAAGTTGGCTCTGAACTGTGAGGCATACTCCTCTTTTGAAGGAGTATCTTCCGATCACTGAATCGTCACGGCAAAGATACGCCCGAGTCTACGCAGAAATAAGAAATAAAAACACGTTATGACTGGTCCTCACTTACCAATAGAGATATTAGCAATAAATATACGGTAAGTGTTAGAAAAAATTCGCAACTCTCCAGTAGTATATATATATATATATATATATAAAGTGTTCTTTATCAGTATATGGAACCAAAATGGCTTTCGGAGAAATCGATCCACATCACAAATTTTGACTATCCGTCGAATTCTTGAAGGTGTACGTACAAAAAACCTTAAGATAATATTATTCGTCGACTTCTCCCCGGCCTTTGACTCCATACACAGAGGGAAGATGGAGCAAATAATACTCGTCTACGGCCTACCCAAACAAAACCGTCGCAGCCACAATAATGCTATATAAAAACACAAAAGTAAAAATCTGCTCCCCGGATGGAGACACAGACTACTTCGACATTGTAACAGTTGTGCTACAAGGAGACACATTAACCCCATACCTATTTATCATTTATGTGCTAAGAACATATATTGAATTAATGAAAGAAAACGGTTTCAAGCTGGCAAACGAAAGAAACAGAAGATACCCCGCACAAACAATTACGGACGCGGACTACGCCAATGACATAGCGCTTCTGGCAAATACATCCGCCCAAGCCGAAATCCTGCTACATAGTCTGGAACGAGCAGTTGCAGGCATAGGTCCCCATGTCAACGCTGACATGACAGAATACATGTGCTTTAATCAAAGAGATGACATATCCTCATTAAAGAATAGGCCTTTGAAACTAGTGGACAAGTTCCCCTACCGAGGAAGCAGTGTCTCATCAACCGAGAAAGACATCAACACACGACTAGCAAAGGTATGGACAGCGATAGATAGTCTATCGGTCAGACCTGACTGATAGAATAAAACAATTTTTTCCAAGCAGCGATCGTATCGACACTGCTGTAAGAATGCACTATATGGACGCTAACTAAACGGATGGAGAAAAAACTTGACGGCAATTACACAAGAATACTGCGAGCAATATTGAACAAGTCCAGGAGGCAAAACTCCACAAAACAGCAGTGGACCTCTTTACATGGACGTGAATAGGCAGGACGACCAGCTAGAACCTATATACAACAGCTCTGTGCTGATACAGGATATAGCCTTGAAGACCTCCCGGGAGCGATGAACAATAGAGGTGGGTGGCGAGAGAGGATCAAGGAGATCCGTGCTGGCAGCGTGACATGATGATGATGATGATATTTAAATTAGAAAAGCGTAGACAAAAAAACTAAACAATGAATAAATAAATGAATAAATAATAATATAATTATCATAATATAATAATGTCTTTGTTTTTTATGGCATATCAACCTTTCTAGGTTATTTAATTCCAAATCCATTTTTATACAAATGAACTGCTTTATTTCAAACAATTCAGTTTAGCATAAGTATACAGTTTTTCAAAAACAGTTCTATTTCAAGCTATTCAGTATAGTTGAATAGTTCTAATTCAAACAAATCAGTTTAGTATAATTATAGTTTTTGTTTACGCACAGTTGAATGTCAAAACAATTTTATTTCAAACAATTCAGTTTAGCGTAAGTACAATTTCAATGTCAAAGCAGTTCTATTTCAAACAATCCAATTTAGCATACAAAAACGGTTCAATTTCAAACAATTCAGTTTAGCATAAGTACCTAGTTGAAATGTCAAAACAGTCCTATGTCAAGTAATTCAGTTTAGCATAAGTAAACAGTTTAGTTCTATTTGACCCATAGATAGGACCCGACCAGGTGCTACCTCTTCGGGCCAGAGTGAAGCTGGGAGCAATGGCAATGAAGGGGTACTCTGCATTGATCAAAGCTCCAGAATTACTGAAACCTCACTATCAGATTGCTTAGTGTCATATCCAGAACACTCGTTGGGGGAGGTGTTGCCTCTCTGCAGAAATGCACTTGGTGTATTCTACAGCCCCAGCCGACTGGGTAAAATATAAAAATGATTATAATAACTATGGAACATGCGCTTGGAAAGGTCTACAAGGTTTTTGAAAAGGGTCCGGAGGAATTAAGAATTAGCAGAAGAATTGTGAACGACGAGATTACTGAGAACAGTCCTGGAAACCAAAGGAAACCTGCTGTCTCAAACTCAAATGAAATACCACTAGCAAATACTTCTGTGAAAAACTCGTAAGGAGTTAAATAAATAAAAACAATAGAAAATTATAAATTAACACAATTGAATTAATAAATTAACAAATAAAAGAATTAATACAATAAAGTCGCGTAAACAACTATACTGTATAAACTTCCAAGAATACTTCTCTAATTAGATCCCCATTCCCATCATGCCCCACACAACAGTATATAAAAAAGGACACCGCGTGCGTACTGCTTGATTTGATGATCGCATAGATGAGAAACTGACTGTGACCAAGCCCCGTTGACCCAATTCCCTATCATAACTTACATATATATATATATATATATATATGTTTGTATGTGTGCGTGTGTGTAGAAAAACTGATAACAACGATCCAAGTGGAAGGAAGGATTTATTGAGAGGTCAACACTATTGCGTTTCGGTTCTGCTGAACCATCATCCATCGTTAACTCAAAATTGTTAATATCACCCCTTCATGGTCCTGATGATGGCTCAGCAGAACCGAAACGCTATAGTATCGACCCGTTAATAAATCATTCCTTCCACTTGGATCGTTGTTATCAGTTTTTCTACATATTGTCGGATTCCAATCCTTTATTTACTCTTCATGTATATATATATATATATATGGACACGGTGACACAAGTTCAAATCCTGGATGAGTCTGACTGCATTTTACATAGCATTAATACGCTTGGAAAAGGTATGAATCCAATTATTCTCCCTCTAGCAAAGGGCAAATAGTAAGACAGACTGGGTTCTTTAGCATTGGTTTGGCAATCCGTCTAAGAGAAGGAAAAGTCTGAATAATTCTTGAGCAACTTGAAAACCTGTTAAACTTCGCTTAAAATTTACCTTGTATCACACCCTGGCCGTGCGGAGGTACTGGTATATATATATATATATATAGTGGGTGTGTCGAAAATCACTTAGTTCTTAAATGAACTACGATCTTCTCAACACACAATCCATCATTGTCTTTAGTTTTCTGAAGGAGTTGAATTAACATCCTGTTAAAAAGCTAGACAATGTCCCTTGCCCTGAAGAAGTAACTAAAACTATTAGCGTAAAATTCCTCACATTTGCAAAGCTTATTGAGCTATTGCACCGAGAAGTGTTTGTCTCACTCTAAATTGAAGGAACCTCCGGGCCTGGATAGATGTGTTGCTTGTGTTGGGAGAAAATAAATAATTGTCTTCTTTAGAGAATGGACGTGCCAATTAGTAGACTGTCACATGACAATCTCAAAAATCCATTCTCGATCAATTTCGTCTCTTGCACAGCCATTCTATTATCGAGCAATCTCAAGTAAGCCAAGCCCAGTCGGTTGGGGCTGTAGAATTCTCCGACTGCATCTCTGCGGAGAGGTAAGATTCCACCAAAAAGTGCCCTAGATATGACACTAAGCAATCTCATGGTGAGGCTCTAGACTTGGAGCTTTGGGGAATATGGAGTAACCCTTCATTGCTATAGCTTCCAGATCTGACCAAGAGTTGTAGCAACTGATCGGGTTCTATCTATTGGTCGAATAGAACAGTTTGACATTTAAACTATGTCTAAACAAATGACCTATCCTATATTGAATTGTTAGAAATAGAACTGTTTGGTCATGTAACTGTGCGTACAAACAAATGACTGATGTTTACTTGAAGTGTTAGTGATACAGAGTAATACTTAAAATTATTTGTTAACTTAAACTAAATTGAATTGTTAGAAATAGAACTGTTTGATAATCTAACTGTATGTATCTACAAAATGTATTTACAAATTGTTGCGTTCTGGTTAGCTTCTAATATTGAATAAAGGACAAACCACGATATGAGAAGAAATAGAGATATATTCTCAGGAAAAATTATATACAATAGAGAGACTATTAGTAAACAAGAACATAGGATTAGTGAATACAGAATAAAGATATAGTCCAACGATAGAATTGGCTTCCGTTATTACGGTAGCAAGTAAGGTGATCTAGTGCGATCTCCAGTCTCCAACGCTCTAATACTATTCCTATAAGAAGCTGTTCTTCACCTTCTAGTCTGCTCTGGTATTAGTAGTTACTGCTATATATGGCAGATGGACTAGTTTTTTTGTGTGGAAAAAGGTGGGTGATACCCAACAGAAATCATATATTTGATATAAATGTATAAAAAGGATGTGGCATTAAATAACCAACAATGGTTGATATGCCATTAAACCAAACCAAACCAAACCAAGTAAGCTTTTGTAGCTTTTGTATCCCTTTTACATACTGCTTGTTCATAGAACAATATGTGCATATATTGTCTGTTGACGTATTTGTGTATTCTTTTCAAAACTACTTGCTTGTATATTATGTAATTATTAAATGTATCTGCGTATATAAATTAGCTTATCTGGTCTTTCTTTCCTTTTATTCTGTGCTTATATATCACGACTAAACTAATGTTAATATTGGTCATTGGTAAATAGGGAAGTGACTAAGTATCTTTCCTACCTCCAAGCATCCCAATATTTATTTCTCTGTTTAAGAAAGGTCTCAAAGATCACTGTGACAATTATTCTCTCTCTCTCTCTCTCTCTCTCTCTCTCTCTCTCTCTCTCTCTCGTGAAAGTTATTTGGGGGCTGCAGGATACACCGACTGCATCTCTGCAGAGGAGTAAAATTCTCCCAACGAGTGTCCTGAATATGTCACTAAACAATCTGATGGGGAGGTTTCTGTAATGAATGAAAAGCTTAGCAGCTACAGTCTTTGGGGTAGCACCGGGAACCTCCGGTGGCTAGCCCTGAAGGTGAGTAGGGAATGAATAAACAGACTTATGACTCCCATGAATGTTTTTTGCTGTTGATAATTCCCGTAGTTATCCTAAAAGGCGACGAAAATGAGATGAAACTTCATCGGTGAGGGTTTTTTTTTAATTTCAATGCACAGTGTGATTGGATACCCTATGGTGAAAGACTTTCATACAATTTCGAAGTTAACAGTATTTCAGACGCAAATAGAAAAAAGGCAGAGCTGCTTTCAGGGTGTGGGGCGGAAACATTCTCCTTATTAAAGACCTCATTACAACCAATAGCTTCCGAGATATGCTATCATAAGCATTAGAGGAACATTGCAACCCAATACCGTCTGTTATTATCGAACGGTTCAACTTTTATTTATGTGCTGACAACAACCAAACCATCTCAGACTTTATCGCCCACTTAAAAAGAACAGTCAAAGTTCTGCGAACTTGGTCCCATAATCCAGGATATGTTAAGGGACTTGCCGGTTGTAGGTGTCGCGGAAGACCGTATCCGCTGACGTTTATTGGCGGAAAAAAGTTGAATTTGGACTAGGCTAGACGCATAGCCCTGACGATGGAAAGTGCTGACAATAATATTCACGACATAGCAGCGTACTCCAACACCACTACACTCACACAGCCAAATGTGAGCCGCATCGACAGAGGAAATTCCGGTCGAGAAAAAAAGCGAAAAACCATGTTTTTGATATGACGGCAAGCACTCGCTGGATTATAATTGCTTCTGGGATGCAACTTGCGACTTCGGCCAGAAAACTGGCCACATTTCAACAGCCCGCCTAAAAAAAAGAAAGGTACTAAGGCACCAGAAATTGCGGGACACATAAAGTCGACAGAGATGAGCATGACGACAGCACACACTCTATTACTTCAGGAGACACTGCCTCAGTGCACAAACTCTTCCACATCTCATGAAAAAAAATGACCGTCAAAAGGTATTGGAGGGCATCAATAACAGATGGGTATAGATGAAAAATGACATCAGTGTTGCAGTATCACTAATCAGCAGCACCGTTTTTGACAGACACTAGCAGAGACCCGATAAACCAAAACTGAGCCAAAAAAAACTTGTCACCTACACAGGAGAAACCATAACCCCATGCGGTACCTGTGAGGTTACCGTAACATATGACAATCAGCAGTATCACCAACCTTAGGTGGTTGTACCAGGATCGGGACCTACACTGTTAGGAAGGAACTGGCTGGAGGTATTCCAGCTTAGCTGGAATAGGATTCATCAGCTTAACGCGGTTAACGCAACTCCAGCTGTCTAAGACATCATACAGAGGTACCCGGACATTTTCAAAGACGAGTTGGGTGAACTAAGAAATTACACAGCATCACTGAGAGTCGACTGAAGCGCAAAACCAATCTTCTGCAAAACACGTCATGTGCCTTATGCATTGCGAGAAAAGCTGGACAAAGAGCTGGACAGGCTGGATTCTTTGGGGATACAGTATTCGGAATGGGCAGCCCAAATCGTTGCAGTCCTTAAAACAGACCAATTGATTCGTCTATGTGGGGACTACAAGATGACCGTAATACGAGTACCAACCTGGACTCGTAACCCATACCAAAGATTGAAGACCTATACACGAAACTGAGCCAGGGAAGAAAATTCACAAAACTGGATTTGAGATCTGTATTTCTACAGGTCTCGCTACACAAAGACTCAAGGAAATTGCTTACAATCAACACCCTTCGAGGCCTGTACCAGTTCATTCGCGTCAGTTTTGAAATCAAGTCTGTCCCTAGCATTTATCAACGTTGCATGGACAACCTTTGTAAGTTATCAGGATGACATTCTGATAACAGGATCTTCAGACGCAGAACATCTAGACAACTTAGAAACTCTCAGCCTCCGGCCTCCGAGTCAAACTTGATGAATGCAAATTCATGGCTCCATCAGTTACTTACCTCAGTCACCGGATAGAGTCGGAAGGTCTACATCCCACTGAGGTCAAAATACGAGCTAGCAGAGATACCCCTACACCGCGTAATATGTCAGGACTGAAAGCCTTCCTGGGATGGTTCCAGTTTTACTCTAGGTACGTTCCCAACGTTGCAGATAAGCTGGGCTCCCTATACCACCTGTTGCAGAAGGGCGTCTCTTGGAAGTTGGAAACAGATCACTCTTTAGCGTTTCAACAAGAGAAAGAGTCATTATGGACGAATCGTGTCCTGGTCCATTATGATCCACCCAAAAAATTATTCTCACTTGTGATACTAATCAGTACGGCGTGGGAGCAATTCTATCTCATATTATGCAAAATGGTAGCGAGAAGCCAGTTGCCGATGCTTCCCCTGACGCTTTCGGCAGCCGAAAGAAATTACTGCCTGCTAGATAAGGAAGGACGAGCCAGCATCTTTGGAGTAAAAAAAATTCCACCAGTACCTGCTTGGACGAACTTTCCAGATCGTTATGGATCACAAGCCACTCGTCAGTCTTTTCAGCCCGATAGCCTTGATAGCCTGCCACCAAGAATAATCAGGTGGTACCTGTTGATGAGTTCATATGATTATAGCATCATGCACAAAACGGGAACAAACATTGTTACTGCTGACGCAATGTGCCGTCTACCTCAACAAGAAAATCTACAAGTCCCGACGCTGGAATGCATCATTCACTTAATGGACCACCTGGATGACACTACAGTGGATTCTGCCGATATTCGCAGACATACCTCAAAGGACCCAGTCCTTTCAAAGGACTACCAAGCTGTATGATCAGGAACAAATCTACCGAAGGGGCCTCTTTACTCAGCATTTTATACAAAGAGATACGAACTGAGCGTCGAAAATGGATGCTTGCTCTGGGGATCTCGAGTGATAATACCACACATCCTTAGACAACAAGTCCTGAAGGAGCTCCACTAATGCCACCAAGGTATGGTAAAAATGAATGCCCTGACTCGAAACTACGTATGATCGCCAGGGATGGATGCGAATATTGAGGAAAAAGTTAACCGTTGCTATACATGCCAGAGCTCTAGAATCTCTCCTGCAAGGGCACCACTGTGAGAATACCCACCTCTGCAGCTCGTTGCATAAGTTACTCACCCCACGTCGAGAACTTATGTGTGGCCGGATCGAGCGAGAGGCAGGTTCACAGGACAAAAACACCACAGAACAAAAACACCACAGGACAAAAACACCACAGAACAAAAACACCACAACAACTTTGTGGTTAGAACGCCAAGGGAGGATGGAGAGCGTGTACCACTTTGTGGATAATTAGTGCTAGGCTGAGTTTCTGCTGGCAAAAGATTATCTTAACTAACTGGGTCCGGCTGGTTATGTCGTTGTTTCTTTGTTCCGGCCTAATCAACTTTCCTCGAACCCAAACTAAGTAGGACCCAAAACTCACCTGTATATATACAGAATGTTTAATTATTATTTCCGGCCAAGGGATACCCACGAATAAACGCATAATTTGGGGGGGGGCATTTCTCTCTTAAAAAAACTGGACATAAAAATATTTCTTAGCCTGGCCGTCTCCGATACAGGGACATTAAATTCAGACCCTTTTAAGTTTTTGACCAGTACCCGACAAGTACTTAACGCTTACCCACACCCCTGGCCATATGTATAAACATTTTCTTATCTAGATTTCCTTAATCTAGTTAATGGGTTTTCCTAACATTTGAAATTTGATACCCAGGCCGAATCTAACTCATCTTGTCACATATATATATGTGTATATGTGTGTGTGCGTGTGTGTAGGTGTGAGTCTGTGTGCACACACCTGTGCGTGGGCGTATATATGTACACACACGCACACATGTATGGGTGTACACACACGTGTGTATACATGTATGTGCATATATCCAACTCATATTGTCACACCACTACACCCTTGGGAATGGCCTAGGAAACCCTGGTACCGGATCGACTAGGACTATGCCAATTACAACGGTAGAAGTCTGCTCATAGTCACTGATGCTCACTCAAAACGGATAGAGGGCCACAAAATCAACCACCACAAGTGAAAAATTAAGGCACAGCTTTCCAAATGTCCTTGTCTCTGACAATGGTCCATGCTTCACCAAAGAGGTGACATATCCACCTTAAAGGATGGGCCTTTGAAACTAGTGGACAAGTTCCCCTACCTAGGAAGGAGTGTCTCATCAACTGAGAAAGACATCAACACGCGACTAGCAAAGGTAAGGACAGCTAACGATAGTCTATCGGTCATATGGATGTCAGACCTGACCGAGTTTACTGAATTTACTAGGAAGAATGATAGTAAGCACCAATTGGTCAGCCCCTACCATCAAGCCTCAAATGGACAGGCTGAAAGTTCAGTTAAAATATTTAAAAGTGGACTAAGAAGGATGTTAGATGGAACACTGGAAACAAAGCCTTCAAGGTTCCTACTCTCCTACAAGACAACACCCCATACCACAACTGGAGTTACACCTGCAGAACGGCTGATGGAAAGGAAGTTACAGACAAATCTGGACAGGTTGAGGCCATCCACCCTCACCACTGTACTCCTCAGCCATGATCATCATGACAACCGCCAAGATGTAGATGTTTCATAAAAGCCAGGAGGTTTTTGCCCAGAACAGTAGCCCCTGATGGTTTGTCGAGCATGTTTTGAAGGGTATTGATACCCTTTCTTTCTTGATAAAATTGCAAGACGGACGAGTTATTTGACATCAAGACCACGTGATGGTTTGGTTTGGTTTCTTTGTTTAATGGCATATCAACTCTTTTTAGGTTATTTAATGTCAAAGCCATTCTCCTAGAAGAACAGTAGTGGTACTATTTAACCCATAGCTGGGTGGATAAGGGGGTCATACCTTTCCCAAGGGTATTTGCTCGAAAGTAAACGTAATAGCACGACTAGAGTACGAACTCGCGTACTACGATTACGCAGTCCATCGCTTTAACCATTACACCACGAGGACACCCCCAAGACCACGTGAGGGCTCGCCTCTATTCTTCTGAGCCAATGTCACCTACTCCAGTGAATAACCCGGGGCCAGAGCAAATTGAATCAAGATTGCCACCACAACTGAGCACAGATCCCCGGGTTCCTATTCACACACCAGACATAGTGATGCCAGAGAATCCTCCAGTCCAGAAATCAACAGATGCGATGTCAATCCCACTGCAACAATTTTTCTGAGAAGTCGAAATACCACAATCAACTGTTGCGATGTCATCCCCACCGCGACGATCTGCTCGAGAAATCAGGGTACCCGAACGTTTCAGTCTTGGATAAAGTTTGGATCGGAAGCAAGGACTCATAAATAAGGTGGGGGGAGATGTAATGTATGGAAAGTCTGGGGGCTACAGTCTTTGGGGTAGCACTGATGTGACGTTACCCCCTCGGCCCCCCACGTTACATCAACTTCTTCGAACCATTTCACTTCTTGGCCGGTGATCAACTCGTGGTCCCGATCGGGGGGCATCGAACATTTCTTTACGGCTACAAGAAATACAATCGAGGGAGTGGGAGAAAAAGAACAAACGAACAAAACGAACAATACGAGCCTGGAGTTAACTCAAAATGCAAGACAAGGAGTAATGTAACACTCTGCATTCCTGTTAGCATATATAGACTAAAGCTAGCGTGGATTTCTCGCGAAACTTTTACAAAGCTACTAGGAATGCCAACCTATCCTAACCGGTCTTCCTCACTGCCCTGGACCTCATCTCATCCGACTGGTCTCTCTGCTGTCCGGTGTCGACTGCCCTGTCCGTCGTCCGTCGCCAACTGCCTTCTTCGAGTTCCTTTGTCCAACTCCCTTCTCGCGTTCCCTTACCCACTTCCGGTCACGCCGAGATCTCGAGTCCAAAACCCTTTGGTTTCGCGCCAAAACAGACAAAAGAATCGTCTGCTTGGCGGACCTCCTACATAGTGTTACACCGAGAACTTCCTACGGCGAGTCCTGAAGGCGAGTTTGGAATGAAAAATCAGGCTTAAGACGCCCATGAATGTTTTTTTTTATAATTCCTGAAGTTATCCTATAGCTTTAATAATATTGGAGCTTTGGGGAATGCGGAGTACCTCTTTATTGCCATCGTTCCTTGGTCCACTCTGGTCTGAAGTGGTAGCACCTGATAGGATCCTATCTATGGGTCAAATAGAACTAAACTGTGCTTATGCTAAACTGAATTGTCTGAAATAGAATTGTTTTTGACATTGAAACTGTACTTATGTTATACTGAATTGTTTGAAAAAGAACTGTTTTGATATATAACTGTTGGTAAATAAAAACTCTACTTATACTAAACTGAATTGTTTAAAATTCAATTCGGCATTAAATGAACCAAAAAGGGTTGATACGTCGTAAAACCAACCAACCAACCAACCAACTTGAAAGATATTTGTCAGGATCCTTCTAAACCGTTTAGAACGCATTTCCCCAGTCATTCTTCCTGAATACAGATGTGTATTTCGATCTGAACTTAGGACTATTGACATGATGTTCTCAGCACGTTAACTGCTGAAAAAGTATTGAACGAAATCTCGATGTCTACCAGTGTTTCATCGACCTCCCAATAGCATTCGATATTTTTAATCGTGCGATGCTTTAGAAAATTCTATTCAAGTACTGTTATCCTCCCCATTACATATCATTTATTCGATCCCTACATGATAATATGAATAGATGAGTGTCCTTCCATGGTGCTCCCTCAGACATCCATTTCATTTACGAACAGAATGAAACGGAATTATATTCTTACAGAAGTTTTCGGAATCTAAAAAAGATTCCGAAAACAGCTGCAAGAATATAATTCTGTTCAGTCGATTTAATTATTTTTTTAAATGAATGTAAATGTACACGCCACAATGACAGCCCAGTTATCTGGGGCTTCAGAATGCGCTGAGTGTCCTGATATGACACTAAACTGCGTCTGATGGTGAGGCTCCAGTTCTGGAGCTTTGGGAAAATGTGGTGTACTTGGTTTGGTTTGGGTTGGTTGGGTTGGGTTGGGTCTTATGGCAAGTCAAACATTGTTGGTTATCTAATGTCATTTACATGATCCAACATTTCTGTTTCAAACAATTCAATTTAGCATAAGTTATTTGTTTGCACAGAGTTTAAATGTCAAACAGTTCTATTTGACCCATAGATAGGATCCTATCCGGTTTTACCACTCCGAGTCAGAGTGGACCTGGGAGCGATGGCAATGAATGGGTATACCATATTCCCCATTACTCGAATCTCACCATCAGATTGTTTAGTCATATGCATGACACTCGTTAGGAGGAAGCTCTCAGCTTCTGCAGAGAAGCAGTTGGTGTATTTTGCAAGACCAGCCGACTGGGCTGGTGGAGTACTTTCTTTGCTATTCTTAGGTTTTTACAATTGATGTCATTTGTTTGCACACAGTTAAATGGTTTCAAGTATTTCTATTTATTGTTTGTATACAGTTAAATGGTTTCAAGTATTGCTATCGGACACTAATCATTCTATTCGACACAAGTTATTATTTACACAATAAATTCTGACCAATCAAAGTTTGTAAATTGTTCAGGATGTACTTATATCAGGATGAAATATATCACTTGGCTCTAGCTTATACTAACTATTTTCATTAAAGAAAAAAGAAAAAGACAAGAAAAAAAAAACAAAAAACAAAAAAAAAAAAACACAAAAAAAAAATAATAATAACTTATTTTCGGTTAGGTTATATCATACAAACAAAAAAATTGCAACGGATTTTTTTCATAAACAAACTGAAAAGATGAACTACTATTATGAAACCGAAAAAATCACTCGATGCTTTATAATTGTTAGAATTAGATAGGAATACTAGAAACCATTCAACTATGTGCAAATTATTTGTATTTGAAATATTAGGAATACTTGTTATATTACTTTGTACAAAAAAAGCCCCCTCAAAAAAAGCTCCTTAAAAAAGACACACACACAAAAATCTAAATATAAACGTACAATGAACTAACAGTCGACTGGGGATGAAAATACACTGAATGCATCTCTGCAGAAGGGTAAGATACCCCACCGCCATGAATGTCTTGGATATGACACTAAACAATCTGATGGTGACATTCCAGTATTGCTTGAGCTTTGGGGAATGCGGAACACCCCTTAATTGCCATCACTCCCAGGTCCACTCTGGCTCGGAATGGTAGTACCTTTTATGGCTCTATCAATGGATTAAATAGAACTAAACTGCATACTTATGCTAAACTGAACTATTTGAATTAGAACTGTTTGACTAAACTGAATAGCTTGAAATAGAAATATTTTTGACAATTAAACTGCGTACTTATACTAAACAGAATTGCTTTAAATGGAACTGTTTTGACATATAAACTGTACTTATACTAAACTGAATTGTATGATATAGAACTGTTTTGACATTTAACTGTGTGTAAACAAAATCTATACTTATACTAAACTGAATTGTTTGAATTAGAACTGTTTGAATAAACTGAATAGCTTGAAATAGAAATGTTTTTGATAATTAAACTGTGTACTCATGCTAAACTGAATTGTTTGAAATAGAACAGATTATTTGTTTAAAAATGGATTTGGCGTTTAATAACCAACAAAGGTTGATATACCATAAAACCCAAACTAACCAGTACTGCTGGAGCTTTGGGAAATGCAGAGTACCCCTTTATTGCCATCGCTCCCAGGTCCACTCGGACCTGGAGTGGTAGCACCTGATAGGATCCTATCTATGGATCAAATTGAACTAACGTGTGTAATTACGCTAAACTGAATTGTTTGAATCTGGAGACTGGGGTTCAATCCCAGGTCGAGTCATACCAATGACTTAAAAAATGGTACTTGATACCTCCTTGCTTAACACTCAGTATTAAAAGGTACGTATCAAGGGTAAAGTGAAGCAGTCCAGGGAAAGGAGTAGCGCCTACCCCTACACCTCTGAGCATAGCTATTGAAAAGGAAGCCTTTGGGTCGCCCTGGACTACAGTCGCCAACTTACATTTAAACCGCGTACTTATATTAAACTAAATTGTTTAAATAGAACTTTTTTAACATTTAACTATGTACTAACAAAAAAATTATATTTGTACTAAATTGAATTGTTTGAAACTTTTATCAAAATGACTTAATTCGGCGTTAAATGGTCCAGAAAGAGTTGATACGCTGTAAAAACCTCCAACCAACTAACCCACTAACCAATTAACCAACCAACTAACCAGGCGTTCTTGGCATAAAAAACCCGAGAAGAGTTGATGTGCTGTTAAAATCAATCAATCAATAAATCAATCAATCAATTAGCGTATTTTATCACAGAGAATATCAAAGGTGTGCTTGTCATTACACTACGACAGAAGGCACTCAGTGAGAATTGAATTCACTAGTTGTTGGGTATCACCTACCTTTTCAGCATAATGAGCTGTTCCATCTGCCATATATGGCAGTAGCGGAGATCAGTCTGAAAGGAAAAGCCTACGAGTCAGACCAGAAGAGCCGTTCCTATTGTTGAAGTATATCCTTACTCTATCACTAATTCTATGTTCTTATTACTAACAGTCTCTCTCTTGTAAATACTCTTTCCTGTAAATATAACTATTTTCCTCACATATTGTGGTTTGTCTTATTATTACTACTACTTGTGTTCACTAACCAGAACACAACACTAGTTCATAGTAGTTAGTCAACAAGATAAACTTTCTATCCATTATATTACGACGAAGTGCCCATGATTGTAAAATGACGGTTTGATTAATTGAATGTAAAATATATGAGTCGAGCATTAATAATAGTTGACAATGTTTCATCTACGAAAAAATCAAGATGATATGGCAACTCATACCACTAGTACAAAGAAAACAACTGAAATTAAGACGAAAGAAATATATCAGGCGTGCCCCACCCATCACAGATGGTGCGCGACGAAGCGTAATTCAATGCTCCTACTGCTCTTTGATGTTCATCAGTTGATCTTCTCTGCCAATAGTCCCCTATATATATATATATATATATATATGTTTGAGTGTGTGTGTGTGTGTGTGTGTGGTATATTAAAAAGTCAATGATTTTCCAAAGACAGAAAATAAAATGAATGAAACACAAAACATTAATTTTACCAAAAAGTTTGCTTGACATTCAACACACTTATTCCAGGGAGTTTTTTACTTGTCGAAACATCCCTGAAAGTCCTCTTTTAAGGTTCTTTACGACCTAAAATCTAAACCCTGAGATGCATTTTCAGTTCAGGAAACAGTCTTGGTTTGGTTTGATTTCTTTGTTTAAAGGCATATCAACCTTTGTAGTTCATTTTATTCAAAAGCCGTTCTTATATATATATATATATATATATATTCCATGAACTAAATATATATATATATATCTAATATATATCTATTAATTATATATATATATATATATATATATGGATATTTCTGTATGTATATGTATATGTGTGTGTGTTTATATATATAATGAACGAATTAATACATAAAGGTTGGTAAGATATTTTTTTTTTACAAATTTGTTAATCCTGACTAGTTTTGACCTTTGGCAATCATCAGAAGACTTAAAGACTTACGAATGCTAAGGGATTAGCTTCCCGACTTTCCAGATGTTTAACAATAATTTCAACTGTGGAAATAATTTGTTCTCTATCGAAGATGTCCTTAAGTAGAAATATCAATCTCTAAAAGATAATGATTTTTTGAACATTTTAATACTTTCTGTATGTAAGTCACACACACATACACACACACACACACACACACACACACACACACACACACACACACACATATATATATATATATATATATATATATATATATATACAGAAACATCCAGACAGACAGAGACTGATAATATAATTATATTGCTTTCTATACTCATAAAAAGTGCTTGATATCTTTATTTACCAACGAACAGTGTCAATTTTTTCAGCGAAGTTTAACAGGTTTGAATTCAGAATTTTCCTTCTCCTATATCGGCTGCCGTAGCAAGTTTGAAGAGCCCAGTCTACTCTACTGTTTAATTATAGCTGGAGGAAGACTACTTGGATAAATACCTTTCCCAAAGACATTAGCGCCATATGAAATGCAAAATGCCTCGTCTTGGATTCGAACTCGGTTTGCTGTATCCATTTCCTACAACGGTAACCATTACACTATGAGCATACGTAGATCTAAGTTTGAACAGCGTAGACACAGAGTTAACGGCGCTAGGTGACAGCCATTTTTTTGCCTATGCGATTATGAGAACAAGAGTTTTTGGTGATTCAGAGATTTTTTCACTGGTAACAGCTAGGTAGACAATATATATATATATATATATATATATACACGTTTGATGTTTGTGTAGACCACGTTAAACTTAGACTAACGGATTTCTAGTGTTCATGATTTGATATTTTTTCTTGTACACTTTTCTCATTTGCTTTTAACTTTAGTTTGTTATATATATATATATATATATATATATATAACGGATAAAGGAGTAAATGAATGAATAAAAATCCGATCTACAAATTTATAATTTTTATTTTATTAAAATGAAATGTTTGTCGAAAAATACAAATACAAAATCTTTTCTTGCAAAAAAAGATAAAATTAGTCAGAGAGTAGATACTTTTAGTAGATATAGTTAAGATTTATGCAATGACATATAGCAGTAATTGTTAACTTAAAATAAATGTACGTATTTTGTGTGTGTAAAAATCTTTGTATTAGTTTTTCACTAAGTGAGAGAGAAAATGTATTTATGCCGCAACATAACTGCTGCAAATATTATATCAGCAGGGGACAAATTAATATTTTTAACTCAAATATAAATGTAAACAAAATTCATTCAATTTAAGAAAAATTAAACGAATTGAAATTAAATGCATTTCTGAAAGAAAATAATGTGAAAGGATGAGTAAGCATAATATAAATCATACAAAAAGAAAATCTATTTCTTTGCTTCTTTATAGAATTTAGGTTTGCTAGAAATTAGATAAAATAAAGTTGATGATTTATCTATGAACCTAATTGGCTAGAAAATAGTATTTTGTGGAGGATACATTAAAAAAAAACGCGCACGCAAAATAAATAGAATAAAAAATAGATAAAAAAAAACGGAAAACGACCAGCCACTTTCAAGAGTAACTGTTCCAACACGAAGAGTTAAAAACTTGTATTTACCCATGACATGCTCCATCTCATTTCAACTGTAAACCTAACGTAGTTGAATATAGTACCTCAGACTAGCAGTTCCTACACACAGTTACCAACATCTTTACCGAATTATATGACTCTGGTTTGGTTTGGTTTGGTTTCTTTGTTTCATGGCATATCAACCTTTGTTGGTTATTTAATGCCAAAGTCATTCTCCTAGAAGAACAGTAGTGATACTATTTAACCCATAGCTGGGAGGATAAGGGGGTTCATACCTTTCCCAAGGGTATTTGCGCGAAAGTGAACGTAATAGCACGACTGGAATACGAACTCGCTTACTACGATTCCACTACGACACCACCCCTCTATGACTCTGAGTTTCCTTTTCTTTTGACATAAGCAACTCAACAAACAACTCTCTCTCTCTCTCTCTCTCTCTCTCTCTCATCCACACACACTCATACACCTTGTAAGAGACTCTCTTTCTTTTACCCTTCTCGCATATCCCTGAAATTGCTCAACTATTTGGGTAAGGACGAGTGTGGAGATTAATAAAGATAAGAATAAAATAAAATAAATTCAAAAGGAAGGGGTTCCCAGAAGCTCCTGATAGGGAGTAGGAGCGGCGCAGACCCAAAGAAAGGATCTTCCCTGCGCAAAAGAGAAATTCTAGCCCACTTAAGCGGTACCCTTCAGACTGTAAGGACGCTTTTCCACTTGGCTGCTGACAGCGAACACGTGTGCTGTTCGGGTCTTGTGACCTGATACTTAGCCATGTCCGCAGCTACCAAGCCGACTCCTACGAAACCAAACTAAAACTAAAACAAATCACCAACCCACATAATTTTTAACATTCTTTGAGGAAAAGATTCTTAAATTATTTTGGGTTTTGATCCTTCAAATTTTTTGTGGCCAGTCAAATATTGTCGTCTGCGAAGTATATCAAAATTTAAAATCGAGCGCGAATACGCCGACTGGTCGATAAATGTAGAAATACCAAGACAAAAATAACTGCTTCTCGAGCCTATTTTTTGGCAAAAGATTAACACTTTTTTTCGTATGGAAATCAGTTGAGTTCTCATATATATATATATATATATATATATGTGTGTGTGTGTGTGTGTGTGTGTGTGTGTATTTATATATATCGCTTTCCTCTTCCTTTCTCACCTGCTTTTTCATTTTCCTTCTTTTTTCTTCTCTTGCCATAACTTTCTACTTTTCTGTCATCACAATACTACGTTTTCTTTCTCTTTTTTTCAATTTCTTTTCTACTCACATTATTTCACCACGCCTGTCTTTTATTCTTTCTTCTGTTTACTCGTATGATTTGAAAAGATCTCAGTTGACTAATGCTCCTGTGTTCTCAATTCCCCAACTGATGCCATCGTCTCGAATTCACAAACAAGCCAAGGCCCCGATCAGGTCAGGGGAACTGTGCTTGTTATCATATAAATTCTATGTAAATAGGTAGTGACTTGACGCCGAGATTATGAGCGCCTTGGGCGGCCTTTAACGAGTAATAAGCTTTGGATATTAAAAAAAGAATGTCTTCAGTATGAAATGAAGGGATAAAGGGATTTGCTTTAGGATAGAAGCTAATACAGGACTAGACGACCATTGGCTGATAGGTCATCAAATGATATTTTCAATTTGCAATCTTAACGGACATCTGACTCGATAATTTATATCGATAAAAGTATTTCAAATCAAAAAATGTGGGTAGAGAAAGAGCTATAAAAAGGAAAGATAGTAACAGATTCAGAGAGAGAGAGAGAGAGAGAGGGGGGAGGTAGAGATTCACACACACACACACGCATACATAGATTGACAGATAGACAGAAAGGTGATATAGGTGGATATTCAGAAAGGAGATATATAGACAGACAGGAAAGAGAAGAGGTAGCAACAGATAGATAGATAGATAGATAGATAGATAGATAGAGAGAGAGAGAGAGAGAGAGAGAGAGAGAGAGAGAGAGAGATTGATAGATATACAAAAGGGAGATAGATATGTATACAGAAAAGATATATATATTTACCGAGAGAGAGAGAGAGAGAGAGAGAGAGAGAGATACAGAAAAAAGAGATACAGAAAAGAGAGACTGATATTCATAGCGATAGATAGATAGATAGATAGATAGATAGATAGAAAGGATGGAGGATAAAGAAAATAAATGTATTATCAAAAAAGTGAAAAAGAAAAAAATATATGAAAGAAAAAGAGAATTCTAATTCTAAAAAAAGAAAGTACGAGGTGTGATCAAAAAGTACTGAGACTGTTTAAATTTTTAATTTTAAAATGAAGGTATATGCACGGATGTGCAAAGTATATACTCAAGTGATGATGTCCAGATGTCCAGACTACTATATAAATGTTTAGACAATGTAGTGCTCATTAATATACATATACATATATATATATATATATATATATATATATATATATATATATATATATATATACATACATGTGTGTGTGTGTGTGTGTGTGTGTGTATAAATATATATTTATTGGTCAAGTGGGTAGAGTGTTCGATAATGGCCCGAGAGACCGCGATTCAATCCCAAATCGACTCATATCGAAGACAAAAAATGGAACTTGATACCTCCTTGCTTAGCGCTCTGCATTATAAGGTACTATCAAGGATTAAGTGGGGCAATCCAGGGAAAGGAGTAGGGCCCTCCCCTACACCTCAGTGTAGTAGCTATTGAAAATGGAGTCTTCGGGTTGCCCTCCACTAAGGTTGCCAATATTACTTACTTTATATATATATATATATATATATATATATATATATATATATATATATATATATATATATCTTCTGTACTCACCAGTTGTTCGTTTTTGTGACTTTTTCTTGTTTCCTAAATTGAAGATTCATCTCAAGGATAGGATTTTTAGGATGTCGAAGATATTAAACGAAATACGACGAAATAGAAGAATTTGAATCCAGAGAAGAAATCTGCAGAATTTAGAAAGTAGAAGAAAAACAAATGCGAAGAAAATGAAGAAGGAAAAATATTTTTTACCAAATTGAAAAAAAATGGAAAATATTTAGATGCAAGTGTGAACGAGAATAAAAAAAAAAAAGATTATGAAATCAAAGAAAAAGAAAAGGAGGAGCAGAAAAAAGTATGGAGGTTGAAGAAAAAAAATGACTCTTAAAAGATAAGAATGAGAAGAAAAAGAAGAATGAAAAGTTGATTGGGTGAGACATAGAAAAAAAAAACAGTCGCCATCTTAACGAAAAAGACAAAGTAAAAAATAAAAATAAAAAAATAAAAATAAAAAAAAGCTATTGTATTTCTGTAGACCTATCCCAGAATCCTCTCTTTTTCTTTCTTTTATTTATCTACTTTTTAGTTTTTTATTTATTTGTTTTTTGGATGCTGACCCAGTGAAATATTTGAGGGCAAATGAAGGCATTACTCTCCAACCCTGCCCAAGAGAAAAATACGAAAAAAAAAAAATGTCAGCTGACTTAACAGTTGATTTTTTAAAAACATTTTTTTAATGTTCTTTCTTTCTTTCTGACATTTCCTGCGTGTCAAAAGGTCAACGGTCAAAACGAAACTAGTAGTAAAATCAGTGAAATAATGGCGACTCTGGAGATGTTGCTAGAATTCATCAACATTCATCGCTATCGTTCTTTCTTTTTTTTTTTTGGTTTTCCACGTTCTCTTTCTTTCTGTATGGCTTTCTCTAACACTTTCTTTCTTTCTTTCTTTCTTTCTTTCTTTCTTTCTTTCTTTCTTTCTTTCTTTTGTACTATACTTTCTTTCTTTCTTTTATTCTTTCTTTCTTACTACACTTTCTTTCTTTCTTTCTTTCTTTTGTACTAAACTTTGTTTGTTTCCTTCTTTCTTACTACATTTTCTTTCTTTCTTTCTTTCTTTTGTACTATACTTTCTTTCTTTCTTTTTTCTTTCTTTCTTTCTTTCTTTCTTTCTTTCTTTCTTTCTTTTGTACTAAACTTTCTTTCTTTCTTTCTTTTATACTAAACTTTCTTTCTTTCTTTCTTTCGCACTAAACTTTCTTTCTTTCTTTCTGTCTTTCTTTCTTTCTTTCTTTCTTTCTTTCTTTCTTTCTTTCTTTTGTACTCAACTTTCTTTCTTTCTTTCTTTCTTTCTTTCTTTCTTTCTTTCTCACTAAACTTTCTTTCTTTCTTTCTTTCTTTTGTACTAAACTTTCTTTCTGTCTTTCTTTCTTTCTTTCTTTCTTTCTTTCTTTCTTTCTTTCTTTCTTTCTTTCTTACTAAACTTTCTTTCTTTATTTCTTTCTTTTGTACTCAACTTTCTTTCTTTCTTTCTTTCTTTCTTTCTTTCTTTCTTTCTTTCTCACTAAACTTTCTTTCTTTCTTTCTTTTTTTCTTTTGTACTAAACTTTCTTTCTTTCTTTCTTTCTTTCTTTCTTTCTTTTGTACTAAACTTTCTTTCTTTCTTTCTTTCTTTTGTACTAAACTTTCTTTCTTTCTTTCTTTCTTTCTTTCTTTCTTTCTTTCTTTCTTACTAAACTTTCTTTCTTTCTTTCTTTCTTTCTTTCTTTCTTTCTTTCTTTTGTACTCAACTTTCTTTCTTTCTTTCTTTCTTTCTTTCTTTCTTTCTTTCTTTCTTGTCGTTATCTGAAACAAAAGAATAAATTCAATAGAGAGATAAATCAACAATTGACCCCACCCAACGAAGCTCTGATTTTAAAAGAGAGTTTCACAGCAGAAAATGATTTTATTTCGATAATTAATAAGAATTCTAAATACAAAAGTTATCAACAAAATGCAACGGCTTATTTATAAAAGTTACAAATTCGATTGGAAATGAATATTAAATATGCAAATTAGATGACAACATGAATTAAAAACCGCTAAGTGAGCTAAAATTTTAGAAGAATTCTGCAAGACATTTGTAAAAGATGTCGGGCACCTCGGGTAGGGTAATAGTTAGCAATGTAGACAAGCCAGCCTGCATGATTCTCAATAGGTGCCCCATTCATGCGCCCTTGTGCTATATCTAAGCAAAAAAGCCTAGTAAATTAGACCTTCGGGTAATTGACCTTGTGTCAAGTCCTGTTTGGTGGGAGGCAGAGACAAATAAGGCTTCGGGTGGTGTAATTGTTAGCAAGATAAACTAGCAAATCTTCAACTTGTCAACTAGTAGACAAATTCACCTAACTAGGAAGCAATGTCTAATCAACCGATACAAACATCAATACGCGACAAGTAGAGGTATGGGCAGCTATCGATAGGTATCAGTCATATGGAAGTCAGACCTGATCGATAAAAATAAAACGCAGTTTCTTCCTAGCAGCGGTCGTGTCGATACTGCTATATGGATGCACTACATGGACGCCAACTAAACGGATGGAGAAAAAGTTGACGGCAGCTACACAAGAATGCTGCGAGCAATATTGAGCAAGTCCTGGAGGCAACACCCCACAAAACAGCAACTGTTCGGCAACCTACCACCCATCACGAAAACTATCAAAATTAGACAAACCAGACATGCGGGACACTGCTGGAGTAGGGACGAGCTCTAAAGTGATGTTCTCTTGTGGACCCCTTCACATAGCCGAGCAAAGGCTGGGTGACCAGCTCGAACCTACATACAGCAGCTCTGTGAGGTTACGGGATATAGCCCTGAGGACCTGCCGGAAGAGATGGACGATAGGGAGGGGGTGGCAAAAGGGGGTCAGGGATATCCGTGCTGGTGGCACGACATGATGATGATGATGATGACAGAAACCTGTCCATTGTGTTGAACTGTTGGATGAATTTGTATATAGGAATTCATATATATTTATATATATACGATCTATCTTATTAATACACTGAAGATATTCTGAAAGAATAAAACAATTTCTAATCTATTTGCAACTGAACGATAATTATGGAGAATTTCCATTCGCACTAAACATCTGTGTAATAGGGCTTTGGTATTGACAAATTGAGAATTGGCCTTTTTATATATTTGTCGTATTTGAAAACCCAAACACACTCGTCTTATAATGTTACTTTGGTCACGCCACCTAGCCGCCATTAGAAGTACTATTTTGGAAAGCCAGTGATGTAATCCCTACGCGTCTTTTAATCATCAATATTGCATAATTGATTGATAATTAAATAAATAATTTAAAAATCATCAGTTTCCTGATAACAGAGACAATTATTAAATGCTAATAACTAATAATAATTTGTATATGAAACCTTTTCATGCCAAAGAGGCATGTCTACATATAAATCTATGCTTAATATAGTTTAGCCCAGTCGGCTGGGGCTGTAGAATACAATAAGTGCATCTCTGTAGAAAGGGAAAACACCATAACGAGTGTCCAGAATATAACACAAAACAAATCTTATGGTGAGGCTCCAGTAATGTTGAAGCTTTGGGGAATGCAGAGAACCCCTTCACTGCCATCGAGCCATGGTCCACTCTGACCCGAAGTGGTAGCACCTGATACGGCCCTATTTATTGATCAAATAGAACTATTTGACGGTCAAACTATGTGCAAACAAATGACTTACAATAAATTGAATTGTTAGGAATACAGCTTTTTGATCATTTAACTTTGTGCAAGCAAATGACTTATGCTAAATTAAATTATTTGAAATAGAACTGTTTGAAAATTAAACTGAGTGTAAACATGTTTATAAATTGTATATATTTAATATATAGGTATAAAGAGAATTTGGAATTAAACAACCTACAATGGTTGATATGCCATAAAAGATGCCCGTAGTGTAATGGTTATCGTCGTAGGAAATGGACACGGCGACATGAGTTCAAATCCTGGATGACGCTGATTGCATTTCACATTGCACTAATACCATTGGTAAAGGTATGAATCCAATTATTCTCCCTCCATCTATGGTTAAATAGTAGGACAGACTAGGTTCTTAAGCCTTGGTGAGGCAACAAGTCTAGGAGAAGGAAAACTCTGAATTCAAACCTGTTAAACTCCACTTAAATATTGACCTTGTGTCATATCCTGCCTGAGTGGAGGGGTTGGTAAATAAGGGTATGCCATAAAATCCAAGTAAACCAAATCATATATATTTAATTTATACGTGGTGCATTCTATAAGTTTCCAGACTTTTTTGTACAAGCATTTAAAATTGTCGTAGACTCTTGAAAATTCAGTATGTTATGTTATTGCTATACATCTTATGAGATGACTGAACAATTTTTATGATTTCAGCTTCAAAGGAACAGCTACAGCAGCAATTGGAATACACCCTACTAAAGCCTGATTGTCACAGCTGGTGAATTTCAAAAATGCAATCTGGATGTGAGGACACTTTAGATGAACGATATGCAAAAGAATTGCGTTCTAAACGTGGAAAAAATGCCACAGAAACGTATGGAATGCTTCAGACTGCTTTTTGACCATCTTGCATGTATCGAGCATCAGTTTTTGAGTAGCATAAAAGATTCAAGGAAGCCAGGGAGTCTGTGAGGGATGATGAGAGGTGTGGGAGGAGTAAGGAAGTCAATACATCAGAGTTGGTTGGCCAAAGGGTTAGGCTTAGGGTTGCTATGTTGAGGTTTTAAGGGAGTTCAAGAAGAGATTCCGTCGGAAGAGGCCAGCACTCTTCAAATCGGGTCAGTGGTATTTCCACCAGGACAATGCACCAGTCCACAACTCCATCGTTGTCACAGACTATTTGACCAAGATGGGCATCACGACAGTTCCTCAGCCTCGCTATAGTCCAGACCTTGCTCCCTGTGACTTTTGGTTATTCCCTAAGCTCAGAGGCTGTCGTCATGAAACAATTGAGGAGATGAAAGAGGCTGTGACGAAGGTCATTGACACGCTCACACAAGAGGACTTCCATGGGGCCTTCCAGAAGTTGTTGGAACGGCACAACAAGTGTATTGCAGCCGGAGGAGATTACTTCGAAGGGGACTAGAGTTTCATGTGTGTACTATCAATAAAAGCGCCCATACGAAAAAAGTCTGGAATACCCTCTATGATCCTCGTAAGTATAAAGAGGATTTGGCATTAAATAACATAAAATGGTTGATATGCCATAAAACTAAACCAAACCAAATCATATATATTTGATATTTATGTATAAAAAGAATTTGGCATTAGATAATCTAAAATGGTTGATATGCCATAAAACCCAATCAAACCCAATCATATATATTTTTTATATGTGTATAAAGAGGATTTGGGATTAAATAACCTACAAGGGTTGATATGCCATAAAACGCGACCCAACCAAACCTTAATAAATTTTTAGTATCTTTACATCAAAATCTAAAGTTTAAACTTTTAGTCAATAAAGTCTAAATTCAGGAGAGACCTTGTGGAGAAATAGCTAGAAGTACTTTAATGAAGCCTTAAAGTTAGAGAATTTGAAATCTAGTCGTGCTATTACGTTCCCATTCGGACTAATGCCTTTGGGAAAAGTATGAACCCTTTAATTCTCCCGGGTATGGGTCAAATAATATCACTGCTGTTCTACTACAAGGATGGTTTTGGCTTTAAATAACCAACGAAAATTGTTATGCTATTGGAACTAAAAAGCTTGACGGCAACCACAGAAGAATGCTGCGAGCAATTCTGAACAAGTCCTGGAGGCAACACCCCACAAAGCAGCAGCTGTACGGCCACCTACCTCCCATCACGAAAAATATCAAAGTTAGACGAACCAGATATGCAGTTCACTGCTGGATAAGCGAGAACGAGCTCATAAGTGATGTACTCCTATGGACCTCCTGACATGGCCAAGCAAAAGCAGAGAGACCAGCTCGAACCTACATACAGCAGCTCTGTGAGGATACGGGATGTAGCCCTGAGGACCTGTCAGAAGCGATGAACAATAGGGAGGAGTGGCGAGAGAGGGTCCAGGATATCCGCGTTGGCGGCACGACAAGATGATGATAATAAAAATGATGTTTAAAACGAGCGAAGAACATTACAGCCATTTGAACAACTTTTATGATAGTCTTTTTAATCTTTTTTTTAATTTTCGAGTAAGAGATTGGATATCAGAATCGCAAGGAGAAATGTATAATTTCAAATGGTATCTTCACAAAGCCGTGAAAGGCTGCATGATGATTTCGAAGGCCGCATATGGTTTTAACACTGAAGGTTCCCTGCTTCTTTTTTTTTGTCGACACACCTTCGTCGATATTCTGTGTCTCTCTCGCTCTAAGATAGATAGATAGATAGATAGAGAGAGAGAGAGAGAGAGAGAGAGAGAGTGTTTCTGGATCGTAATAATAAACAAACTTATTTCAAAAGCTATATAGCCCAGTTATTTTTGAACACGGCGACGCGAGTTCAAATCCTGGACGAGACTGATTGCATTTCACATAGCACTAATACCCTTGGGAAAGGTATGAATCCAATTCTTCTCCCTCCAGCTATGGGTAAATAGTAGGACAGACTAGGTTCTTCAGCCTTGGTGAGGTAACTAGTCTAGGAAAGGGAAAACTCTGTATTAAAACCTGCTAGAGTGTTCGCCAATGGCCCGGGAGACCTGGGTTCAATCCCAGGTCGAGTCATACCAAAGACTCAAAAAATGGTACTTGATGCCTCCTTGCTTTACACTCATTATAAGGTACGGATCAAGGGTAAAGTAGAGCAATCCAGGGAAGGAGTAGCGCCCTCCCCTACACCTTGGTGTAGTAGCTATCGAAAAGGGAGCCTTCGGGTTACCCTCGACTATGGTCGCCAACAACAAACTCCGCTTAAAAATTGACCTTGTGTCATATCCTGCCCGAGCGGAGGGGTTGGTAAATAGGATATAGCCCAGTTATTCGAAGCTGTATAATACACCAACTGTTTGGTTTCGTTTCTTTGTTTAATGGCATATCAACCTTCATGGGTTATTTAATGCCAAAGCCATCCTTTTAGAAGAACAGGAGTGGTACTATTCAACCGATGGCTTGGAGGAAAAGTTTTGGTTTGGTTTGGTTTGGTTTTATGGCATACCAATCTTTGTCGGTTATTTAATGACAAATCCATTTTCATACAAATAAATAGTTCTCTTTCAAACAATTCAGTTTAGCATAAGTACAGTCAAAAATATTTCTATTTCAAGCTATTCAGTTTTGTTCCACTGTTCTATTTCAAACAATTCAGTTTAGCATAAGTACAGTTTCAATGTAAAAAAACTGTTCCATTCCAAACAATTCAGTTTAGCATACCAAAACAGTTCCATTTCAAACAATTCACTTTAGCATGAGTAGGCAGTTTAAATATCAAAACAGTTCTATCTCGAGTAATTCAGTTTAGCATAGGTACGTAGTTTAGTTCTATTTGACCCAAAGATAGGACCCTATCGGGTGAAACCACTCCAGGCCTGAGTGGACCTGGAAACGATGGCAATGAAGGGGTACTCAGCAGTCCCCAAAGCTCCAGCATTACCGGAACCTCACCATCAGATTGTTTCGTGTCATATCCAGGAGACTCGTTGGTATGAGGAGTCTTACCCCTCTTCAGAGATGCAGTCGGTGTATTCTACAGTTTCAGCCGCCTGGGCAATGAGAGATATATGTATAAAGAGGATTTGGCATTAAATAGCCTACAAGGGTTGATATACCATAAAATGACGAACGAACGAATCAACCAACGTCTATAAACAAGTGTAGTAAATTCTTTACACCGCTAAGGATCTACTGTTGCTGTCGTGTGCCGAGTGAATTAAGCTTATTAGATATCTATAAGCATTATACAAATCAATATGTGCACTTATCGAGAAAGATCAAACAGTATTTTTTTAAATATTTATTGGTTTTTAAAATGAATAGGAAGGGTATTGCGTTAATGCTGAAAAATCAATCTTTTCTCTTTTTCTGATTTTTCTTTATGTTGTTGTTGTTGTTGCTGTTACTAAACTGCATGAAAGCTACGACAAAAAACGAGTGAATATTCATTCACGCCAACTTAATTGATTCTCATTGAAGGTCCCTATGATTGTGGGCATAGGCCAGTCTCACCTAAATCTCCCCTCTCTCTCCCTCTCTCTATATATGTATATATATTCAGAAATCGTAACGCCATGTGAGCTTTATATATATATATATATATATATATATATATATATATATTGGATATATACAAAATTGGTACTTGATACCCCCTTGCGTAGCACTTAACCTTATAAGGAACGGGTCAAGAGTAAAGTAGATCAACCCAGAAAAAAGGAGTAGCGCCCTCCCCACACCTCGGTGTAGTAGCAACTGAAAAGGGAGCCTTCTGGTTGCTCTCGATTGTGGTCGCCAACTTTAGTTTTTTACTTATATATATATATAACTTGAAAAGTACTCAATATCTGTGATAGAGCTATCATATAATAATAATAATAAATAAATAAATATATATTAATCAGTGGTTTCATGCAATCTTTATACGACAATCATCAGGTAGAGAAAGCGGTCGCAGTTAAGCACCCATGCTATTAAATGTATAAAATATATAAAAACTAATATATATATATATATATATATATATATATATATATATATATACACACACACACACACACACACATATATATATATATATATATATAATCTTTATATCTAATCTATAATTCTGTTGGTGTGAAAAAAAAAACTGATTGTATAATTTGCAAATTCTACAAACTGATATCAGGGGAAATAAAATTCAGTAAAAAAAATATAAAGAGGAAAAACACACGTGCTACTTGAAAATACTCAAGGAGCACATATGCCAAGTTAAAAGAAAAAACACCGACAGAATTACCAAAGCTAAATCGTAATAAACTGCTCAATAAATGAGATGGAGCTAATAATATGAAAATAATTCCTACGTGGCCAATTTACCCGCCAATATTTCCGCTTTTTTATCTAACTCATTTTTTAAATTTAGTCGAGCTTTTTTTATAATGTTTAATGACTCCTTTATGTAACATTTGTTTTTATTTATTAGGGCTCGTTTTGTATACGTTACTCGATTTATCAGCTTTGACTATGATTTTATTGCTATTTTCAAATTTTTTAGAATCATTCTTTATTTATTGCTAATTATTACTAATTCTTCTATATCTTATCAACCTAACTAGACTTATTAATTCAGCCTCATGGTTATCCAATTCTTTTACATGAGGTGGGTGTTTATTAGTTTTAAAACTATAATCTTCTTTTCTATCTTGAGATTTGTTCTGGGAATTGTTTATACGAAAAAAAAAGTATGCTTTCCACGGCATGTTAGCGATAAAAGATTCGATTTTATTCATTATGCTAATTTAAACTGATGTTTAGCAGGCAATGGAATGTTTTTAAACGAATAAGGAATATATATTCGTTCCATCACGTATTTAAACATAAGATCGCTCAATAGTAGCTAGAGTAATCTATTTTAATCTTTATATCTAATCTATAATTCTGTTGGTGTAAAAATTTGTTGGCGAACAAATTTAAGGTGGAAGGCAGAATAGAAAAATATAATATAAAAAGGTGCTTTATTACACTTAACATAAAAGTGATTTTCAGGGTAACCCAACTTGCAGATTAATCAATCCCTTTAAATCACAAATGGGTAAAATAAGTAAAATTATCTTACAGGACATTTGTGCTACATTCAGAAGAGCTTTAAATATAAATCAATAGCGTAGCACCGAAGATTGTATCAAATAGTTAAACAAACTAAAAAAAATGTTCTTTTATTAAATATGATATAAGGAAATTTTACCCATCGACTACGGAAATAGCAGTTAAAGAATACACTAGAATATCCGAGGATAAAATGAATATAATTAAACGCTGTCGCAAATCCCTACTCTACCATAATGAGGAATTATGGATTAAAAAAGGAGTTAGCAGAAATTTTGATAATCCAATGGGCTCATATGATTCGGCCAGGATATCAGAAGTGGTAGGGTGCTTGTTGCTGTATAAACTTAATGTTATAATTGACCTCGACTGCCATGGACTTTATCAGGATGACGGACTGGTTATAATAGATAATTGCACACCCAGAAAAGGAGATATTATCTGGAAGAAACTACTTTAATTATTAAACAAATTCAGATTCAATTTAGACATTCAAGCTAATTTGAAGATTACTGCTTATTTAGGTGTTACGTTTACGATGGGACGGTGTCCCCTTTTAGAAAAAAATGATCAATATCCATGCTACATAAATGTAGGATATTATCACCCTAAGAAAGTTTTTAAATAACATTATGATAAGGTTATCAACAAATTCATCAAACGAAGATATTTTTACTCCACATAAGCAAGACTATGAAATAGCCTTAAAAATTGTGGATATAAAGAAAAATTCATGTATAAAAGCAGAGAAGACAATTCAAACATACATCATCATCATCATATCGCGCTGGTAGCACGGATATCCTTGACCCTCTCTCGCCACTCCTCCCTATCGTTCATCGCCCTAGGTAGGTCTTCAGGACAACATCCTGTATCCTCACATAGCTGCTGAATGTATGTTCGTGCTGGTCGTCCTGCTTTTGCACGGCCATGTGTGGGGGTCCATAAGAGTACATCTCTTATGAGTTCGTCCCTGCTTCTCCAGCAGTGTCCTGCATGTCTGGTTCGTCTAACGTGAATAGTTTTCGTGATAGGGGGCAGGTGGCCGTACAGTTGGTGTCTTGTGGGGTGTTGCCGCCAGGAGGAAAAAGAAAATTTTTATGGTTCCCACCTCCATATAATATGGCTGTAATCACAAAAATAGGAAGAAATTTCTTTTTAAATATAAGGAAAAAATTTTCTCAGACGAGTAATTTATCAAAAATATTTAATAAAAACCCCGTGAAATTAAGTTATAGCTGAATGTCTAACATTTTTACATTAATTTGTAGAGGTAACTCAAAAAAGCTTAACAGAAATAAAAATACTGACCCCACCCCGCAAATTGTAACTGTATTAAGAAAGAAAACTACCCCCTCAAGGGAAGTTGTCAAATAAGGCTGAAGTACTCATCTCGAACGGTGACAGTAACAATAGGAATGATTAAAAAAGTGTAAGTGGGTTCAACTCAAGACCCTTTCAAATAAAGATATTACGATCATAAAAGTAGCCTCACACATGAAATATATAGACATAAAACTAGTTTGTCCAATTACGCAAGGGAAATCAAAAACAGATTTGGTAAAGATCCTATATTAAAATGGGAAATCTTGAAAAGATAGAGTAAATATAAGGGGGTGGATAAATTTTGTAAACTATGTATGGAGGAAAATTTAACCAAAGGTCCGAAATATTTGCAGACATAAGAAAAATTGGTTAATTAACGGATAAAAGGATTGATAAAAATTATTCAACGTAGAAAAAAGGAAAATTTTTTTTGTCGGTTTCTCGAATGAGGTGGTTGTTTTTTTATGCTAATTTTAGTATAGGTGAGGGGGCTTTTTAATCAATAAAATGTATTTTATCCTAACACACTTCGCCAGTGCGATCTTGAAGAGCCGTTTGTGAAACCTAGGTAGACTCGCTCTTGGCCATGTAGGGAATTATTTTCAGTTTGTATGTATGTATGTATGTATGTATGTATAACCCTAAAAATATAAAATTACTAACACTAGAAGTCTGTTACTTTAACTTTCATATCAATGTCATCATCATCAAGTCGAATTCCCTTAATTCTCTTGTCATCCGTTTTTATTGGCCATCGCTCCAGGTAGGTCGTTTATGTGGCATTCAGCGTCAGAGCTGATGTATGTAAGTTTCTGCAGGCCTGCCAACATTGCAGTGTCCATGTAGAGGAGTCCACGGGAGAACGTAATTTATGAGTTCGTCCTTACCTCATCAGCAGTAAGGATCGTCGTAGGAATTGGACACGGCGACACGAGTTCAAATCCTGGACGAGACTGATTGCATTTCACATTGCACTAATACCCTTGGGAAAGGTATGAATCCAATAATTCTCCCTCCAGCTATGGGTAAATAGTAGGGTAGACTAGGTTCTTCAGCCTTGGTGAGGCAACTAGTCTAGGAGAAGGAAAACTCTGTCTTCAAACCTGTTAAATTATTCTTTATAGAAATAATTTGCACACATATGGTATCAAGTATTCCTATCTTGGTTAGGTTTCTTTGTTTAATGGGTTACTTAATGCCAAAGCCATCCGTCATGAAGAACAGCAGTAATGCTATTCAACCCACAGCTGGGAGGATAAGGGGTTCATAGCTTTCCCAAGGGTATTTGTCCGAAAGTGAATGTAATAGCGAGACTGGAGTTCGAACTCGCTTACTACGATTCCGCAGTCCGCTTTAACCGTTACACCACGAGGACACCCCCCGATATTAATAATTCTTTTTATGATAATCATAATAATCATAAGTTCTTTATCTGGTTTCATGTATTCCTTATCAATACTAATAATTTTCAAATAGATCTGTTTGAACAATAGATGGGACCCTAACAGATATTAACACTCTGGGTAGAGTGGACCTGGGAGTACTCGGCATTCCCCAGAACTCCAAAACTATAATCTGACCTGCAGATGCAAGTTAGTATCGTACTCAAGGCACTCTGTTTTGTAGGGTGAGGAGGAGTCTTTACCCAGCATACTGGAGGTACAGTCAGCGTAGTGTAAGTTGTGTAGATAGATCGGTTCGACGTAAGGAAATGAAAGTCGAGTTCAAATCCTAGGTGAAGCAATTTTCGTAATATTCAACATCGCTGAACACGTACATCCAGGACAGACAAATATCAACGAACGCAACTATATATATATATATATATATGTGTGTGTGTGTGTGTGTGTGTGGTTGCGCGTATATATATAGTTCCGTATATATATATATATATATATATATATATATATATATATGTGTGGTATATATTGTTATACATGTTTATATGAATATTTGTTATATATAAATGTACATGTAAAAGTTTTTTTCTTATTTTGGTGGTCAAAATGGAGAAAAAAGTAAATATTTCAAAATGAATAGGTCCACTGAAAGATTTATACTTTTTTAAAGAACTATTTATTTCGTTCTTACATCCGTGTATGTTTCCAGCTTGTTGCTTTCGTTATAGAACATTTAGTAATTTACTACGTTTTTTGCTTGGATGTGGCGTAAGGCCAAATGAATGGTGCACCCAAAGAGACTCGAACTCACTCGTGGTATATATAATTGTTGTATATGTATATATATATAATTGTTATATATATGATCATAATTTTACACACACACACACATATACCCATTCACACACACACATATATATGTATATACTTATGTATGTGTATGTATGGCTGTGTGTGCATCATTGTTGCATGATTGAACGCACACACACACACACACACACACACACACACACACACACACATATATATATATATATATATATATACAACAATTAAATGAATGTTTATATATAATTTTTATATCCATGAACTCTATTATACATATATATATTTATGTATGTATGTATGTATGTATATATAATTGCTATATGCATGAACGCAGTTTTACACAGAGGCAAACACACACACACACACACACACACACACACTAGAACACACATATAATAGTTGCTTACATGAACGCAATTATATATATATGTACACTTATAATATGGACAATTATATATATATATATATATTGTATAATGCCCCTCGGGAAACAATTTTAGACTTAAGTAATCATTTAGGCTGAGAAGAAATGATTAACAGGTTCTCATTTCTGTATACACAAAAATAATTGTGCACACACACACACACACACACACACACATATATATATATATATATATATATATATACAATTGTATATGCACCAAGGCAATGGAGTGCACATATATATATAATTGCGCTTGTGTATACAGAAATGGGAACCTATTAATCATTTTTTTCTCAGCCTAAATGATTACTTAAGTCTAAAATTATTTCCCCAGGGGCATTGTACGAACGACTAATGGACCAATCTATATAACGAAATATCTATACATCTATCTATCTATTTACGTGTATCTGCTTCTATGATTAAAGAAAATATTAGGAATGACTCATTTGATGTTTCAATATGCCTCCAATTTTAATTACAGTGGAAAAAAAAACATCGTTTTTCAGTCACACTGCATCATATGGTGCCTTGAAAAAATCAAAATGCGTATATATATATATATATATATATATAATTTCATTTTTATACCTACGGCCGGGGGTATAGAATACACCGACTGCACCTCTGCAGAAGGGTAAGACCCCACCAAATGAGTGTCCGGGATAAGCCACTAAATAATCTGATGGTGAGTTTCCAGGGATGCTGGAGCTTTGGGGAATGCGGAGTACCCCTTTCATTGCTATCGCTTCCAGGTCAAATCTGGCCTGGAGTGGTACCACCTGATAGGGCTCTATCTATGGGTTAGATAAAACTAAACAGCGTACTTATGCTAAACTGAATCGTTTGAATTAGAACTGTTTGACTAAACTGAATCGTTTGAAACAGAAATATTTTTGATAATTAGACAGTGAACTTTGATAAACTGAACTGCCTGAAATAGAACTGTTTTGGCATCGAAGCTGTGGACTTTTGCAGAACTGAAGTGTTTGAAATAGAACTGTTTTTGCCATTAAAACTGTAGTTATACTAAACTGAATTGTTTGAATTAGAACTGTTTGAATTAGAACTGTTTGAATAAACTGAATAGCTTGAAGTAGAAATGTTTTTAACAATTAAACTGTATGCTCATACTGAATTCTTTGAAATAGAACTGACTATTTGTATAAAAATGGATTGATATGCCATAAAATCCAACCAACCAACCATTTTATACCTACATAATAACTCTGATAGTGATAGAATTTGTAAATAAAAATATTATGCAAACTGATATCTGGAAAAAATTCAGTAAAAAGAAAAGAAAAGACCAAAAACATCTGCGCTGCTTGAAAATAATAAACCAGAACCGCAATGTCTAGCCAAAAGAAAAAAAAAAAAAAAACACCGATGGAGTTACCTACGCTGAAACGTAAAAGTGCTCAATATACGAAGTAGAGTGAAATTAGAATACCTAAAGATCCAGATCCAATTTACCAAGGTTTCATCTATTGGATCGTCAGGAGAATTCTGACCGAAGAAGGTTGGCCGAAACGTCCTTTTATAGGTAAACAGGCCACCAGAATGAATAAAATAAATGAATAATAATGTGAATACATAAGTGTGTACGTTGGATTTGTATAGCAGCAGACCCAACGATAATAATAATAATAATAATGATAAAAAATATTCGTAGGTTCCACCAAAGGATCTTTCAAAAAACGATATTAAAATCATAGAAGTAGTTTCACACACGAAATATATAGACATAGAACTAGTTTATCTAACTTTGTGTTTAAAACTAAAAAGAAGCAAGGTATAAATCCTATATTAAAATGGGTGATAGTAAAAAAAATGCCATGAATATAAGGTTATTAAGTATTTCCTCCTAAATATGGAGGAAAAATAATAATCCTAATAAATTACTCAACCAGAGATCGAAGATACTTAATGCTTGTTGCCATAAAAAAAACAACAGTAAATAGAATGTGACTTTAGGTCTTTATGCTATTTAAAAAAATTCTTTTTGGTTGCCGCTTCATCAATAAAATGTCGTTTGGGTCAACCGTCTTTTGTCAGAATTATCCTGATGATTCCGTTGGTGAAACTTAGGTAGATTACTTCTGGCTCTTTAGGTATTCTCTCTCTCTCTCTCTCACTATATATATATATATATATATATCATGATAAAAGAAATGTAAATAAGTGTGCTCGATGGTATTATGGCAGAGCAAGTATAGAACTTATAAAATGGACAATAGATCAATGGACAATATATTTAGAATATAAGAAAAAATGAGTTAAAATAATTATTAAAAACTATTCGAGTCAGGATGCCAAATCCAACCAAAGACAAACAAAATGGAC
The DNA here is from genome assembly GCA_963585895.1 of Sepioteuthis lessoniana. NCBI lineage: Eukaryota > Metazoa > Mollusca > Cephalopoda > Myopsida > Loliginidae > Sepioteuthis > Sepioteuthis lessoniana. Next base: position 19,398,441 of record OY757921.1, on the reverse strand, counting down.
TTTTCTGTGGGAATTTTTATTGCATCGAAATAGATAGACTTAAGAGAATAACTCTTTGGGCTGAGCCTGAATGGCCCAACCCCAAATCACCACTGATACATACATACATATATATATATATATATATATATATATATATATCTTTTTGGTAACAGGACAAAGTTACTCGTATGGTAATTAAAAATCGAATTGAATTTCTAAAATGATGGCTAAGATGAAAATAAAAACTAATTTTAAAATACAAACATGAGGGTTGGGTTGGGTTGGGTTTGGTTTGGTTTTATGGCATATCAGCCATTGTAGGTTATTTAATGCCAAATCCAGTTTATTCATATATATTAGATATATATGATTTGTAAACATAAGTCAACGGAGTTAAATAGTTCCAAGTATTTCTATGTATCACTAACATCAGTCATTTGTTTACACACAGTGAAATTATCAAACAGTTCTATTTCAAACAATTCAGTTTACCATAAGTCAAAGTTGAGTGGTCCCAAGAATTGCTATATATCGCTAAAAATTCAATTAAACATCAGTCATTTGTTTACACACAGTTTAAGGATCAATCGGTTCTATTTCAAACAATTCAGTTAAGCATAAGTTATTTGTTTGCATTCAGTTTGAATGTCTGTCAGTTTCACCCTTGCAATTTCTGTCGCATATTTGACCGCAAAAGACCTGCTACTGACCCAGATACTTTATCAGGGAATTGACATGTATTATCTGTAGGTTGCTGTGGAAAGAACTGTGTAAAGCAAGTCTGGAATCGTTCATTATCTTGAGATCTCATTTCACAAACAAGTCTGAGTTTGGAGAAAAAAGACTTAACTGCCGATTAGCCAATCTCTTAACTTTTTTACTAATACAATCATGGTTTGGACTGTTGCACAATGCGCGTTTGCTATCAAAACGTTTTTTCTATCCAGAAAAGCATCATACCGATGTATTATAAAATGTGCACAAAGAACTGTATGAGTAGCAATTACAGATTCACCAGTTTAAAAAAATTTCAACAGCAAATGCGCAGTGTACACCGGTCCAAGTCATGATCATAACTGATCGTTTCTCAAAAATAAAAAGATAAATAAAATAAGCGAATATTGTAAATTAGCGTAAAACGAGTATAAGACAAGATACGACTGGATGGGGAAGGTAATCCACTGGAAATTGTGCAAAAAATTGAAATTTGACCATACTAACGAGTGGTATATGCACAAAGCAGAATCCATCCTAAAGAATTAGACGCACAAAATTCTCTGGGATCCTTAGATACTAACGGATCACCTGATCCCAGCCAGAAGACAAGCTTTAATGATAGAAAAATAGAGAACTTTACGAACTTTGCAGAAAATTAAAGAAAACGAAAAGAGAAATAAATACTTTTACCTTGCCAGTGAACTAAAAAAAAGGCTATGGAATATGAAGGTGACGGTAATACCAATAGTAATTGGTGCCCTTGGAACGGTCCTCAAAAGATTGGTAAAGGGAGCTGGAAGATATGGAAATCAGAGGAAGACCATCCAAACTACAGCATTGTTGGTTGGTTTGTTGGGTTTTATGGCATATCAACCCTTGTCGGTTATTTACCACCAAATTTTTTATTTAAATAATCAGTTCTATTTCAAACAATTCAGTTTAGCATGAGTACTAGATTTAATTGTCAAAAACATTTCTATTTCAAACTATTCAAGCAGTTATATATAACAATTCAGTTTAGTGTAAGTACAGTTTTAATGTTGAAAAACAGTTCAATTTCAAATAAATTCAGTTTAGCATAAGTACACAGTTTAGATGTCAAAAAAGTTCTATTTCGAGCAATTCAGTTTAGCATAAGTACGCAGTTTTAATGTATAAAAACAGTAAACGCCAACCACCGTTTAATTCTATTTAACCCATAGATAAGACCCTTATCAGGTGCTACCACTCCGGGCCAGAGTGGATCTGGGAGCGATGGCAATAAAGGGGTACTGCACATTCCCCAAAGCTCCAACATTGCAGGAACCTTACCATCAGATTGTTTAGTGTCCTATCCAGGACACTCGTTGGTGGGGTCTTACCCCTCTGCAGAGAAACAGTCGGTGTATTTTACAGCCCCAGCCGACTGGGCAAAACTACAACATTGTGAAGGTCGGCCAGAACATTGATAAGAGTTCTGGAAACTTAAAGAGACTTGCTATCACCCAGGCTCCAATGAAAGACCATCTGCTGAGGTTGGTATGAAAAACTTGCTAAGAGTAATATAATAAAACACTAGCAAAATGGAGTTACCACAATCATTTTCCTAAGCTCATTGTTACCAGTATACTGACAGATCACAATGTGGAAGATATATCCATCGCATTCTGTAATGATTAATCATAATATTCAGCACACTTGGAACATTGTAAGTTTCTTTAAACCTGTAAAAATCCCAAGTTTTTTTTAAAAAGCCTTTTCTATCGTGGTTAGGCTGAGAATATTTCTTCGCTGTCTTTTCTTCTTCATTTAATAGCAAATCTAAGCAGTTCCGTTTCATTTTCTGAGTGTTTCTTAGAGATTTTCAAGATGTAACATCAAGCAATAATCCCCATATCTTATTACGATTCCATCAGCAAGGGTATCTCCTTTCTATCTCCGTAATATCTTAATGAAATTTTTTTCCCGTTCCATATTTATTGCAAAGAAATTTTCTGGAAAAATATCCAAGTAAGAGAGCAAGGAATTAATTTTGATGCTTATAGAGTATTTCAGAAACCCTAAATTTATCCAACATTCTTTTAATCATATTTACCCAACCCCTCCGCTCGGGCTGGATATGACACAAGGTCAATTTTTAAGCGGAGTTTAACAGGTTTGAATTCAGAGTTTTCCTTCTCCTAGACTAGTTATCTCACCAAGGCTGAAGAGCCTAGTCTGCCCTACTATTTACCCATAGCTGGAAGGAGAATATTTGGATTCATACCTTTCCCAAGGGTATTAGTGCTATGTGAAATGCAATCAGTCAGGTCCAGGATTTGAACTCGTGTCGCCGTGTCCACATCCTGCGACGATAACCATTACACCACAGGCACCTCCTAACATTCTTTTAATAAAGAGTAAATCTCGGCCCTTATGTCACTGGTATTCAGTAACTGAAAGGGAGCCCAGTCGGCTGGGACAGTAGAATACACTGACTGCATCACTGCAGAAGAGCAAAATCCCACCAACGAATGTCCTGTAGCCTAATCGGCTGGGGTTGTAGAATACACTAACTGCATCTATGCAGAAGATTAAGACTCCACCAACGAGTGTCCTGGAATTGACACTCAACAATCTGATGGTGAGACTCCAATAATGCTGGAGCTTTGAGGACTGCCCCAGAGTGGAAGCACCTCATAGGGTCCTATATATGGGTCAAATAGAACTTTTTGACATTTAAACTGAGTGAAAACAAATGACTTGTTCTAAATTAAATTGTCTGAAATAGAACTGTTTGGACATTTAACTGTAGGTAAAAAAAAACGACTGATGTTTAGTTGAATTGTTAGTGATTGATAGAAATACTTGAAACCATCTGTGTGGAAAAGAATGAACTTAGGCTCGTTTAGGGATATTATAAACAAAATGCGTTTACAGATTATATATATATATATATATATATATATATATATATAAAGAGGATTTGGCATTAAATGACCTACAATGGTTGATATGCCATAAAACCAAACCAAAGCATAGAAGGGGTTTCAAGTCTCTTTTTCTACTTCAGTCATTGGAAAAAAGATATTTTTATCTTCTTATATCTTGGGTTACCAAAAAACCTATTTCCTGTTCCCAGAACAAAAACTCAGAACATTCAACGGATTTACTGAAGATAGTGTCAGTTAAAGACTTCCAGCTCAATTTTCAGGAATGGCAATGTCTATTGATATGTTGCTTTCAAAGGGGTTATTTTCAAAGAGGTGTAGTTGATTTTCATTTGATAATAAGAATGTTTAACGAGTAAGAAAGATGAAATAGAAAAAGTAAAGCGTTAGTCAAATTTGCATAACTGAATTCTGAAAGCTAAATTTACAGCTTCTTTTTTTTTTTTTTTACTTTTTAAAATCATTAACTTTTTATCTTCTAACCAGCGAATCCTATTTTTTATCCTTTTACCAGCAGATCTTATTTTTAATAATTTTCATCAGCTAATTCCATCTTTTACTCATTTACCAACGAATCTTATTCTATACACTTTTACCAGCGAAGTTTTAAAACTCTTTTACCAGAGAATCCTACCTTAATCCTTTTACCTGTAAATACTATTGTTAATCCTTTTACCAACGAATCCCGTTTATAAATCCCTTGCCAACAAATCCTATTATTAGTCATTTACCAGCGAATTCTATTTTTAATCCTTTTATCAGGAATCCAATTTTTAATTTTTTTACCAACGAAAATTATTTTAAATCTTTTTACCGACAAATCCTATTTTATCTTAATCCTTTTATCAGCAAATCTCAATTTTTAACCGTTTACCAGTGATTCCTATTCTTAATCCTTTTGCCAGTGAATCCCGTTTTAGAACTCTTTTTACCAGCAAATTTCTATTTTTAATTCTTCTACTAGCAAATCTTATTCTTTATCTTTCTACCAGCGAATCTTATTTTTCAACGTTTTACCAGGGAATAATATTTCTAACACTTTTAAATCCTTTTAAACACTTTTAAAGCCGCATTTTTTAAAAATTCGGAAGGTCCACTGATGCGTTTTCCAAAAAAGTTGTTACCGTGTTAGGAATTTAATTATAGGTGCAACTACATGTCATATCCCGTGATTCCTCAGATGTTTGGAAATACGAACCAGCAAATATTTGCACACACCACGGCACCTTGAATTCGACTATAGTCACACAAATGAGAGAAAGAGTTAAGAAAAGAATCCTTTCGATAAAAATTAACTCTTAAAACCCATAATCTCTCGTTTAAAAAAAAAAAAACCACACACACACACACACACCGTTTTAAAAAAAAATTGATGTCGCCATCTTTATTAAATTACTGAGGCTTCTTCCATGAACTCACCAGTGACCCTAATATTCGCGTGGGACCCATCTATTGCCTCTCTGCCTCCACTTCACCCAATACATAGCACTACTACTTAGACCCAAATTCATCACGAGTCAAATATATCACCACTAGCAACAGACTGACTGCAGTCCATACTGGTTAGCCTCTCGCCAGACTCCGAAGAATTGTTAAAAGTAATACACAAAATACGATGAATGTCAAGAATGTTTATCGGTGAATGTGAACAGATGAAATTTTATACTTAAACAACAGAAAAAGCCCTACGTATATGAGAGAGAGAGAGAGAGAGAGAGAGAGAGAGAGAGAGAGAGAGAGAGGTTTTGTACTTAGAACAGTGTTACGTTTAACACTGAATCAGAGATGAATATTGCTATTTATATCCTAATGTGGTGTTATTATATTAAGAGTTAGTTCTCACTGTTTAAAGTTTAACAACACAAGGTCAATGTTTATGACACATAAATTTCCGGGCAGGAAAAGTTCTGTCTAGTTATATATAAAACACAAGGTTGATGGGTGTTACGGCATGTCGACCCTTGTTAAGTTATTTAATGCTAAACGCAGTCTTGTTTGGATAACCCGTGAGATGGGAGGTGAGTGGTCGCACACTTGCTGTTTTGTGGGGCGTTGCTTCCTTAATTGGTGTTACACACAAACTGCTCTGGGATTTCGAGATACAAAAGGATCACCTAATCTCGGCCAGACGACCAAACCATATAATAATCAACAAAAAAAGAGAACTTGCAGAATTGTGGACTTTGCTGTCCCGGCTGACCACAGAATAAAATTGAAAGAAAGCGAAAAGAAGGATAAGTACCTGGACTCTGCTAGAGAATTGAAAAAAACTGTGGAACTTGCAAGTGACGATTATACCAGTTATAATTGGAGCTATTGGTACAGTCATCAAAGGATTGGTACAAGGACTGGAGGACTTGGAAATAACTGGACGAATGGAGACAATCCACACTACTGCATTATTGAGATCGTCCAGAATACTGAGAAGAGTCCTGGAGACTTAAGGAGATTTGCTGTAACTCAAACTCCAGTGAAAGACCATCAGCAAAACGCTTATGCGAAAAACTCTCAAGGAGAATGCACAACCCAGCACCTGTCCTTGAAAATGACACACACAAACTCCTATGGGACTTTAATATACAAACGGATCACCTAATCTCGGCCAGAAGACCAGACCTTATAATAATCAACAAAAAAAAAAAAGAAAAAAAAAAGAAAATCTGCAAAATTGTCGACTTTGCTGTCCCGGCTGACCACAGAATAAAACTGAAAGAATGTGAAAAGAGAGATAAGTACCTTGAACTTGCTAGAGAATAGAAAAAAACTGTGGAACATGAAGGTGACAATAATACCAATTGTGATTGGTGCTTTTGGCACGGTAACTAAAGGATTATTAAAGGGCCGGGAGGATTTGGAAGTTGACGGCCGAGTGGAGACCATCCAAACGACAACATTATTGAAAACGGCCAGAGTACTGAGAAGAGTCCTGGTGACTTGAGGAGACTTGCTGTCACTCAATCTCTTGTGAAAGTCCATCAGCTTACGTTGATGTGAAAAACTCTAATGAGTAAATAATGATAATTATAATAATAATAATTATAATAGTAATCATTCGTAAACAATTATAATCATCAAATCCTGTTGACAGCACGGTGTTCCATGATCCTCTGTCTCTCGCCATCCCTCCCAATCATCCATCATCCATTGCTTCTTGTTGGATCCCTAGACTGCATCCAGTGTCTGCACCGAGCTGAAGTATGTAAATCTTTGCGAGTTGGCCAACACTGGCGCGTCCATAAGAGAACGTCGTTCATGAGTTCGTCCTAACTTCTCCAGCAATGCCCGAATGTCTTGTTCGTCTTACTTGTGAGATGGGAGGTAAGTGACCGCACAGTTGCTGTTTTGTGGGGCGTTGCTTCCAAGAATTGTTCAAAACAGTACGTAGTATTAATTGTAGGTTCATGTAACTTAATACAAATAATTTGTACATAGTTTGGACGACCAGAACGAGAAGATTCCTCGAAACCATGCTCTGCAGCAGAAATCTTAGCAAAGGAATAAACAACTAGGCAGTTCTTCTTGTAAAGTGCTCTCGGCCATTCTTAAAATGGGCAAAGGAGGGGGGGGTCTCAAACTAATGGACTAAAGGACAAGGAAATTGTTGACTATGCACAAGACCTTACATCTGAGAGATGATACAGACAGACTCTATGTATCAAGAAAAGAAGGAGGAAGAGGACTCAGCAATATTAAGGATTGTATAGATGCATCAATAAAAGGACTCAAGGATTACATTAGAAAGTGCAAAGAAAGACTAATCACAGCAGCCAAAAAAAGTATTGGCTATATAAGACCAGACAGAAAAAAAGACCCCCCCCAAAAAAAATAGAAAACAAATTGGGATAAGAACAACTGTGTCGAGATTTCAAGTGATAAACTGCCGAATTTGCTCTCGAGAAAACCTGTGCATGGTTACGTAGGGGAAACTTCAAGTGAGAAAATGAATCTCTTCTAATGGCAGCAGAGAACAACGCCATCAGGACCAATTATATTAAAACGAAAACTGAAATACGCAACGATAGCAAATGTAGATTATATGAAGAAAATGATGAAATGGTTAATCACATAGTAAATGAATGCAGCAAACTATCTCAAAAGAAGTATAATACAAAGCATGTGTTCTGTGTTCTCGAGTAGATTAAAATGATTACAGTCGACCGATGCTCAGACGTTCTCAACTCGTCAACATACCTGATATCATTAAACCTATAGACAAGCAGGTTTGAGAAGACTTTATTCAACATATTCTCCAGCATTTTTATTTCCCTTTTTTTCTTTCTTTCTTTCTTTTTCTTTTTTTCTTTCCTGCTTGTTTTTTTAATCTCTCTCTCGTTCTTTCTCTGTGTGTGTATATATATATATATATATATATGTTGTATACAACAGACGAAAAAGAAATTAATTTGGTGATTCCATTATTAATTTATTTCAGTCGCAGATGGTATTACGACCTTTTCGGATGGATAAAAAACACAGTTATATATTTGAATATAATGCAGAAACGCTTATATTTATATTACTTCCGGCAAAAAGAGAATTTTAAAATTTTCATATATTCGATAGCCGTTGACATTTATATATTCGATAGTCGTTGACACTACTCGTGAATTTCGGTATATATTTAATAGGAAATTTATATATTCGATAGCCATTGACAATGAGCACTCCGTTGGATATTCTATAATCTCCTTACTTTCCTCGGATTATACACACACACACACACACACACACACACACACACACACACACACACACACATACACACATATATATATATATATATATATATGTATGTATGTAAACAAACGGACGCTGCTGCTGTTGCTACATAATACCTTAAAAATTCCCTTAGACAAGGTGGTACGCTTGTTTGCCGAGCGGTCTGAGATTAAATCTAACATAAAGTTAGACGGGTTTCAATCCCGGCTTCGAGCGTCCTACGTGTTTAGGCCACACTGAAGAGTTCTGATAGAACGAAACAGTCTGTCTGTGGATGACATTATATATATTTCTATAGTTTTCTTTCTTTCTCCATTTGAAAAGATTTTATTTGACACACGCTCCTGCATTTTCAACTCACGAGAAAGGCTAATCCATACGTAACTTGACCTGTGTATATTTTGATAAATGTAAGACGGAAATTAATCAAGTTAAGATAATTTCTGTCAACAGTTTTCATCTGCAACAAATTCTCGTTCAAAATCTCGTTGAGCCATTTTACTTTTTGCATTTAGAGATCAAGCACACGCAAAAATGTACGTCTGCTGCATCTATGTGCAATCGTTGGCACCTCTTTTAGTATGAGTCGTCTGTTGTACACAGGAGATGCCAGTAATTCAGAAGAATTTACTTTGCAACCAAACCCTAGCGATAAGAGTGAAGTAGACACATGCAACTGTCATTTGGGCATTCTGGGAACGCGGCGAAAAAACAAAAACAAAAAAAGAACAAAAATTAAAAAAAAAAAAGCCCATGAAAAACTACAAAAAGTAATGAATTTCCATCTCAAAATTCAGGCATGAGATAGAGTATAAACTTGTATCTCTCGTCCTTCCCTTCTTTCTGTCTCTGTCTCTGTGTCTCTGTCTCTGTCCCTCTCTGTCTCTCTGTCTCTCTCACTCTCTCTCCGTATAAATATGCAGCTTGGATTTGTTTTGTGTATGTGTATTTGAGGAAAATGCTAAATCATCTGCGTCTGTCAATGTTTCTGCGAAATATCGTCTGCTTCTAGTATTTTTTAAAAATTATGTAGCCATTTTCTTTTAAATCTTTTGACGTTTGTAGTCTGTAATCAAGCCAGATTATAAACATATATATATATATATATATATATATATATATATATATATATATATATATATATAAAACATATATGGTGTTAATGTATTTCCTTGCAAAACTCTAATGACAATGTCAAAGAAGTTTTATTTTATTTCCTAAAACATATATAAAAAAAGGACATGTTTTAAGTGGGCACAAGGCCCAAAAGGTTTGGGGGAAAGGGGAAGGGAAGAAAGCTGTATTATTCTAGGGTGCCCTAGCTAGCCACAATCATCGTCCAGCCACTCTGCACAATAGATTCACTCTTGCATCGCCAAGCGCGCAACAATCACCAAAATACATCATTCGCTCAATGAAAAAACCTACTTAAAACTCTGATAAAGTGAAATGACATATATACAATTGGAAAAAAACATGATGGGGGATTGGAGAAAAAAGGCCTCAGAATATTTTTTTTCAAGTAAAAAACAAAAAATAAACCCCGTTTGGTTTCCCTCCCATCCCCCATCAATAATGTGGAGAGTCGACTGTTTTCCGGTATCCAGAGTAGACCGAAAACAATCCCAGCTATGGGGGAGGGGATCTAAACTAATCACGATAAAAGAACAAGCAGGGAAGGGCGCGGCCGGGAAAAGGGACAACATGAAATTCAGTAATGTGGGTTCAAGTTCCTCAAAAAAGCTGGGACTGGCAGGTGGTTAGGGAAGTAAAAAGAATGGGGTACGGGGAGGATCTTGAAAAACTAACATCTAACTGATAGGGACAATGAGACACCTCACACAACTAACGAGGAGGTCGAAGAAGTTGATGTCACAATTGTTTTCGCGTTTTTGTAAAACGTCATTATAGTTTTTAGGAGGGGGGCATATGCTAGTAATATTTGCTCCATCCCCCTTCTGTGTATAGAATCAAATACGTTGAAGAAATCTACGAACAATAGTATTGCTTCGAGTTTTTGCACGAATTCTTTTGATGATTCGACGGATAGCCAAAGTCTGTGATGTGGATTGATTTCTCCGAAAGTTATCCTGATTTTTCCGAAGGATTTTCTGAATTTCGGGTCGGATACGATTGAGAAACAGGGCATTATAAACCTTAGCGACCTTAATTGAGGGTGACCCAAAGGCTCCCTTTTCGATAGCTACTACACCTAGGTGTAAGGGAAGGCGCTACTCCTTTCCCTGGATTGCTCCACTTTACCTTGATCTTTACCTTATAATGCCGAGTGTTAAGCAAGGTAACATCAAAGGGGGTGTCCTCGTGGTGTAATGGTTAAAGCGATGGACTGCGAAATCGTAGTACGCGAGTTCGTACTCCAGTCGCACTATAACGTTCACTTTCGGGCAAATACCCCTGGGAAAGGTATGAACCCCCTTATCCTCCCAGCTATGGGTTAAATAGTACAACTACTGTTCTAGGAGAATGGCTTTGGCATTAAATAACCTAAAAAGAGTTGATATGCCATTAAACAAAAACAAAACAAAAACAAACAAACAAGTAACATCAAATACCATTTTTTGAGTCTTTGGTGTGACTCGACCTGGAATTGAACCCAAGAGACCGGGGTTCAATCCCAGGTCGAGGCATACCAAAGATTTTTAAAATGGTACTTGATACCTCCTTGCTCAACACTCAGCAATATAAAGTACGTATCAAGGGTAAAGTGAAGCAATCCAGGGAAAGGAGTAGCGCCCTCTTCTACACCTCGGTTTAGTAGCTATTAAAAAGGGAGCGTTCTGGTCGCCCCCGGATACGGTCGTCAACAATAAAACTTAGCTGCCACAGAAGTAAGTGTTATGCCTCAGTATTTCTTTGCGATTCAGAGGTCGGCTATTTTGGAAAAGAGAAAAATGTATCCTTTCGTCTATTTCTCTTGTATTTTCTTTATATACTTTTTGCATAATTGAAGAAGTATGTTCTCAAGAGTAAAAAAGAAAGAGAGAAAGAGTGTAGGGGTGGGGAGGACAAGAGACATTGGCCTCTACGTGAATACAAAGAAAACCCCAGAGCTTATGTTTTAAACAAGAAGTAGCCATCACCACTTTAAGTGTCAAGCCTCTGAACTTAATAGACCAGTTCACATACCTTGGTAGCAACATCTCATCTAATGAAAGCGATGTCAACGTAAGCATCGGGAAGGCGCGGAATGTTGTTCACAGGTTATCGATCACATGAAAATCTGATCTTTCTGATAAAATAAAATGAGATTTATTCAAAGCTGTGGCTGTGTCAGTACTAATAGATGGATGTACCACCTGGACTCTATTGGAGCCGATGGAGAAAAAGCGTCCCATAAAATAGCAGATATTTGACTACTTACCTCTCATATTGTAAACCATCCGTGTAAAACAAACAAAATATGCTGGGCATTGCAAGAGAAGTAAGGACGAAAGCATTGGGCGATAGTACAAATGGCGAAAGAGTGAGAGAGAGAACCAGGGAGCTCTGTGCTAGAAGCACAACTTGATGATATATATATATATATATATATATATGTGTGTGTGTGTGTGTGTGTGTGTGTGGAAAGGATTTTTGTTGAACCAACGCAAGAAAAGTGAATATTTTGTAATAATAGTCTGCAGAATATCTTGATTTTTTTTTGTTTCTTTCGAAAAATTTTATTAATGCTACACGTGTTTCAGATTTCAGCGATTTTCATCAGGCTGAAATTAATTTTTTAAGAATGTTTTTAAAGAAAAAAGCTTCTAAGAAAAATTTTCTCTGGAGAGAAGCTCCTTTGCTCTACCTTTTTTTAGAAGCTTTCTTTTTGTCTTAAGTCCATATATATATATATATATATAGAATGAGGTTTATTTTCCTCCCTTTCTCATGTGAGAATGGATGTTTTTTTTGTTGTCTTAACAGAATGTGTGTGTATTCATGTCTTCTGTGTGTTTCTCAACTTACGCATATATATAAAAGCTTTTGTTGGAAGATGTACCATATCAAACGGTAATAAAGAAAATAAACCAGTGAAAACGGTTTAGTTCCAGTTAACTTACAAATGATTGGTATTAAGTCCCAAATCAATAAAGATTACACAATCAATTTCAGCATTAAATCCAGAAGTGAGGGGAGGTGCAAAGTTCACTTGGGCAAATCTAACATCGACATTTTTCTTTGCTGGAGACATCGCTTTAAATGGCGTACATGAATTAGGTATTTTGATTGAGTGGGTAGAGTGTCCGCCAATGGTCTGGGAGACCGGGGTTCAATCCCAAGTCGAGTCATACCAAAGACTTTAAAAATGGTACTTGATACCTCCTTGCTTAACACTCAGCAATATAAGGTACGTATCAAGGGTAAAGTGAAGCAATCCAGGGAAAGGAGTAGCGCCCTCCCCTATACCACGGTGTAGTAGTTATTGAAAAGGGAGCCTCCTGGTTGCCCTCGACAATGATCGCCAACTTTACTTTTACTTATTGTACAGGGTGCCTCAAAATAGATGCAAACTATTAATATTATAATGATTTCTTACAGAGACAAACGCAATGACTGTTATTTGGAACACTTCCTTTGAAAAGAATGCATCCTTTTGAGCTAGAGATATCAAATCAATGTTTTAATAGTTATTATATCAGCTTCTAAGACATATAAACTTTTTTTGAGTTTCTTGTCTAAGTAATAAATCATTATCATATTAATGGGTTGCATCTATTTTGAAGCAGCTTTAAATGCTTTTGTCTCCAAATAAGTAGTGAGGCAAAATATTTTTCCACTCTTGTCAAAGGCATTGTGATTGGGGATTAATAGCGGTTATAGTATACTATATTCAAATCTGAAACAAAAATGAACACAACATTATTATTAGTCGAGTTATTAGCAGTCACAAGGGTCTGATATATATTGAGACACCCTATAATTAAAAGAAATATTTTTCCAAGAATGCAACGTCAATGATAATGTACTTTCGAAAGGAAGTTATTAAGCCTTAAACTAAGAAAATAATCCAACAGCATTAGCTCAAAGACAAATGCAAACAGCCTTGTCTAGTATTTGAACTCCACTCGCCAAGTTCATTTTCTAAGATGATTACCTTTACAATACATATGCCATCAGCTAGTATATATATATAGTTATCTACAGACAGACTGTTTCGTTGCATCACAACTCTTCGGTGTGGCTAGACTCGAGAGATGCTTCAAGTTGAGATCGAACCCCAGCTAACTTTATGTTAGTTGGATGTCTTACCCCAGAGCCATCGTCATTCTGAGCGTAAGAGAAGGAATTTTTTACGTAAATCTTTTTACATATACGCTATCGGCTACTTGGAGAGTCCAATTCTCGAGAACATATATATATATATATATATATATATATATATATATATATATATATATATATAATTCATGTATTTACTCAACTACGTCAGACACGGGTAAGATATGACATAAGGTCAAATTTTAAGTGGAGTACAGCTGGTCTGAATTCAGAGTTTTCCTTCTCCTACATTGGTTTCTTAACTAAGGCTAAAGAGCACAGTCTAACCTACTATATACCTATAGCTGGAGGGAGAATATAAAGATACATTGCTTTCCCAAAGGTATTAGTGCGAAGTGAAATACAAACATACATAATCATATTTACCAAATCCTCCGCTTGGGCAGGATATGACACAAGGTCAATTTTTAAGCGAAGTTTAACAGGTTTGAATTCAGAGTTTTCCTTCTCCTAGACTAGTTGCCTCACCAAGGCTGAAGAACCTAGTCTGTCCTACTATTTACCCATAGCTGGAGGGAGAATAATTGGATTCATACCTTTCCCAATGGTATTAGTGCTATGTGAAATGCTATCAGTCTCGTCCAGGATTTGAACTCGTGTCGCCGTGTCTATTTCCTACGACGATAACCATTACACCATGGGCATGCATACATAATGTGTGTGTGTGTGTGTGTGTGTGTGCACATGTAAGTATATCGATGTTCGTAGCCTGATTATAAAAAGATTTTTTTTTTACATTATGAATATTTATTTTTAACATAACTTTCTTTGATAATGCACTTGATTCAGTTGTGAATATCGGAGATCGAACAATTTACAGTGAACATTTCAAATCAACATTCAGTTAAATACTACGTTTCAGGCTGTGAACCCATTGTATACGAGGTGCTACCTGAGTGTTCGGGAGGCGCCCTAAGCGTAACGTTTATTGTCGCGGGAAATGGAATCGAATTTAAATCCTGGACGAGCCTGTTTGCGTTTTGATTCATACTAATATCTTTGGAAAAGACATGAATCCATCCGGTTTACCCCCCCCCACCAATGCACACAACTAATGGTAAATAGTCGATCAGACTATCGTCTTTAACCTTGGTTAGGCAACCAGTCTAGGAGAAGGAATAGTCTGAATTTAAACCAGCCGTACTCTGCTTAGAAATTAATCTTTTGTCCAATTCTGGTTAAAGGGATTGGGCAAATACTACCTTGCATGATAGAATTGTAGTTTTGATTGGTTTGGTTTGGTTGGGTTGGGTTTATGGCATATCAACCATCAACCATACCAAATCCTCTTTATATATATATATATATATAATTTGTAAACACATTTTGTTGATAACATTTTTAAACGGGCCTAAACTCATTTTTGGCACAGTTAAATGGTTTCAAGTATTGCTACGTATTACTTACAATTCAATCAAATATCAGTCATTTAAGACAGTTAAATATCAAACAATTCAATTTAGCATAAGTTATTTGTTTCAATATCAAGCAGTTCTATTTTATCCATAGATAGGATCCTATCAGGTGCTAACAGTCCGAGCCATTGTGGACCTTCGAGCAATGTCAATGAAGGGGTACTTCCCATTCCCCAAATCTTCAAAGGTGGAGCCTCGCCATCAGATTGTTTAGCGTTATATCTAGGACACTCGTTGGTGACGGGAGTCTTACCCCTCTGTAGAGATGCAATCGTTGTATTCTACAGTCTCATCCGACTGGGATTTATAGTTTTGAGTACTGAGTACGCGAAACGTATGGAGAATGGAACTTTGCCGCTAATCGCTGTGAGGTTATGAATAAACAGCTGGCAAGAGGCGACTTAAAAAGAGAAGATACTTTCTTTTCTGAACATTTTCATATATATATTCATAGAATTATTCTGATTCGCTATTTCGACACGGCGATAAACAGAATAAAGTGGGCCGGATTTACCAATAGGCGTAGTAGACTATTGGCCAAGGGCGTACGAGTATCTGGGGACACACTGGAACTAATTTGTCATACAGCGTACCAGATTATAACTTTTTTTTCAAGCGTATATCAAGTATTTCCTTACATAAATTCAAATCTATATGGTTGGTTGGTTTTTGGGATTTTATGGTATATCAACCCTTGTAGGTTATTTAATGCCAAATCCATTTTAGCATCAGTACATAGTTTGATTGTCAAAAACAGTTCTATTTCAAGCTATTCGGTTTAATTAGTCAGTTCTAATTCAAACAATTCAGTTTAGTGTAAGTACAGATTTGGTTTACTCACAGTTAAATGTCAAAACAGTTCTATATTAAACAATTCAGTTTAGCGTAAGTACAGTTTCAATGTCAAAAACAATTCTATTTCAAACTATTCAGTTTAGCATAAGTATCAGTTGAAATGTGAGTACACAGTTTAATTGTCAAAAATATTTCTATTCTAAGCTTTTCAGTTTAGTCAAACAGTTCTAATTCAAACAATTTAGTTTAGCATAAATTCGCAGTTTTGTTCTATTTAACCAATAGATAGGGCCATATCAGGTGATACCTCTCCGGACAAGAGAGGACCTTGGAGCGATGGCAATGGAAGGGTACTCCGCATTCCCCAAAGTCCCTCTGTAGAGGTGCAGTCGATGTATTCTACAGCCGCCCCCAGGCGACTGGGCAAAAAAACTGTATAGGTCTCCTGTATAAGTTTAGCTCCAAATTTGGGTCTTTAACTGATGGGCCATAAAGCAGTTCTCAGGTGGTCCTTTGGTAAAAAGAACAACATAAGATAATGAAATTATGTACATGTAAAACTAATTTGATTAGCATAGGTTCTCTTTATTCTCTCCCAGCATCCGATCCTGTCGGCCATCGTTCTTAATAGATCTTCTAGACTGTATCTACAGTCCGCACAGCGCTGGTGAATGTAAATCTTTGCTATAGTATATCCATATGAGGGAGTCCACAGGAGAATGTCAGTGTGGAATTTGCTCTAGTCTTTAGCAGTGTCGACTGTCTTATTCGTCTTATTTAGATTGTTTGTGAGATGGGAGGTAAGTGAACATATAGCCGATGTTTTGTAGAGGGCTGCTTCCAGGATTTGTGGAAAACAGCATATAGCATAACATCCTAATGTAATATGTTGTATTTATTGACATTTGGCCAAATAAAAAAAATGAATTGAAATAAAAATACAGTATATGTGTGTGTGTGTGTGTGTGTGTGTGTGTGTGTTGGGTACTGAAATATGCCAACATTTCTATGAATTTGGGGCCTCACTGATGAGTTTGGCCTAAGGCCTACAAGTAGGTAAGTCCCACCCTGGGAATAGATTTCTATAATTCATTCTCTCGGACTAAGAAGACATGTTTGAAAGATTAGTCACTGAAGGTTATTAATATCAACTTACATAATAAATAATCTGACCTTTATCAGAATTGTTTTACTTACTTGGATTCCTGTTGGCTAATGTGGCTCTGGTGAGTCCCCGTAGCGATGTGGCTAACGTTCTGGACTGCGACATCGTAGCAAGCGAGTTCGAACTCCGGTCGTGCTATTGCGTTCACTTTCAGACTATGCTTAGTAAAGGTATAAACTCTCTTTATACCCACAGCTGTGAATTGAATAGTATCACAACTGTTCTTCTTTAAGAATGACTTTGGCGTTCAATAACCCACGAAAGTTGATATACCATTAAACAAAGAAGCTCGCTGTTAATAATTTTGTTTGGACTGACGTTGATTATAAAGTTTCATCCTCTAGGCTGTTAGAAGAAAATATTTGGGTAATTTCACTACTATAGTGAAATCTCTTTCTACAACTTTTTATCCTGAGAGCCTCGTTCTGATTGATGGATTAATTGATCGTTTTCAACGGCATGTAAACCCATCTAACGTACCTCTCCCTATCATGAGGGCGTGCAGACAGCACGGATTCCCTTCTCTCTCTTTCTCTCTCTCTCTCTCTCTCTCTCTCTCTCTCTCTCTTCGTCCCTATAAGTCATCACGCTTGACAAATTTTCTAGCGTCTCCACAGAACTAATTAATGAAAGGTTTTACTAGTCTGTGTGTCTGCTTGTGGGAGTCCATTGAAAAACATCACTTATGCGTTTGTCCTTACTTGTCCAGCTGTACCCAGCATGTCTTGCTTGTCTTATGTGGATGGTTTGAGTGAGGGGAGGTAAGTGGCCATACAGGTGCTGCTTTGTCTAGGGATGCTAGTTGGATTTTTTCCAAATAGATCACCGCATCCTTCTGTGGTTGCTTTTCGTTTGAAGACTACGTGATGCGACCGTACTGTAGTACTGATACGGCTACAGATGGGAAAGAATTCCCATCCTATTTTATGTGAGAGATCAGATTTCCATGTTGAGAGGTTAGGGAAATGCATTCATTGTACGATCATATTTACATTATGGTGTAAATAGAGGTGCCCGTGGTGTAATGATCATCGTTATAGGAAATGGACACGGTGATACGAGTTCAAATCCTGGACGAGACCGATTGCATTTCACATCGCACTAATACCATTGGGAAAGGTATGAATCCAATTATTCTCCCTCCAGCTATGGGTAAATAGTAGGACAGACTGGGTTCTTCAGCCTTGGTGAGGCAACTAGTCTAGGAGAAGGAAAACTCTGAATTTAAACCTGTTAAACTCCGCTTAAAAATTGACCGTGTGTCATATCCTGCCCGAGCGGAGGGGTTGGTAAATGTGATAAACGAATTGGAATTTGATCTATAGATGGGTGTACTCTGTTGGCAGATTATCAGAATATGTAGACTCTATCTCCTACGGAGGAGTAAGACCTCCAACCAAAAGAAGCGTTCGAGGTATGACACTAAGCTGAATCTGATGGTGAGACTCCAGTTTCTGGGGATCAGGAAAGTGTAGAATACCTCAACATTGCCATTACTTTTAGATCCACTCTGACCCGAAGTGGTAGTACCTGTTAGGGTCTAAAGGGTCAAATAGATCTGATAGGGTCCTATCTATGGGTCAAATAGATCTGTTTGTAAATTTTTCGTATTCGATGGGACTGTGTGCAAACAAAAACCACTTAAGAAACAACAACACAAAAAATGTAAAAGTGAACATACAATGAATGTGATCCCCTAACCTTTTGGTATAAAATAAATCTGCACAACTCACTTTTAGTTATTGTTGGTTGGTTGGTTGGTTGGTTGAGTGGTTGGGTGGTTGGGTTTTTGGGCATATCAACCTTTGTAGTTTATTTAACGCCAAATCCATTTTTGTGCAAATAGTTCTATTTCAAATAATTCAGTTTACCATCAGTACGCAGTTTATATGTCAAAAACAGTTCCATTTAAAGCTATTCAGTTTATCCAAACAATTCTAATTTAGCTAATTCAGTTTAGTATAAGTATAGATTTTGTTTACACACAGTTAAATGTCAAAACAGTCCCATTTCACACAATTCAGTCCAGCATAAACACGCATTTCAAATGTAAGTACACAATTTAATTGTCAAAAATATTTCTATTTCATGCTACTCAGTTTAGTCAAACAGTTCTAATTAAAACAATTCACTATAGCCTAAGTATGCATTTAGTTCTATTTAACACATAGATAGGGCCCTGGTCCGACACTGCAACGCAGTATACAATCAAAATCCGATAGATAGATGGATGAAGGGATGCATACTCCCCTTCCCTAAAAAGGGGGACCTCGGATTAGCCAAAAACTACCGAGGCATAACACTTACATCCATAGCTGCCAAAATCTACAATGCCCTACTACGAAACCGAATAGAACCCAAAATCGACAACATACTTAGAAAAAACCAAAATGGCTTCCGAAGAAATAGATCCACGACCTCACAAATATTAACCATCCGTAGAATCCTTGAAGGTGTACGGGCAAAAAACCTACAAGCGACATTAATATTTGTTGACTTTACCAAGGCTTTCGACTCCATTCACAGAGGAAAGATGGAACAAATCCTACTAGCGTACGGCATACCTAAAGAAACCGTAGCGGCAATAACGATTCTCTATAGAAACACTAAAGTAAAAGTACGATCACCGGATGGAGACACAGAATACTTTGACATAGTAGCAGGAGTACTACAAGGGGACACGCTGGCCCCGTACCTCTTTATCATTTGTCTAAACTATGTACTTAGAACATCGATTGACAAAATCAAAGAGAATGGCTTCGAACTGACGAAGAAAAGAAGCAGAAGATACCCCGCAACAACAATTACCGATGCCGACTACGCCGATGACATAGCGATACTGGCAAATACACCTGACCAAGCCGAAACACTTCTGCATAGTTTGGAACGAGCAGTAGCAAGCATAGGCCTCTATGTTAATGCACACAAAACGGAATATATGTGCTATAACCAAACGGGGGACATCTCCACTCTAGAAGGAACCCCACTTAAACTAGTAGACAAATTCACGTACCTAGGAAGCAGCGTCGAATCAACCGAAAAGGACATCGAAACGAGGCTAACGAAAGCATGGACAGCTATCAATAGGCTATCGATTATATGGAGATCTAACCGATAAAATGAAACGCAGTTTCTTCCAGGCAGCGGTCACATCGATACTGCTATATGGATGCACTACATGGACGCTAACAAAACGACTGGAGAAGAAGCTAGATGGCAATTACACAAGAATGCTGCGTGCAATCCTGAACAAGTCCTGGCAGCAACACCCCACAAGACACCAACTGTACGGCCACCTACCCCCTATCACGAAAACTATCCAAGTTAGACGAACCAGACATGCAGGACACTGCTGGAGAAGCAGAGATGAACTCATCAGTGATGTACTCTTATTGATCCCCACACATGGCCGCGCAAAAGCAGGACGACCAGCTCGAACGTACATTCAGCAGCTATGTGAGGATACAGGATGTTGTCCTGAAGACCTACCTAGGGCGATGAACGATAGGGAGGAGTGGCGAGAGAGGGTCAGGGATATCCGTGCTACCAGCGCGATATGATGATGATGATGATGAGCAATGGCAATGAAGGGGTGCTCCGCATTCCCCAAAGCTCCAGTATTACTGGAAATTCACCATCTGATTGTTTAGTGTCATATCCAGGACACTCATTGGAGGAATCTTACCCCTCTGCAGAGGGGCAGTCGGTGTATTCTACAGACCCACCCGACTGGGCAATTTGATTATTGACTACACAACTCGCTTCTGGTTATGATTGCCATTAAAATCAATCAATGATATGGAATGGTTTTTGCGGACAAATCAGTAAAATTCTCTCCGTACTAGACAGGATCCCAAAGCGAGAAGATACGAATTTAAACCTTATTGGAGGTCACTGATATTTTAGTGATCGATATACGAGAATATAATTTTTTTTTGTGACATCTAACATCCCACCCCACTTCATCTCACATTCTTTCACTACTGTCGACCGTCGAGGCTGTCTTCCCGCCCCGCTTTAGTTTCTGAAAGTTACTAACTAGAAAATGCCATTGGGCATAATATCTAATTTGTTTCTATTAACTTAATAAAAAGTCTAAGGGAGACGGCCTTGACGGTCGACAGCAATAAAATTGCGTCGGACGAGAGACTTCCCTAAAATCGACTTTATAGGAATAGTTGATGCAGGGGAAGACATTTGATCATCCCCTATCACATAGGTCCATTATCAGTATTAGTTCAGCTAAAGATACTTTAACACTGAATAAACAGAAGGAATGACAAAATAAACTTATTTACACATATACGAACTTTTAATGCGTACGTAATGTACATAAAAAAGTATTAACAAAAATTCTCATAAGCTGATGAAATCTACGCATATCATTAGATGAACAAGCAGTAAATGAAAGGGATACAAAAACGGTAAAAATCATGCTCGATAAAAATGAGTAAAGCAATAACGGTTTTATAATTCAATGCCGAGACAAGAGACAAAGTCATTTGCCACATGGTGAAACGAAGTCTGTTCAATGAATAGGAGCACATCTTAATCATTCAAAGAAAGTGGAAGAAAGAGAACAAGAAGGATACACCCATAAAATCCAGAGGAGGCAAAAATGAAACCACAGTTGTATCATTGTACCGTTTGATGTCAAACCTTGAGACTTCATTTTCGAAAACTTGCTCCACTCTGTGGAAGAAATCAACAAAGCAGATGTCCCCTTATGTCGCTCCTCTACCTAATCAGATGGCTTTCATGTGACTTTTGACCTTTTTTTGTCGAAATAAATCCAAACTGAAATAAAAGTTGAGTATAGCATAGGGCGAGGGATATAAAAAGGGGTGGCGAGGAGGTAACTCAAAGTTAAAATTGCATGTTATGACTATGAACAATTGCTTAGCCGTAACACTAGAGGTCGCTTCTGACATGTCATTGTCTGCTGCACTTTGGTAATTCAAAAAAACCCAATGAAATGCGTTGTTCAAGAAGAAACATACGGATAAATCATTGTCTCTTTCTCTTCTTGTCTATATCTTCGTGTGCATATAGATACGTATACACAAAGAAAGGCAGACACCACAATCAACATAACGGTTCATTGCAATCGAAGCTATGGTGATTATTGAACTACGTTATTGTCGTTTACTAAGCTTTACTTAGTCTGGCAAATAGGCCTTAGATTGCTAAGAGGCTCACACATGGTGGATATCCTTTTATTTCCTGTTGTGTGGAGCATTATGGGAATAGTTTGTGGGACATTCTGTAAAGGGCGGTAGAGGTTATTTACGTCATTGCATTATTTTGATTAAGTGATTTGTTATTTTGAAAGTCTGTTACGATAGAATTACTATTTTTTTTACATTGGTTTAAACTGATGGTTTTTCACTGAAGTCTAAATGACATCAAGTTTCCAAAGGCCTTCAGGACTCTTCTCAGTATTCTAACCGATCAAAAAGATGTTGTGGTTTGTATGGTCGAAATTCTTTCAATTCCTTCAGTCTCTTTTTGAAGACTTTGTGGACTATTCCAAGCACACCATCAACATCAGAAATGAATTGTAGAGTCAATAATAAGCATGGTTATCGTCATAGGAAATGGACACAGCGTCTCGAGTTCAAATCCTGGACGAGAATAATTGCATTTCACATAGGTATGATTGCATTTTACATAGGTATGAATCCAATTATTCTCCGGCCAGCTATGGGAAAATAGTAGGACAGACTGGGTTCTTCAGCCTTGGTGAGGCAACTAGACTAGGAGAAGGAAAACTCTGAATTCAAACCTGTTAAACTCCGCTTAAAAATTGACTTTGTGTCATATCCTGCCCGAGCGGAGGGTTGGTAAATAGGATAATAAGCATGGTAATTTTAGTTTAAACCAGTGTAAAAAAATAGTAATACTATCGTAACAGATTTAAAAAATAACAAATCAGTAAATAAAAATTATGCAACAACGTAAATAATCTTTACCGCCCTTCACTATGTAGCAGAAAGAAACTTGTATTTTTGTTTGGCGCGTAATCTAATTTGACCGTTAGAGTCGCCGAACATTTTCACCCAATCAGGATGACCTGTCCTATTCAGCCCGAATAATATTTCCAAGCAGCACTAAAAATTGAAGAAAGCCCACGAAACTCTCTCTGCCTCAGAAATCCTGAATGGGAAAGGACATCTATTCATCTGCTCCTGAATAGCAGTAGCAGTATCATACACAATGAGGAGAGCCATCTAGTTTATGGACTCCTTGGGTCTATTCTTCTAGACTAAGGGATCCTAGTTAAAAACAAATTAGACGATACACTCTAACAACTTCCTACCTTCTTTCCTTACTACGAGACTCGCAGCACACCTGCGTAAACCCCTTACTTCATGCTGCCATTAAAACCTTGATACAAAAACCTAACGACGTCTTCGTTCTTCTCCACCACCTGTATTTTCCATCAACATTTAGCGAGGGGATAGCAACCAACGAAATACCAACGCTACCAGCGAAATACCAACGCAACCAACGTAATACCAACATAACCAACGCAAAACCAACTTAAACCTAAAAACCTTATAATAATGATAATAATAATAATATCCCCATCGCTATAACAGAACGCCCTACAAACTAGATTACTCTTCCCATCATACTTCTTATGCTACGAACAAATGAAACTTGATTATATGCCGCTATTTCCTTCCGTTGCATATGAAATATTCTTTGGCAAATTTTTAAAAAAAGTTAATTTATGAAATCTTACTTGTTTACTTCCAGTTATTATTAACTGATCCATTGGCTTAATGAATTAAGTGTTCGCCAATGGTCCGGGAGACCGGGGTTTAATCCCAGTTCGAGTCATACCAAAGGCTCAAAAATGGTGCTTGATGCCACCTTGCTTAACACTCAGCATTATAAGGTAGGGATTAAGGGTAAATGGGAGCAATCCAGGGAATTGATTAGCGCCCTCCCCAACACCTCGGTGTTGTAGCTTTGAAAAGGGAGCCTTCGGGTCACCCTCGATTAAGGTCGCCAACTTTACGTTTTTTTATTTATTATTAACTACATATCTTACTTCTGGTTATTATTGACTGCACAACTCATTTTTGGTTGTTATTGACTGCAAAATGCGTTATTCAATGCCAAAGCCATCCTTCTAGAAGAACACGATAGTGGTAACATTTAACACATAACTGAATGAATAATTAACGCTATAGTTCAAACTCATTTAATTCAAGGCCGCAGTCCTGCATTTTAAATATTACCCCCCCCCCATATTATTATTGACTTCCCAAATCCGAAATCTTTTTTTGTGTTCGTGGGTTCACACACACACACACACACACACACACACACACACACACACACACACACACACATACCTATATATATATATATATATATATAATGAAATTATTATCCTAAATCATTTGTAATCATTATATTTTATTTAATAGCCCATGACAGCTAATTAATATCATTATTCAAATTTATGTCAGATGTTTAATAATTGTATAGAACAGGAAGCAGTTGTAATGGATTGTTAAATTGAAATATTGATTATAATTTGTCGTTATGAATAATCATGACAATTATTATCAATGTATCCTTGTTTTTTTTTTAATATTGAGCACAGCATAAAGTGACAAAACACTCCCAATATATATAAACACAATTATTAGAACGATTTAATGCTAAGAGAGTTTTTGATCCTTGAAATCATTTCAGTGGGGTTTTTTTGGCACGAAATGCAGAGCAATATTTTTTAAGTATAAAATAGAATAATAAAATAACAGAATAAAATCTCACAATTCGGAGTTTCACGCCATATTCATATGTTGAAAACTAATTCATCAGAGGATCGAGTTTTTATCCCATTTTATTATTTATCATATTTTAGACTCCATATATATATATATATATATATATATATATATGAGCATGGTAATTTTAGTTAAATGTAGTTAGTTGTGACGGCTAATCATCTAATAATAAGACCATGATTAAGAATTATTTACCAAGATATTTGAAAAGATAGACTAATATTTTCAAAGCAGAAAACGAATTCGATTTATACCAAAAGAGTCATCTTAAAAAAAAAGTTCAATTTGAAGCCACAAGAAAACACAACAGACAATTGATTCAGTCTGGCTTTAGCTAACGAAAGCAGCTGTCGGTTGTAGTTGTATTCGATTCGACTGTGTTGATAGCTCAAAAAAGAAAGAAAGAAAGAAAGAAAGAAAGAAAGAAAGAAAGAAAGAAAGAAAGAAAGAAATCAAAAAGTGAAAGAAAGAGAAAGGTTTTAGGATCAGTTGATAGAAAAGATAGATTTCAAAGACAGACAGAAGAAGAGGAAGAAAGAAAAAAGAGAAACTAGAAAAACAAGGTGAGATTTGAAAAAAGAAAGAAAGAAAGAAAGAAACTGAGCTAGAAAGAAAGAAAGAAAGAAAGAAAGCAACAAACAAACAAAAAAAAAAACAAAAAAAAAAACAAACAAAAAAGAAAGAAAATCTTCAAAATAAAAAATTCGAAAAGGAAAGACAAAAAGTAAGAAATTGAAACGAGAAAGAAAGCAAGATTCTAAAAAGAAAAGAGAGATGGAAAGAAAAATAAAGCATTAAATCGAAAAAGAAAGAAAGAAAGAAAGAAAGAAAGAATTTAAAAACAAAAGAAAGAGAGAGGGGAAGACAGAGAGAGCATTAAATAGAAAAGAAAAGAAAAGAAAAGAAAAGAAAAGAAGAAAAATATTTTAAAACCATAAAAACGATACATTTAAAGGCAGAATGAAGGAAAGAAAGAAAAAGAGTGAAAAAAGAGAATAGAAAAACAATGCCAAAGTATAAATATACGTGAAAGAAAGAAAGAAAGAAAGAAAGAAAGAAAGAATTATCGGGAGAGAAAAAGAGAGAGGAGATAGATAGATATATAGATAGATAATGTGAGAGAGAAAAGTGACTAAAATATTTCGGACACCTGCGCAGCCTTTCAAATAAATGGCATTTACTATTTGTGCGTTAGTCCATTTTATACAAAACACTTAAACACATACAAAGAAAAAACAACCCCCCCCCCAAAAAAAAAACCCCGAACAAACAATAAAAACAAAAAATAAAAAAAGCGCTCAGTCGTTTGCTATATAAATCGAATAACTAATATTGGAAGAACCAACATTTCTCTCTTGTTTTTGATGAAGCGAAAGTCCCCCCTCTCCCCCAATACAATTGTACCTACCTGTCGAAAGGTGAAAGCTGCATACTCCTATCAATATATATATATATATATATATATTCCTCTGAATAATAACACACAAACGCACGCGTGTGGGTATTACTGCTCAGAAGTATTTAAACAGACAATTTCCTTCTTTCTTCTTTGTATTTATTGGTATATCAACCATCGTGGGTTATTTAATGCAAAAGCCATCCTTGTAAGAGAACAGCAGTGATACGATTTAATCCATAGCTGGGAGGATAAGCGAACCAATGCCTTTTTCAAGAGTATTTGTCCCAAAGTGAATCTAATAACGCGACTAGAATTCGAACTCGTATATTACTATGAAGCAGTCCATCACTTTAGCCACGACGTAGCGGAGACTCCCTAATTTGCTTCAAGTTTAGAAATAGAATTAGGACTTTTTTTTAGCAAGAAGAACTAATTCTTATTGCAATCATACCGTTTAGTTATATTCTGTTGTTATGAATTATAATTTTTTTTTTTTGGAAAAATTTAGGATAAAAAACATGCTTTCCTATTCTTCGAAAATCTTGGTTTGGTTTTGATTTGGTTTTATGGCATATCAACCGTTGTTGGTTATTCAATGTCAAATCCAGTTTTTACATATATATCAAATACATGATTTGTAAACGCATTTTGTAGATGCACGCATTTATTTGATCAAACACTTCAATTTCTAACAATTCAATTTAGCATAATTCAACAAAGTTAAATGATTCTAAGTATTGTGTTACATTGCATAAATCTTTATCTCAGGACGAGAGTTTATTTTATGCACATGTGAGGTCGGGACAGTCTGGCACTTGACCCTCCGCAAAATAAGTCCTAGTCAAAACTCCTATTTCGGGTATATGGTACTGGCAAATGATGTGGGGGTTAATTTGGGGCTAGACTCATCTCCAGCGCTGGCGAGGGGGTTTCCGATTTCATTTTACATACCCCACCAAGTCCTTCGTTTTCATACCCCCTCGGATAACGGAAAGCATGGACTTCTAGATTAAAACAAAATATCATTCATTTTAGTCAAATTTCCAAAGTTTCCCTTATAACTGTTTTTAAGGCGAATAAGACATTTAGCGAGAATAAATGAAAGCGATACGAAGCTGAAAAAGATATGTGCAAAAGAAGGCAACTCGATAGATAAACAACATAACCAATAGATTTCAACACAAGGCGCGGTGGGGGGCATTTAAAATGTGACAAAATTTTGATAAGCGACGACCAAACAAATAATTATGAGATTTAAGAAACAGTTCCTTTTTCTTTTCTCCTTTCCTTTTAAACTATCAGTTTGGTTTGGTTTCTATATTTAATGGCATATCAACTCTTTTTATGTTATTTAATGCCAAAGTCATTCTCCTAGAAGAACAGTAGTGGTACTATTTAACCCATACCTGGGAGGATAAGGGGGTTCATACCTTTCCCACGGGTATTTGCCCGAAAGTGAACGTAATAGCGCGACTGGAGTACGAACTTGCTTACTACGATTCTTAAACTATCGGCTTTGTTAAGCCAAGTAGGCAGTGTTAAACATAAATGTCTCTCTCGACTGTGCTTTTCTTCTTTCTCCTTTTTTTCTTTCTTTTTTTTTTCTTTCTACTTTTCTTTCTTTTACTTGAGAAAGTATCTAATTCCACTCATTCATTTACGTTTGATGAAACAAATCTTTTCAGTTTCTTTCTTTCCTTTTCTGAATATACATATATAATTTCCAATATTTAGGAAGGGTTGGAGGAAAAGCAGTTTAAGTTGTACTTATCTTTTCGAAGTTTAAGTTGTACTTATCTTATTTCTCAGATTCGATTCTCTTACGGGCGAGCGGCATTTCTCTAGAATCTGGCTAAAGGCCCATTCTGCTATCTTCAGTGCAAAGATTCTGTTCTACTCTTTCCCGGAGCTTGGCTAACTTGGCGTCCATCTCTTGCTAATGTCTGTCCAGAACTAAAAATTCTTTTTGCGGGCGAGGGACCACCCGGAGTTTTGGCTATTGTTCACCACATCTTTTCACGCTGACTTCTGTCCGTCCAAAAACTAAAAATCCTTTTCCAAATTTCCTCTGACGAAAAGGTACTATTTTTCGGCGCTAAAGGCTTGGGCCAATCATTTGGCCTCTGTCTTCTTTTTCTCTATTAGATCCAGTCATGCTACTACATTGACCTACATTCACTTCTCTATCCAACCGATTATAGGTCGTGGAATGCTAGTAGCGTTTGACCTGCATTCTGACTTCTTTAGCGGTCAGTCCTTGCGGCTTGTTAGTTCAAACACAGAAGGTAGGGGAATTTATCTTCCCTTTTCTTCTCTCGGTGGTATACCACGTCACAATTGCTATGTATCTCTAACAATTCAATTAAACATGAGTCATTTGTATATACACAGTTAAATGTAAAAACAGTTCTATTTCAAACAATTCGATTTAGTATATGTCATTTGTTTTCATTGAGTTTAAATGTCAAACAGTTCTATTTGACCCATAGATTGGACCCTATTCGGTGCTACCACTCCGGGCCAGAGTGGACCTGGGAGCAATGGCAATGAAGAGGTACTTCACATTCCCCAAAGCTCTAGTATTACTGGAGCCTCACCATTAGATCATTTAATGTCATATCCAGGACACTCGTTCGTGGGGGAGTCTTACTCCCCTTCAGAGATGCAGTGGGTGTATTCTACAGCCCCAGCCGATAGGGCAATTTAAAATCTTGTTCAGAATTAATTAAAGGGATTGAAGAGGCTGACTTTCTCTGTTATTTGGAAAAGTTGTCAAACTAAAAAGTAAATTTTGACCCCACTCAATCTTATTCCTTTGCAATTTGAACATGAAAGTGGCAATTATACTAATTGTGATTGGTGCTTTTGGTACAGTAACTAAAGGATTATTAAAGGGACTGGAGGACTTGGAATTTGGAGGACGAGTGGTGCCCATCCAAACTACAGAATTTTTTAGAATGGTCAAGATACTGAGAAGAGTCCTGGAGACTTTAGGAGACTTGTTGTCCCTAAGACTCCCGTAAAAGACCATCAGCTAAGGCTGGTTGGAAAACCCCACAAGAAATAAGAATAGTAATAATAATAATAAAATGTAGGTTATGTGATGATAGAGACGAAATGATCAATCACACAATACGAATGCAGCAAATTAGCACAGAAGGAGTGTAAGACTAGACACGACTGGGTGGGCAAGGTGATCTACAGGGAGTTGTGCAAGAAATTGAAATTTGACCATACAAACAAATGGCATATACTCAACCCAGCAGCTGTGCTGGATAATAAGACAAATAAACTCCAAAAAGATTTTAACATGCAAATGCATTACCTAATCTCGCCCAGACGACCAGACCTTATAATATTCAATAAAAAAAATGCAAAATTGAGGACTTTGCTGTCCCGGCTGACCACATAATAAAATTGAAAGAAAGCGAAAAGAAGGATAAGTACCAGGACCTTGCTAGAGAATTGGAAAGCTGTCGAGTATGAAAGTGACAATTATACCAATCGTGATCGGTGCTATTAGTTACCTTAGTTGAGGGCGACCAGAAGGCTCCCTTTTCGATAGCTACTACACCGAGATGTAAAGGAGGGCGCTACTCCTTTCCCTGGATTGCTCAACTTTACCCTTGATACGTACCTTATATTGCTAATGGTTAAGCGAGGATGTATCAAGTACCATTTTTAAAGTCTTTGGTATGACTCGATCTGGGATTGAACCCAGGTCTCCCGGACCATTGGCGAACACTCTACCCACGAGGAAATGATTATTAAAAGGACTGGAGGACGTGGAAATAAGAGGACGAGCGGAGACTATCCAAACTACTACATTATTGAGAACGGCCAGAATACTGAAAGTCCTGAAGACTTGAGGAAACTTGCTGTCACTTAAACTCCAGTGAAAAACCATCAGCTAAAACTGATGTGAAAAGCTCTCAAGAAGTAAATAATAATAATAATAATAATAAAGAGAGAATTTGCAAAGTTGTCGACTTTGCTGTCCCGGCGGACCACAGAATAAATCTGAAGGAAAGTGAAAAGAAAGATACGTACCTCGACCTTGCTGGAGAATTGAAAAACTGTTGAACATGAAAGTAACAATTATGCCAATTGTGATTGGTGCGTTAGGCACAATAACTAAAGGATTATTAAAAGGCCTGGACGACTTGGAAGTTGGCGGACGGGTAGAGACTATTCAAACGACAGCCAAAATCATGAGACGAGTCCTGAAGACTTGAGGAGACTTGCTGTCACTCAAACACCAGTGAAACACCATCAGATGTCGCTGATGTGAAAAACCCTAAAAGAGTAATAATAACTGGCAAATGTAAAAAAATTGGTACAAAAATAGTATAAGATTAGACAAGACGGGGTTGGGAAGATGATCCACAAGGAATTGTGCAAGAAATTGAAATCTGACCATACTTGAATGGAATCTGCACAATTCAGAATCTGTTTTGGAGAATGAGACACATCAAATTCTCTGGAATTTTGAGATGCAAACAGATCAGTTAATCCCAGTTAGAAAACCAGACCTAGTAATAATGAACAAGAAAAACGAGAACTTACTAGAAAATGGACGTTGCCGTTGAATGACCATTGAATGAAAATCAAAGAAAACAAAAAGAGGAGACAATTACTCGAACCTTGCTTGAGAACAAAGAAAGCTTTGGAACATTCAGATGACGGTGATACTGATTATAATTAGTGCCCTTGGAACGATCCCCGAAGGCTTATAAAAGGGTATAGAAGAGTTGGAAATTAGAGGACGTGCCGAGACTATTCAGACTACAGCCTTGTTGAGATCGGTCAGAATATTGAGAGGAGTCCTGAAGACATGAGAAGACTTGCTGTCACTAAGATTCCTGTGAAAGATCATCAACTAATGCTGGTGTGAAAAACTTGCAAGGAGTAGAGTAATAATACATCCAAACTACAGCATTGTTGAGATCGGCCAGAATATTGAGAAGAGTCTTGGAGACCTGAGAAGACTTGCTGACTCTTAGAAACAAGTAGAAGACCATTAACCAACGCTAGTGTGAAAACCTCGCAGAGAACTATAACAATAATAATAATAATAAATATGAATGCTGCAAACTAGCAAAAAAGGAGTAAAAAAAATAGTTACGACTGGGTAGAAAAGTCGATCCCCTGGGAATTGTGCAAAAAATTAAAGTAAGACCATACTATAAAATGGTAAAGGCACCAACCAGAATCCTTCGTAGAGAATGAAACGCATAAAATTCACTGACATTTTGAGATACAAACGGATCACATAATCCCGGCTAGAAGACCAGACCTATCACAAAAGAAATATTAAGAACAACCACAACTGGGTGAAGAAGGTGATCCACTCGGAATTGTGTAAGAGACTGAAATTTTACCATAGTGACAAATGGTATAGGTTCAAATTAGAATCAGTTCTTGGTAATGAGACGCAGAAGAATTCCTGGGACTTTGAAATACAAACGGATCGTAAAATCCCGACCAGAAGACGAGACCTGGTGTTAATTAACAAGAAAAAAGAATTTGTCATCTAGTGGATGTTGCGGTATCAACGGATCACACAGTGAAGGAAGGTGAAAAACCGGACTATTACCTGAAACTAGTGAGAGAATTGAAAACTTGTAGAACATGCAGATAACGGTGATGCTAATAGTAGTTGGAGTCCGTGGAACAGTTCTCAAGAAGACTGAAAACAGACTAAATTAATTAAAAAGTTGAAGAATTGAAATCGCCCAGAATACAGTGCTACTGAGATCGGCTGGGATACTTAGGAGAGTCCTGGAGACTTGAGGGAACTTGCTGTCACTCTAACTACAGTAGAGGTGCCCGTGGTGTAATGGTTATGGTCGTAGGAAATGGACACGGCGACACGAGTTCAAACCCTGGACGAGACTGATTAGATTTCACAAAGCACTAATACCCTTGGGAAAGGTATGAATCCAATTATTCTCCCTCCAGCTATGGATAAATAGTAGGGCAGACTAGGTTCTTCAGCCTTGGTGAGGCAACTAGTCTAGGAGAAGGAAAACTCTGAATTCAAACCTGTTAAACTCCGCTTAAAAATTGACCTTGTGTCATATCCAGGCCGAGCGGAGGGGTTGGGTAAATATGGAACTACAGTGAAAAACCACCAGTTAGAATTAGTGTGGTAAACTTTTAGAGAGTGTGTTCAAGAGAACAATTGGGAATTAAAGACGAGTTGTGGCCTGAGGCAGTGATGGTTGGCTTGGTCTCCTCACGTCCTGTAACAGTTGGCGTCTCGAGTCTTCTCAATTTGGCTGGAAACAGAAGTACCACACTCGCTATTGATAAACTCGAAGAATCAATAAATAAACAAGCATATTTTCGGATTCGTTGGTTCTCTTTTTTTGTGGAGCTGACTTATACAGTTTCGATCAAAACCTGTGGCCGACTATTCTTTTGTTAACAGTGAATCATAACGCGGGATCAAAGTTATTTATCAGACAAAATTGGAGATGGTCGTAATACTGCAACATTATAAAGTGATAGTATCTATATATCATTACATAATTCTATAAGTTGTTAAGCTGTGTATATAAAATAATACAAACACATCTACTTATATATATATATATATATATATATATATATATATATATATATTACAACAGTATATGGTTGTCATTAGTTCACTTGGTGGGCTAGTGGCAGACCAAATGCAGTATAATTTGAAGTGCTCAATAGCTGAGATAGAGCTATTATATGACATAATAAATGAATAAATAAATAAATATTAGTTTTTATATATACTTAATAGCATGGATGGTTATCTGTTACTACTGGTTTCATCATTCAGAAAACGTTCTTCTTCTTCTTCTTCTTCTTCTTCTTCTTCTTCTATATATATATATATATATATATATATAAGCAGATGTGGTTGTATTTTTGTGAGAGTGTGTGCATATGTGTGTATGAGATTTCGGAGGGTATCCGAGGGAGGGTTTGAATTTTCTTATTTTTACTGATGTAGTTTCTGTTTTAAATTACGAAATCAGCATTTAAGCCCCCGTCTCTTGCTTTCTTCCTCCCCCCCTTTCACTATATTTCAGAGTCCGTTCTTTTTTTTAGTCACTCCTGGTTCTTTCTTATCTTCACTGAGGCTTATGATCCCGTTAGATCACCGCAGTTAAGCAGCCATGGGCCTGTTCAGATCTTAGATGAGTGACCGTTAAGGAACTTCAGGTATACGAGGCAACAACAAACCTGTGTGCCACACTAAGCAAATCTTTGTAAATAACGTCTCATATTTTTCCTATGTTTTCTTTCTTTCTCCTAAGGTTCCAGTAATGCTGGAGCTTTGGGGAATGCGGGGCACCCCTTCATTGCCATCGCTCGCAGGTTCACTCCGGCCCAGAGTAGTAGAACCTGATAGGGTCAAATAGAACTAAACAGTGTCCTTATGCTAAACTGGATTGTTTGAGATGAGGCTGTTTAGATATTTAAACTGCCTACTTATGATAAACTAAATTGCTTGGAAAAGAAGTGTTTTAACATTTAGACTGTGTACTTGCGCTTGTTTGAATTGTTTGAAATGGAACTGTTTTTGTATGCTAAACTGAATAGTTTGAAATAGAATTGTTTTTACATTTAACTGCGTGTAAACAAAAAACTATACTTATATTAAATTGAATTGTTCGAAATAGAACTGTTTATATGTATAAAAATGGATTTGATATTAAACAACCTACAATGGTTGATACGCCATAAAACCAAACCAAACAAAATCAAATCATTGTTCATTTTGGTCAGGAGTATCTTACAATGGTGACTGCTCGGATGTTTATTCCTTTGATAAGATTTCTTTTTCAGACCTTAGTTTCCTGAAATTTTCTTGTTCTTCTGAGATAATTATAATTATTATTTAACCCCGCGTGAGTTCTTCACACCGGCATTAGCTGATGTTATTAACTGGAGTCTGAGTGACAGCAAGTCTCCTTTGATCTCTTCTGAGTATTCTAGCCAATCTTAACCATTATGTAGTTTGAATGGTCTCGGTCCGTACTCTGATTTCCAACTCTGCCAGTTCTCTTTCCAATCTTTTGGGGACCATTCCAACTGTGCTAATGACAGTATCACCATCAACCTTATGTTCCACAGCTCTTCTGTTCTTTGGCAAGGTCTAAGTACTTTTCTCTCTTTCGTCTTCTTTAATTTTCACTTTGTGGTCCGCTGACAAAATCTACTCAACGGCAACCTCTCTTTCTTTGTTAATTATCACTAGGACTGGCATCCTGGTCGGGATCAGGTGATCCGTTTGTATCTCAAAATCCCATTATTATTATTATTAGAGTTTTTCACATCAGCGTAAGCTGATGGTCTTTCACTGGAGATTGAGTAACAGCAAGTCTCCTCAAGTCTCCAGGACTCTTCTCAGTATTCTGGCTGTTTTCAATTATGCTGTTGTTTGGATGGTCTCTACTCGTATTATTATTATTATTATTATTATTATTATTATTATTATTATTATTATTATTATTATTATTATCTATTTGTTTTTCTGTTTATTTTTTCTATTGTTTTGTGTGTAAAGAAAACACAATAGAGAAATGGACGAAAGACTGCGTCTTCCCCTTTGCCAAGATAGGCGACTTCGGAATCACTAAGAACTATACTAACGTAACTCTTACTGCTATAGCTGCTAAGGCTTATAAAACCCAGTTTCTTTATCATATCCGACCTGAAGTCGAGAAAATTATTTTGAAAAATCAGAACGGCTTTTAGAGAAATCGATTCGCAACATCACAGATTTTGACTATCCTTCGAATCATCGAAGGATTTAAACAAAAAAATGCCCTCTCCATTTCAAGTGGCAATCCTCTGAAATTTGTTGACCAGTTCGCATACCTCGGTAGCAATATCTCATCGACTGAAAGTAATGTAAACATACACCTAGCAAAGGCGTGGAATGCTATTGAAAGCTTATAGATTACATGGAAATCTGATTTCTCTGATAAAATAAACATGGATTTCTTCCAAGCTGTGACTATGTCTGTACTATTGTATGGATGCACCCTCTGGACGCTTACGAAACCCATAGAAAAAAGATGGATGAGAACAATACAAGAATGCTATGTGCTATTGTGAACAAATCCTGAGAACAACATTCTACAAAACAGCATATGTATGGCTACCTGCTTCTCATATCACAAACCATTTAAGTAGAACGAAAAAGACATGCTGAATACTGCTTGAGAACTAAGGACATAAGCGACGTTCTCTCATGGACTCCTACACATGGATACACCAGTGTTTACCAACCAGCAAGGACTTACAACAGGCTTGTGCAGACATTGGATGCAGTCTAAAGAACCTCTCAGAAGCGATGGACAACAGGGACGGATGGTGAGAGAGAGAGAGAGAAGAAAGAGAGAGAGAGAGAGAGAGTCAGGGAATTCTGTGCTCACTTCACGAATTAATGATGATGGTGATGATTTTTATTTCATTGTATCTTTTCTTTTTTCTTTTGCTTATTTACTTATATATATATATATAGGTTTTGAATTGTTGACCGACCATCGTCAAGAGCGACCCGAAGACTCTTTTTTCAATAGCTACTACACCTTTGTGTAGTTGAGGGTGCTACTCCCTTCCCTGGATTGATCTACGTCTTTGATCCATCCCTTATAATGCTGAGTGTAAAGCAAGGAGGTATCAAGTACCATTTTTTGAGTCTTTGGTATGACTCGTCCTGGGATTGAACCTCGGTTTCTCAGGCTATTGGTGAACACTCTTAAAATACACATATAAAGCAGTTTGTATTTTATATATAAGTAGATTTTTATTTTTTTCTTTGTAGCAATATTACACAGTGAAACGGATCATTTTAACTAGATTGATACATTGTCGCACTATTAAATGAAATAACTGTCGGCAGAGACATTGTAATTCCCACGAAAAACAAAACAAAATAAAACAAACAAGCAAAAACAAAAAGAAAACGAAACGATAAAGCATTGTCTTCTACTTTATTCATCATTATATTGATAAATGGAACACACAGTTACAAATATGGCTGACCTGAATTCCAGTCAACGGAAAAAGGGCGATTAGGACACGTATGTTTCACACCTTCTACTTAATGCAATGAATAGCTTGTAAAATACACGCTATTCTCATAATATGAGATGGATGGTCGACGTGGTTCTTTCAAATTAGGCAAATTCTGTGTCTCTTCAGCCGTTGAGTGAGATATGAATCAATTACATTGTTCCTAAAATAATCCTATGTAATTCAAGACAACCCATTGGAAGGTTTAGAGACAATTCACATGATACCACATTCATACTTATATATATATTTACTATCACTCACAAATAATTGAACAAAAGTCCAATTTGATTCTTGGTGGTTTTGAATTAAAGGCAAGAACGCCATGTCCCTGTTTTTGACTTGATAAAGCTTTTTTTTTGCAATCAACATTGCAACGCAATATTTTTTTTTTGTTTTGTTTTTTTTTTTGGTGGGTGTTGAATGATAAATTTCAGTAAATTGCTTTATTTTCCATCCTTCTTAAATCTTGTTCTTGAAAAAAAGCTATAACTGTTTCGGCACTACTGTATGGATGCACCACCTGGACTCTAGCATAAATTTTTCAAAATGTGAACTTGTGAAGCAGGCGACATCACACACTAGTCAGGCAAGCCATGTTCCACAAAGGTGCAACGTAATTTCCCAATTGTAGCGCTTGAAGTTGCTGTATTTATGGGATGTTCATCCAATCATTTAGAGAATGAATCTGCAATGATCAAGTATATTTCCTCTTCACATGGTCCCGAATAATCCAAAGGAATACGAGACCGTGGTCTCTGTAGGAATTCCCAGGGGCCACTGTGGGTATTTTATCATATTTACCAACCCCTCCACTCGGGCAGGATATGACACAAGGTCAATTTTTAAGCGGAGTTTAACAGGTTTGAATTCAGAGTTTTCCTTCTCCTAGATGAGTTGCCTCACCAAGGCTGAAGAAATCAGTCTGCCCTACTATTTACCCATAGCTGGAGGGAGAATAATTGGATTCATACCTTTCCCAAGGGTATTAGTACTATGTGAAATGAAATCAGTCTCGTCCAGAATTTGAACTCGTGTCGCCGTGTCCATTTCTTGCGACGATAACTATTACACCACGGGCACCTCCACTGTGGGTATTTTATGGTCAAATTGACCCACCGAACAGATTTGAACACAGATTTCAATGTCTTTATCAATTCCTGGACACTACACTTAGTTTCAGGCCACACACAACTGGAAACTTGTCATGGAGTTCTGACATTCTTCCTAGCTGTGGAATAATGACCTATTGTCTCCATAACTGACAACCCTCGTGTACTGCTATTTCATCCTTTAGTGTTAAATATGGTTGGATGGTGTCCTGATCGACTCTATCCGGTCATTCTGACTGGACGAAAGTCAATACTCTGGACAGCACTATGCCCTGACAAGTTCATTGTTTTTCCCTCTTGCTTCTAATAGTTTGATCAACCTGAGCATTTCTCCCTGGATAAGCACTGGTGTTAGAAACGTCTCTTTCAATGGTATCCTACTAAGGGTATCAGCATTTGACTTGTCACATCCTTTCCAGAGTATAATGATATGCTGACAATGTCAGTGCCCATCTCTGAATTCGTCCAAAGGCTAATGGTGGTATAACTTTCGTTTTCCCTAAAAGTCCTCAGAGTGATTTTTGATCAGTTACTATGTTGAAATGCTAACCATCCAGCATTTAATAAAACTTCTTTACGCTATTCACGACTGAAAGACCTCCTTTATCAATTTGTGCATAGTTTTTTCTACTGCTATTAAGGTGCAAGAAGTGTATGAGATTGGTTTCTCACCGTCCTCCATGATGTGTGATATTACAACACCAATCCCATATGGTGATGCATTTTCTTGGTACTGTCATTGTGTAACAATTCTGTTGAAGATAAAAGCAGTTC
Organism: Sepioteuthis lessoniana; assembly: GCA_963585895.1. Lineage (NCBI taxonomy): Eukaryota > Metazoa > Mollusca > Cephalopoda > Myopsida > Loliginidae > Sepioteuthis > Sepioteuthis lessoniana. Next base: position 19,360,292 of record OY757921.1, on the reverse strand, counting down.
TTTGGATTTTCAGAATTCCTATTCTTATTTAGCTGACCAGTTCCATAGTTCATTCTTGGCTAACAGTTTATATAAGGGTGCTAGTTTAGTTGACAGTCTCGGTAGGAATTTATGGTAATAATTTATGGCAATAATTTATCATACCAAAATATGACTTCAACTGACTGGTATTTTGAGATCTTAGTATTTCACGTATTACTTGTACATTTGCTTTCACGGGCGTCACGCCCTCTGCGGTAATCTTGTGTCCACGATGCACTACCCCTGGTACCATGAAAACACATTTTTTCATCCTCAGGCCCGCATTTAACAATCATTTTAGTACTTCTTCCTAAGAAGTTATACATCATTTTGCCACTGACCAAAATGTCATCCAGCCTCAAAATAACATATTTAATCCGAACCAACAAATTTTCAATGATTCGCTGAAAAATACCTGAGTTGGAGGAAATTCCGATTTTTCAACTAGAAACAGCTGTTGGAAGAGGTGACTTAAGCCTAGTTTGGTAAAATTTTGCCCCCCTGCCTCCGATTTTGTTTAGCAAGACTTCTGTTTTGAGGTAGAGGTAGTTATCCGACTTTGAGTCTTGATTTATCGTAACTTTCTTGTCTCTGCATGTTCGAATTCCGTCTTCGCTATAGGAAGAATAGAAGTAGCCCATTCAGAATATGTCACCGGAACTATTGTACCAGCTGCTTGTAGTCGCTCAATTTCCCTGACCACTGCCTCTTGCGGTACGTAGGCTAATCATCTAAGTTGAAAATACATATGTAACACACATTCAGGTACTTGAATGCGGGCCTTCACTCCTTTCATAGAGCCTAGTTCTTCATGGAATACTTCAGGATATTGGTCTGTCACTTGTTGCCATTGTTTATCGTTCCCCTTCTCTAGATAGGACATCTGAGTCCAGCCCAATTTTATTACATTTAACTAATTTCTACCCAGAAAATTTATACCTTTGCCCGCGACTACAACTGAAGGTAAGTTATACTGTTGGTCCTGATAGTCAGTATTGATTTCTTTATCTTTTTTTTATATGTGTATAACTTGACGTTTGATTTTTTTTAGCGGTGGACGGTTTTCTATGGCTGCCCGTGTTGTCTCACTCATTACTCTGACTGGCTCCTGTGTCTGCTTCTATTGTTATTTTTTCTTATTTATGAGTATTGTGACCCGGTATGCTTCTTGCCTACCTGTATTCTCCTCCACTTGGAACATAGTGTGCCTTTTTAGTTGTTCTTCAGACTCCGAATCTGTTGATACCAAGTGATGTGTACGTCTGCCACACCGCACGTCTGCATTTGACTGCACCCCTCTCTTTTCAGTTGGTGACTAATGGTCACTTTATTCTGGTTATTTACTGCGACACCATCATATCAAGTGCCCTATTTTCAAATAATAAGAGCCCTGTTGGGTCACTAAAATGGTAATTCCTGAGTATGAAGTGAGTGAGGGGGAGAGAGAGGTTCTCTGTGATTGGATATGCTGATCACGTGATGAGCCAAGAAGTTTTGGCGCAAAATCCCAAATCCAAGGAGATAGATTCCGAGCGTTCGGTGAGGCAAGTGACATTAAAAGCTCTCAGAAAGACAACCCTAAGATACTATTTACCAACCCCTCCGCTCGGGCAGGATATGACACTAGGTCAATTTTTTTAAGCGGAGTTTAACAGGTTTCAATTCAGAGTTTTCCTTCTCCTAGACTAGTTGCCTCACAAAGGCTGAAGAACCTAGTCTGTCCTACTATTTACCCATAGCTGGAGGGAGAATAATTGGATTCATACCTTTCCCAAAGGTATTAGTGCTATGTGAAAAATGCAATCAGTCTCGTCCAGGATTTGAACTCGTGTCGCCGTGTCCATTTCCTAACGATTACACCACGGGCACCTCCTACACCCTAAGATACCAGATATCTTCTTCAGCACGCCGGTAAGTCCCTTAAACTCAACTTTATACGCAGGAAGGACTATATATTGTTATTCATTGTTTTACGTGCTGGTTAATATATCTTTCGAAATAAACGAAGTATTAATTCATTTATTTGTTGCTGTTAGCCTTAGAATAAACGCTACACTAACACAATAGCCCTTTTCTAAATGCATTGATTGGGTTTATGTTGTTTTTGTTTTTTTTTTCGCTACGAAAACATTTACCCCCTGGTCCTATCGGTTGCCTATTCTCCAGGTCATTTTTCACCCGCCTGTCCGTGTACCAAACTTTTTGTTTTTCTTTCCCTGATTGACTTTCGCCATTCAAATCTGTGACATATCTCCAAAAGGCCTTCATCCCTTGAGCTATTTCAAAAGCTTTCTTAAATGTCAAGTCATTTTCGAATAATAATCTTTTTTGTGAGTTTTTCTTATTAATTCCACGCACAATTCTGTCTCGTATCATTGTCTCTAATGTGGCACCGAAGTTGCAGTTTGAGGTCAGCCACAAAGTTGGCGACCGGCTCGTCAGTTTTCTTTGCACGTACATAAAATCCTTTCCACTGGACAACCTCTGACGGTTTTGGTTGAAAGTGATTTCTTAAAACTTCGACAATCTCTAAATACCTTTTGTCTGTCGGTCTATTTGGGGCAAATAAATCTCTAACAAACCGAGAGGTTTTACTTCCTATAGAACTTTGCAGATTGGGTTTTCTTCTTGCTTTCTCTTGCGCATCTTCAATGCCTTTAGCGCTAAAGAAGAATTCTAATCTCCCTATGTAATGAAAAACTCTTCGAATCCTGTATATTCCTCCATTTTTCTATATGTAGCCATCTTTTCTTCAACGAGGAAAATACTCTAAAATAGATAGATAAAAATAAAATAGATAGAATAAAGCTAATATTTGCAGTCTTTCTCGTTACGAAAACGACCCCCTCAAAACAGGTATAACATTTTTTCTTGTTTTAAGTCTCCATAACTCGTTTACGTTTGGAGTTTTCTTCTCTGACGTCACTAGAACAATATGAGTTTATAATCACATTTTTGTCGCCACGATTATAATCCCGTAAAGGTCAAAGTACGGGGGTCGGGGTTCAAAACAGGTTTATTTACAAGATGGCGTCCGTCCATACTAGAAATACATATGTAAAGATGAACAACTCCTACCGCTCAGTATTGAGATTACACATATTTCTATATGAATTAGACTTGACTTAATTCAGCCCATGTTATCAACCGACTTCTCAGGGTGCGACACCGGGTCATTTTATAATAGGGAGTCACGAATCGAGACTCATGTGTGGTAGTTACAAAGACAGTTTGTCCCGTCGGCATTCCCCTTTTGGGTCACCTATGGCGCCAAGCGAGAAACTCAGTCCTCCCAAGCAGGTATTGCTTGGAGCAAGATCCCCTGGAACCGGTAATTACAAAATAATAATACAAACTCCAGGGGGGGGGGGCTCAGAAATTTCGAAAAAGCAAGCCCCTATTAATAATACATTCAAATTTTTACAATGTGTATATCACAAAGGAATAACGGTTTATATAGTATTTGGCGTGGATGATTTACATATTGGTTTTAACAAAACCAGGTTTTAATCATAAATATTTGATGATTTCCAGGAATTTAACAGTGACCCCAAGTAAGTAGTAAATCCACACACCCCTTGTCGAGCCCAAAGCTTTTATTCACTCTATCAAAATTTCATTCAACCGCAGGTGTCAATATGGACCACGATTTCGAAGATTCTTTTTAAAATGACCTCCTCCACTCATTAATTTTTTCTAAAGCTGAAAAAAATTCATTTTTTCATGGATTTTAACGATAAAATTTGGATGAATTAATTTTGCAAATTAATCTTATATTTTGATAAATGAATCTAATATTTTAATAAATTAGTTTTGATATTAATTAAAAAATGATATACATATATGAACGGAATCAATATTTGAAAAACAGAAGAAATTGAACGTGTTGCAGCCACAGATCTATTTCCTTTCGTGAATCAATGCCCCCGCCAAGCGATTCGGCTATACACCGACCAATCGCCAGACAGAGCGCATTGATTCCTTCTCCCTCACTAGAACTATGTTTCTAGTCCTTTTGGTAGTCAGCCGACAACCTCAAGTAGCACCTAGCTCGCAGCCATGACAGACCTCTCTCGCCTTCACAGAAGAACACGCGGCTACTAGCTACACACGGAAGAACCAACCTTGCGGTCAGTCACACGAGCAACTCGTTACAGTGACATACACTTCCTACAAACTCAAGGACCAACATACTAACCAGCGACTCCAAAAGCGACACTTTCTCACTTTTACTCTTTTACACTCGCTACTATTATAAACCTTTCGTTGTTGTGTTTCCAAAAGAAGTCTCGTTATTCTTTTGTGTTGTCAAATAATTTATAGTGTTATGGAAACTAACCATTTCAAAACACTAAAAACGTAAAATCAAATTTGGACGAATTTTAGGTTTATTTTAATTTAAACTTTTTTAAAATTATATTTTTGAGGCTATTTTCTAACTATTAAAACTATGAACAAGTTTAAGTAAGAACTTTTTATATTTTCAATTACGCTTTTGAAATTAGGTGTTAAAAAATTAATCATATCTATAGTCGTAAATAAAATTATACAATTGAATTAACCTCAGTTAAGGGGAAGTCAACTCGTCTTTATCATCGTCATGGTCTGCATTTAATGCAGCCTTTATTAAAGATATTTTTTGGTATATCATAACATTTACAGCGAAGTAAAAGAGAATTATAAATTGATAATTTCAGACTAACATTTTTAACAATACCCACTTATCATATTTACCCAACCCCTTCGCTCGGGCAGGATATGACACTAGGTCAATATTTAAGCAGAGTTTAACTGGTTTGAATTCAGAGTTTGCCTTCTCCTAGACTAGTTGCCTCACCAAGGTTGAAGAACACAGTCTGCCCTACTATTTACCCATAGCTGGAGGGAGAATAATTGGATTCATACCTTTCCCAAGAGTATTAGTGCTATGTGAAATGCAATTAGCCTGGTCCAAGATTTGAACTCGTGTCGCTGTGTCCATTTCCTACGACGATAACCATTACACCACGGGCACCTCTACTTATCCCTACTTATTAATGGCACTAAATTTGACTGATCAAATTGAGTTTTACATAAGTTTGACGCATTCTTTTGCAAGAGTATCCATTTCAATAAGTAGCTAAGAACTGCATAATTAGTAACTTGACGTAACTTAGCGTTAAACGCTGCAGATTTTGCAGTTCGCCTCTGGTCCGGTAGACCATGGTTCAATGTCAGGTTAAGTCATACCAAAGACTCAAAAATGGTACTTGATACTATTTACCAACCCCTCCACTCGGGCAGGATATAACACAAGGTCAGTTTTTAAGCGGAGTTTAACAGGTTTCAATTCAGAGTTTTCCTTCTCCTAGACTAGTTGCCTCACCAAGACTGAAGAACCTAGTCTGTCCTACTATTTACCCATAGCTGGAGGGAGAATAATTGGATTCATACCTTTCCCAAGGGTATTAGTGCTATGTGAAATGCAATCAGTCTCGTCCAGGATTTGAACTCGTGTCGCTGTGTCCAATTCCTACGACGATAACGGTTACACCACGGGCACCTCCCGTACCAAAAATGGTACTTGATGCCACCCTGCTAAACACTCAGCATTATAAGGTATGGATCAAGGGTAAAATGTAGCAATTCAGGAAAAGGAGTAGCGTCCTCCCCTACAACTCGGTGTAGTAGCTATTAAAAAGGGAGCCCTTCGGGCCACTCTCGACTAAGGTTACCACTTTACTTTTACTTACTTAATGGTTAGAGTGTTCACCAATGGTCTGGGCGACCGGGGTTCAATCCCTTGTCAAGTCATACCAAATACTCAAAAAATGGTACTTGCTTAACACTCAGCATTATAAAGTATGGATCCAGGATAAGTGGAGAAATCCAAGGAAAGGAGTAGTGCCCTCCCTTTACACCTCGGTTGGTATTATTAAAAAGAGAGCCTTTGGGTCACTCTCGACTAGGCTACCTTCGGGTGGGCGAGCTGCATTTTTGTCTCCTTTGTCCCCCTTGTACGGCACTAGACCATGCGTCTAGTTTAAGCCGTAAACTGGCATACGTGCCCGGACTCACATTTGGGTTCGTGAAACTGCTTGCCTCATCAGGCTCACATTGCACTAAGTGATCCGATGAGCAGCACTGACAAGCAGGGTTCGAGTCTCGGATCGTTCCCGACCTCCCCCTCCCCTTTATCCCCACTTTAATCTGCCTTCGGGCTTTTGACCTTGTGTCAAGTCGTGTCTGGTGGGAGGCAGCGACAAATACCGCCTTTGGGTCACTCTCGACTACTGTCGGCCAACTTACGAATATTTAAAGATTAGTTTAGTTTGGGATCTGATATTTTGGTTTACTACAAAACTTAGAAGAGGTACATTGGCATTTTTGTTTGTGGTGGTGGTGGTGGTGGTGTGTAGTCTTGCACAGGGGGTGTCTTTAGTCTCGCAGCCTCTATGCTAGAACCTCTACTACTGACATACATATATACACACATACATACACGTACGTTTATCCATATACGCATACTAAACTTCATCACAAGGAAACATAATAATAATAAAAAGTAAAAAAGAACAAAAATAAATGATCTAATTCGACCTTTTTTTTTTTTTCAACCACGCTAAGCAAAAAAAGTTTGTTAAAGCCGGTTAAAACAATAATAAACAATGATACCAAAAATAAATAGAAAGATATAATAAAAGGAAAATTTGTGCCTGAAGCGAAAATGAATAAATAAATAAAATCTACCCAACGGTTGAAGTTATAAATCCCATTGCTGGTCTTCGTCAAATTGCAAAGTCTTATCCAGACATTCAGAAACTTTTAAAGTTCGAAGATCTTCATTTTCCATTGTCTACAGATTATGTGGCACGGAAAGCAGATTTTGGAAGATATAACATGACAAGAAGACGAGATAAGAGAAGTCTGAAAATGCTGAATAGGAAGAAGAAAGGTGAAAGGGTGAAAAGAAGAAAGAGAGAGACGGGGAGAGGGGGAAAGATAAAACTTGGAGAAAGAAAGAAAGGAAATGAAGAATGGAGTAGTGAGAAAAAAAGAAATTGAATGAATGACAAGAAAAAAAGAGGACTCGAAGAAAAGAAAGAAAGAAAGAAAGAAAGAAAGAAAGAAAGAAAGAAAGGAAATGTAGAATAGAGTAGAAAGGAAAAAAGAAATTGAATGAATGACAAGAAAAAGAAAGAAAGAAAGAAAGAAAGAAAGAAAGAAAGAAAGAATGAAAGAAAAGTAAAGTAAAGGGTAAAATGAGAAAAAAGCCGGAAATGAAGTAAAGAAAGGGTAGAAAAAGAGAAAAAGAAAGAAAGTATATGACAAAAATAGAAAATACTGACGAGGATGAAAGAGAATTGATTAATTGATCTTAACGCCATATCAACTCGTCGAAGGTTATTTAATGTCGACGGTTTGAAGAATTGCGTTCATTCTACGTTTATATTTACATGTTTTGTGTTTCTGTTAATTTATATGATACCAAATATTCTTATCTCATGAGAATAATTTACATACAGTTATAGGATTTCAAGTATTCCTTTCTAATACCAGTAATTTAACCACAATTACATAGTTTCAACTAAGTATTCCTATTTGATAATAATAGTCTATTAGCTAACAGTTTTATGGTTTCAAGTATTCCTATCAAATACTAATAATTTTCAAGCAGTTATATGGTCTCAAGTAACTAATAATAATTGTCAAGATTACATCCCTTACCAGCCGAACAGTTACCCACCCCCACATAATAATGACCCTGTCGGCTGGGGCTATAAATTACACCGATGCAGAGGTGTAGGACCCCACCCCCAACGAGTGTCCTTGATATGACACTAAACAATCTGATAGTAATGCTCCAGTAATGCTAGACCTTTGAGGAATGTGGAGTACCCCTTTATCATATTTACCCAACCCCTCCGCTCGGGCAGGATATGACACAAGGTCAATTTTGAAGCGGAGTTTAACAGGTTTCAATTCAGAGTTTTCCTTCTCCTAGACTAGTTGCCTCACTAAGGCTGAAGAACCTAGTCTGCCCTACTATTTATCCACAGCTGGAGGGAGAATAATTGGATTCATACCTTTCCTAAGGGTATTAGTGCTATGTGAAAATGCAATGAGTCTCGTCCAGGATTTGAACTCGTGTCGCCGTGTTCATTTCCTACGACGATAACCATTACACCACGGGCACCCCTTTATTGCCATTACTCCCAGGTCCACTCTGACCCGGAATGGTAGCACTTGATAGGGTCCTATCGATGGGTCAAATAGAACTGTTTGACATTTAAACTGTGTGAAAACAAATGACTTATGCTAAATTGAATCGTTTGAAATAGAACTGTTTTTACATTTAACTGTGTGTAAACAAATGACTGATGTTTAATTGGATTGTCAGTGATACATAGCAATGCTTGGAACCATTTAACTTAGTTGACATGCTAAATTGAATTGTTAGAAATAGTCTTCAAAAAGAATGCATTCGGCATTAAATAACCCATGAAATTTGTTATGCCGTTAAAAAAACAAACCATAATAATCCTTAGTAAACAATTATAGATTCAAGCAACCATTTATACAAATAATTTTCAGTTATATGAAATCAAGTATTTCAATCTGATAATTTTGAAAGAGATCTATTCGACTTTAGATGGGACCCTAAACAGGTTTTTCCTCTGCGAGTCTGAGTGGACCGAAGTGTAATGGCACTAAAGGGGTGTTCCATACTCCTCAGATCTCTGGAACAGGAGCCTCACCATCAGATGCAGTTTAGTGTTATACCCAGGACACAGAAAGAAAGGAACTATAAAAAGAAACGAAAAAAAACAAATGGGAAAGAAAGAAGGATTTGATTTGGTTTGGTTTGGTTCAGTTTGGTTTTATGGCATATCAAACATTGTAGATTATTTAATGACAAATTCATTTTTATACGTATAAACAGCTCTACTTCATGCAATTCAGTTTAGCATAAGTATGCAGTTTAGTTCTATTTGATCCATAGATAAAACCCTATCAGGTGCTACCACTCTGGGCCAGAGTGAACCAGGGAGCAATGGCAATAAAGGGGTACCCCACATTCCCCAAAGCTCTAACATTACTGGAACCTCACCATCAGATTGTTTAGTGTCATATCCAGGGCACTCATTGTGGGAGTCTTACCCCTCTGCAGAGATGCAGTCGGTGTATTCTGTCGCCCTAGCCGACTGAGCCAGACAGATTTGATGAAGAGATGAAAAGAGGTGTCAGAAAAGATAAACGAAGAGAAAGAAAGTTTGAGCGAGAAGAATATTTGTTATTGTTTTTAGCGAAGAAACGTGTTCTTGCGCGTGTGTGTTATTCCCTCGCTAATTGTTGTTGTTAATAAAGGAGGATGAAGAAGTAAGAAGACGAAGACGCCGTTAGCTTTTACATAAAGGTTTTTAATGGCAGCATGGAATAAAGAGTTTACATTTATGCTGCAAGTCTCGTAGGAAGGCAAGAAGTAAGTGAACGATTTGAAGATATGATAGAGTTGAGAAAGCAGTGCGTGTTGTTGGACGTGAGAGGGAGATATGTTCGCCCTAGTTTAGCAAAAGTCGTGTTTGTTGTTTGAGGAGAGAAACGTTAAAGTCACCGTGAGTTTGTGTTTCTGGTTGTTTCAGAGAGAAGCGTGAATGTCTCCAGAAAAAGTTGTCCTGAGGTGAAGTCGGTAGGTATCGGAGCGGAATTCGGCATCGCAGTCGACATAGCCACTTTTGGGGATGACGTAAAGTTGTTCCTGTGTGTGGCGTATTGAATTTATCTAATTCATATTCAACTGGGAACCCTTGATCTAAGAGAAATAGACGCAAGGTATCCATAAATTAGATAGCTTCCCTCATTGTGTCCATATTGCTGATGCTGCAGCCAGTGAGACGTCTGCACTGAACGAAGTTGTTCAGCCAAAGAGAGTGTTTTACGGCTTTCCCCCACTACTGCTGCCCAGAAAGGTGGTTCGGTCTGAATAAGATAAGTCATCCTGATTGGGTGAAATTATGCGTTGAATTAAATTACTGCCAAACAAAAATACGAAAATTCCTTCTGCTACAAAGTAAAGAGATTAAGAAAGAAATGATCTAAAACTCCATTAACAATCTGACAAAATTAGCATAAGAATTCAGAGAGAAAAAGGATAAAAATTGCTTTCAATTTTACAATCATTTTTGTCTATTAATTTTTTTTTAAAACAGTGATTGAAACTATAAAAAAAAGTGGTTTTCAAACTATGGTTCAGATACCACAAGGGGTCTGCATCATCAACAGCAGAGGTCCACAAACATCGCCAATGGTCCGGGAGACCACGGTTCAATCCCAGGTCGCGTTATACCAAAGACTTTTAAAATGGTACTTGATACCTACTTGCTTAACACTCAGCGATATAAGGTATGTATCAAGGGTAAAGTGGAGCAATCTAGGGAAAGGAGTAGCGCCCTCCCCCACACCTTGGTGTAGTAGCTATTGAAAAGGGAGCCTTCTGGTCGCCCTTGACTACGATCACCAACAACTTCACTTATTATGGGAAATTTAACAACACCCCCATATGGGTCGTAAGAAAGAATAAGCAACACGGTAAGACGTTTTAAGAAGAGCGAAAGAGTTGCTAAAGTATATTCCTTAGGCAGTCAATAGTCTTTAAGAGTACAATGTTAAAATTATATCTGTAGTTAGTGTTATATAGCTGGATTCTGATCTCTCCCGATTTGCGATTTCATTAAAAAACACACACACACGTGGCTGGAGAAGGATAGCATTCGATCGGATGTTAGCCTGACGGCTGCCGCCGAGAAAATGAATAAAATGCGTCTTTGCGCAAGAGGCTCCCGCAGGGCTTCCGGGCGAGAATGCAAGAAATTAATTCAATTTAACAAAATGCCCTTTTTCAGCTAATCATAAATCTTCCCCCTAAAAAATTCCCAGAACCGACTTTATCCAAGGGGTAGCTACTTAAGAAGCGAAGATCTGCAAAGGCGTCAGACTGACCACGAGGGTGGAAGGAAGGAACACGCTACGGCCATTAAGAACTCATCTGAACCCTGACGGATTTAACGCGCCACTTGCTGTGAACGACTGCTGACTTGGCTACAACGCCGCTCCGTCAACGACTACTACTACCACCGAGATCATCTGGTATCTTTACCACCCTCATTGTACAAGCAGAAAATATACAGAAAGACAACATGACATTCACTAATGTTATATTTAGCGTATGGTGGCAAGGAAAAGACAAACGCAAGTTGAAGGTTTTAAACAATTATATTAACAAGAAGGAAACACAAGGTACTATTTACCAACCCCTCCGCTCGGGCAGGATATGACACAAGGTCAATTTTTAAGCGGAGTTTAACAGGTTTTGAATTCAGAGTTTTCCTTCTCCTAGACTAGTTGCCTCTCCAAGGCTGAAGAACCTAGTCATTTCATTTTTATTTATAAAGGAGTCTACGAGATAGACCCTAAATAGAAAGGAGTCCTAGCTTCCCAAAAGTTTGAAAACCACTGTTATAAAAGACGAAGCAATATAAAATAATTTTGAAAAAAAATATTTTCATCAATTCTTTGTTTCGTTAGGAATCTAAATCAAAGGTTTATTGATTGATGGGTTGATTGATTTTTATGGCAAATCAGCCTAGGGTTATATTTTGCCTTGAGGTTAGAGAATTGCGTTCATTGTTCATATTTACATTTTTCTATTGTTTCTTAAGAGTTTGTTTTTGGCTAACCGTTAAATGATATCAAATATTCCAATCTAATATTGAGTAAATAATGAGGTCGTGGAGGTTGGAGGACGAGTGGAGACCATCCGAACGGCCAGAATACTGAGGAGAGTCCTGGAGACTTGCTGTCTCTCAAAATTCAGTCAGAAATCAATGGCTAACGCTGGTGTGAAAAACTCTCAAAATAATAATAATAATAATGCGGTGACAGAGATGAAACCATCAATCACATTATAAGTGAATGTAGCCAATTGGCACAGAAGGAGTACAAGGCTAGACACGATTGGGTAGGCAAGGTGATTCACTGGGAAATGTGCAAGAAATTTAAATTTGACCAACCCATCACCTGTCCTAGAAAATGACACACACAAACTCCTATGGGACTTTGACATACAAACAGATCACCTAATCTTGGCCAGAAGACCAGACCTTATAATAATCAACAAAAAAAAAAAAAAAATCTGCGAAATTGTCGACTTTGCTGTCCCGGCTGACCGCAGAATAAAACTGAAAGAATGTGAAAAGAAGGATAAGTACCTCGACCTTGCAAGGGAATTTAAAAAAACTATGGAACATGCAGGTGACAATTATACCAACTGTAATTGGTGTGTTTGGAACAGTAACTAAAGGATTACGAAAGAGACTGGAGGACTTGGAAGTTGGCGGATGAGTGGAGACCATTCAAACTACTACATTATTGAGAACAGCCAGAATACTGAGAAGAGTCCCGGAGACTTGAGAAGACTTGCTGTCACTCAGACTCCAGTGAAAAACCATCAGCTAATACTGATGTGAAAAATTCTAATGAGTAAATAATAATAATAATAATAATTGGTGCTTTTGGCACAGTAACTAAAGGATTATTAAAGAGACTGGAGGACTTGGAAGTTGGAGGACGAGTGGAGACCATCCAAACTACAGAATTATTGAGAACAGCCAAAATACTGAGAAGAGTCCTGGAGACTTGAGGAGACTTACTGTCACTCAAACTCCAGTGAAAGACCTTCAGCTAAAACTGATGTGAAAAACTCTCAATGAGTAAATATTAATAATAATAATAATACATGGCTGGGTGGGAAAGGTGATCCACTGGAAATTGTGCAAGAAATTGAAATTTGAGCATATGAACACATGGTATATGCACAACCCAGAACCAGTCCTGGAGAATGAGATGCATAAACTCTGGAATTTTGAGATACAAACGGATCGTCTATTCCTGGCTAGAAGACCAGACCTAGTTATTATTACCAAAAATTTTAAAAAAAGAGAACCTGCTGAATAGTGGACTTTGCCATCCCGGCCGACCACTGAGCGAAAATAAAAGAAAGAGAAAAGAGAGACAAAAACCTAGACCTCACCAGAGAAATAAAAAAACTTTGGAGCATAAAGGTGAGAGTGACACCAATTGTAATTGGTGCATTTGGAAGAATCCCCAAAGGTTTGATAAAGGGACTGGAAGAATTAAAAATCCAAAGACAAGTGAAGATCATTCAGGCTACAGCATTATTCAAATTGGAGAGAATACTGAGAAGAGTCCTGGAGACTTGAGCAGACTTACTGTCACTCAAACTCCAGTGAGAGACCATCAGCTAACCCTTGTGTGAAAAAACTTGCAAGGAATAATAATAATAATAATAATCCCTTGTAAACAATTACAACGTCAATTATTCTTAATACTGATAACTTGCATACAGTTTAATGGTTTCAAGTATTTCTATCTAACATTAATAATTCTAGTAAAGAATAATCATTTCTTTGCATACAGTTATGGTTTTAAATATTCCTATCGAATACTAATGATTTTCAAATAGATCTATATGACTTTTTGATGTGATTCTAACAGGTAACCCCACTCCCAGTCAGAGTGGATCTGGGAGTAATGGCAATGAAGGAGTACTCTATGCTCACTAGATCTCCAGAACAGGTGCCTCACCACTGGATGCAGTTTAATGTCAGACTCAGGACACGCTTGTGTATATCAGTGCGGGTATGCGTGTTACATAGATTTGTTGGATTTCATTGATTGATCTCAACAGCATCTCAACCCGTCGAGGGTTATTTTCTGTCTAGAGATTAAGGAATTGAGTCTATTGTACATTTACATTTGTGTAATTGTTTCTTAAGAATCTTAATTTATTTATTTATTTGCACAGGGTCCTATCAAACACGAATAATTTTTAACAGATCAATTTGGCTTCGCGATAGGACCCTAATAGGTACCACTATTCCGGGTCAGAGTGGATCTGGGAGTAATGGCAATAAAGAGAAACTCCAGATTTTCCGGAACTCCAGAGCTGGAGCCTCAACACCAGGTGCAGTTTAGTGAGATACACAGGACACCCCTTTTTTTGAGGGGAATGACTTACTCATCTGAAGGAGATAGGAGCGGCGTATTTTAAACCTGCACAACCGACAGGCCTGCAGTTATGTTAGACTTATGAGATAGAGGTATGACTGAACTGTTTAGAGTTGAACTTAATTTTATTTGTGTTTCAAGTCATTTCTAAGAACACTCAGTAATCTTAAAATTCTATTTCAGAGTGTCAGCAAAAAAAAAAAAAAAATTCTGTTCTGAAAAGCCATTGAATTTACATAATTTATTTAGAATTGTGTAGAGTCCACATGGGAATAATACATATAAAAGCACTTGTTTGAGGACATAGAATTAGAATGCAGTTTGAGATGACTAAAAGTAAAAGAAAATAAAAAAAAGGTTGTCCTCATAAAGTTTCATATTTCTTAATATTTCAAACAATGAATAGTTTGAATTTACGTCTATAGAAATTATTGTTCTTGCATATATATATATATATATGGGTGTGTGTGTGTGTGCACATATATATATATATATATATATATATGCGGGTATATATATGTATGTGTGTGCATGTTTGTATATATATATATATATATATGTATGTGGGTATATATTTGTGTGTATATATATATATATATATATATGCATTAATCTCCACTTTTTCTTTTTCCTGTTTTCTACTTTGTTTTAGCCATTACTCATTATATCGGTGACATTATCTCCTCCTCCTCCTCTCTCTCTTCTCTCTGTCTTTTATATATATATATATATATATATGTGTGTGTGTGTGTGTGTGTGCTACAAGGATCATTAAATAAGTTTCCAGACTTTTTTCATATGGTCACTTTTATTGATAGTACACATATGAAACTCTAGTCCCCTTCGAAGTAATCTCTTCTGGCTGCAATGCACTTGTTGTACCGTTCCAACAACTTCTGGAAGGCCCCATGGAAGTCCTCTTGTGTGAGCATTTCAATGACCTTTGTCACAGCCTCTTTCATCTCAATTGTCGCATAATGACAGCCTCTAATGTTTTCCTTGAGCTGAGGGAATAACCAAAAGTCACAGGAGGAAGGGTGAGGAACTGTCTTGATGCCCATCTTGCTCAAATAGTCTGTGACAAGGATGGAGTTGTGGACTGGTGCATTGTCCTGCTGGAAATGCCACTGACCCGATTTGAAGAGTGTTGGCCTCTTCCGACGGAATCTTTTCCTGAACTCCCTTAAAACCTCAACATAGTATTCCTTGTTGACTGTCTGTCCAGTGGGAACCCAGTGCATGTAGATCATGCCAGTGCTATCAAAAAAAGGGATCATCAAAAGTTTGTGGGTAGATTTGCTCTGTCTGGCCTTCTTGGGTCTGGGAGAGCCAGCATGCTTCCACTGGGAACTCTGTTTCTTGGTTTCTGGGTCATAGCAGTGGATCCAGCTTTCATCGCAGGTCACCAGAGCATCAAGAACTGCGGGATCTGGATTGATAAGCTCGACCATCTCCCTGCTGTAATGACAACGTCTTTCTTTCTGATCTTCTCTGAACACCTTTGTGACAAAGTTCGTGCAAATCTTCCGCATTTTCAGTTCCTTGTGAATAATTGTGTATACAGTTACCACACTAATATCAAACTGTGCACTTATTGTCTCTATAGACACATGACGGTCCTTATCTATTAAATTCTTTATTTGGCCAATCAACTCTGGTGTTCTGACTTCCTTACTCCTCCCACACCTCTCATCATCCCTCACAGACTTTCTGTCTTCCTTGAATCTCATATGCCACTCAAAAACTGATGCTCGATTCATGCAAGACAGTCCAAAAACAGTCTGAAGCATTCCATACATCTCTGTGGCATTTTTTCCAAGTTTAAAAGAGAATTTTATTGCATATCGTTCTTCTAAAGTGTCCTCACATCCAGATTGCATTTTTGAAATTCACCAGCTATGACAATCAGGCTTTAGTAGGGTGTATTCCAATTGCTGCTGTAGCTGTTCCTTTGAACCTGAAATCATAAAAATTAGTCGTCATCTTATAAGATGTATAGCAATAACATACTGAATTTTCAGGAGTCTACAACAATTTTAAATGCCTGTACAAAAAAGTCTGTAAAATTATTGAAGGCACCTCCTATCTCTCTTCTCTCTCTCTCTCTCTCTCTCTCTCATATACATATATATATATGTGTGTGTGTGTGTGTGTGTGTGCACACATGTGCGCATATGGAAGTGAGGGTTACTTGTCATATTTGAGGAAACATTATTAAATAAAAATGAAAACACAAAAACCGAAAACAAAACAGTTTTTGCATTCTGTCCTTCAAAACCTTTTTTTCTGGATCGATCAAGGAGATTGAAAAGGCAAACTATATATTACATTTATTCTCTCATCACACACACAAACACACAAACACACACATATGTGTGTGTGTGTGTGGAAAACACATGTTTGACACATACTTGAATTTCCTATATCCACACGCACACACAAACACACATACACTCACATACGCACTACATATATGTATTGACATATGTATATTTATCCAACCTCACTGCTGTGGGGAGGATTCAAAACAAGGTCAATTTTTAAGTGGAGTACCGCCGGTTCTGAAATAAGAATTTTTGTTCTCCATCTATCCATCATTAGAGAAAGTCTGTGTATATGTGTGTGTGTGTGTGTGTGTGAGAGAGAGAGAGTGAGTGAGAGAGAGAGTATGTGATGAGAAAGTTATGTACCTTACAATGATGCTGACCCATGACATATTTATAGGAGCTTGAGTTAAGAGTTTTCTTCTACTCGACTGATTGTCTTACGAAGCCTAGAGAGCCCAGTCTGCCCTACTATTTATACATAGCCGGAGATTCATGTCATTCCTAAGTGCCTTAGCATGAAGTAAAACACAGTAACAATATATATATATATATATACAAAAACGACAGTTCTTCCAAGTTGTAGTTGTGTCAGTACTATTCTATGGCAGCACCAACAGGACTTTAACGAAGCTCTTTGCAAAAAAGCTGAATGGTAATTACTTAATTATGCTGCCTTCTGGGTTGAACGAATCCTAAGAGCAGTAACCCACAAAACACCAGCTGTACGGCCACTTTCCTCCTAACATATAAACCAAGCAATTAAGACCAAGAAGGTATGCTGGCCATTGCTGGAGACGAACTCCTTAGAAAATTTCTACAGAGAAGTTCTTGAAAATCTCAATTAACTTTTCTAGTTTTATAAAGAGCTTTAGTGTGTCATCACAACAAGAATGTTCAGCAATGGGTCTTCTTTCTTGATGAGACTTAAAACTTTTTAAATGACTTTCGTGGTTTCTGGCCGGGATTAGGGGATCTGTTTGTATGTTAACGTCCCATAGGAGTTTATGCGAGTCATTTTCTTTGCTTCAGCCAAGAAACCATGCCTGAACCCAGGTTCATCATCAGATGAAGACTTTACTGGAAGCAAAGCTGTTTCTTTTGCGGCAGTTTTTGTATATAATTAAAAAAAAAATTTTTTTATATATATTGTATTATACTGATATATATTGATCTTTCTTGGTGATACTTAGAACTTTTTAAATGACTTTTGTGTATGTGTGTGTGTGTATATATATATACATATATTTTATTATATATATATATATATAATACAAAATATATATATATATACGTATATATATATATATATATATATATATATAATACAATGTATATATATATATACATATTGTATTATATTGATGTATATTGGTCTTTCTTTGTGAGACTTAGAAATTTTTAAATGACTTTCATGTATGTATGTGTATATATATATATATATAGTATTATATTGATATATATTGGAAGAACTCTTATGATGCTAAAAATTGGTTTAAGAACATTAACAACAAAAGAAAAGTGACATTTATTCAATTTGATATTATGGATTTTTATCCATCTATCACAAAGGATTTATTGTTGATTAGCATAAATCATCCTGGGAACTTCATTGTTATAACCGATGAACAATTAGAAATAATATTAAATTGTAGAAAATCCACTATTCATTATAAAAATTCGATTTGGACTAAAAGTACTACTGAAAACTTTGATATCCCCATGGGTGCATATAACTCTGTGCAAATCGCTGACCTAGTGGGGGATATATATATTAAATACTTTGATCAGGATTATCAAACCTATGCAAATAGGCTTATAACGAGATGATGGCCTCATTTTTATACCAGGGAATAATGGCCCCAAAACTTCAAGAATTCAAAAGAAAATTATAAAGGCCATTAAATTTAAAACTGAGACAATGTCTAATCTAAAAGTAGTGAATTTCCTAGATATCACTTTTAATTCATCGGAAAATAGCTTTAAACCCTTCCATAAAGACAAACAAACCCACTCCTATATTAATATTAATTTTAACTACCCTAGATCAATAATTAGACAAATCCCAAATGCTGTTAATATAAGAATTAATAGATTATCTTCAAATAAAAAAAATATTTTATGAAAATAATAGGATATATGTTGAGGCCCTTGAAAAAAGGGGATTTAAACAAAGATTAGAATACCTAAAAATTCTTAAAGATAATTCTGAGACTTGTAACAATGAAAGCACTGATAATAACGGTATTAACAAAAATAATAATAGTAATTGTAATAGTAGGACTGTGAATAGTGAGAAAAATAATACATGGAATAACAATAGCGATAGGAATAACAATGATAGCAGTTGTAGAAATAAAAAAAAAAGCAGAAAAAGAAATGTAATATGTTTCAACCCACCTTTTCATAAATCATCTTCTATTAATATAGGTAAGTACTTCCTAAGGCTTATAGATAAACATTTCAATGGAAATGACCCATTAAAGAAAATTTTTAACAGGAAAACAATTAAAATCAGTCATTCTAACACTAATAATTTTATAAAATCATTAGCAACCACAATAAAAATTTAATTGAAAAATCATGTGTAGATAGACAAGTTTTGATCAAACCATTATGCAACTGCAGGATTTGAGAAGAATGTCCGGTTGGCGGTAAATGTATTTCTGAGAATGTAGTGTACAAGGCAACCATTTTCCCAATGGAAAATAGATAGGTCAAAAAATATACTTTGGAATTTCTACTGGAAATTGGAAGTGGAAGCTTTATAGTGATCAGCATTATTTTTCTAACCTTTCCTTAAGAAAGCAAACAGCCCTTTCTAAATGGTTCTGGACTTTGAAGGATAGTGGCCTCACACCATTAGTTAGATGGAATTTTATCAAAAGATCAAACCCCCCCCCAAGTAATTTCAGAAGTAGATATAATCTCTGTCTAGAAGAAAAAATTAGTGCTATCAAATATAGAAATACCAGTAAATTACTAAATCAAAGAAATGAATGGATATTTAAATGTTACCATAAAAATAGATTTAAGCTTATGTGAAATGACTTTAGGCTTTATATATATATGTGTGTGTGTGTGTGTGTGTATAAAAAATGACAACAATAACTGTAACTTTCTTTATATATATATATATATATATATATATATGGATTTGTATTTATATATATATATGTGTGTGTGTGTGTGTGTGTGTTAATGTTAATGAATCTTTGTATATATGTTTTAAGATTTGATCTAAATTAATTCTTATATCTTAAACAACTGTTTTCTTTTTTATTATTTAGATTATGTAATAAGCGATATAAGGTATTAATTTATTTTGATTACTGAGTGCATATTATGAATGATATTTTTGTAGTACATCGTAAAGATCATTAATATTAATTAGAATGATTTGCTATTGGTATTAATCATTAAATGTTAATTATTATATTAAGTGATAACATATTGTAGTAGTTGTTGATCTTTGATGTTGTTTTTTATTGTCATTGATATTATTAATATTTATTATAATAATAATGAGTTGATGATTAGTTTATAATATTAATAGGCTTGACGATTAGTAATAATAATTGTAATAGTCATATTATTTGTGATGATAATTCTTAATATGGTATTATCTATAATACTTGATATGATTTGATTTATAAATTTAAGTATTTGAGATTTAGCATTAATATGAATATTATGATAATACATATGATATAATTGTAATCTTGAGGATATATAAATTTATGTTGTATTTGTTTATAATTTTAGATAATGTCTTAACACTAAATGGTATAATCTTTAATTTTACTTTTAATGTGATCAATTATATTGAATAGTATTAAAATGACAATTTTCTTTGTTTTTTTTTATAAAATAGTTTAATACACAATATAATATTCTATAATATAATTTTATTTTTGTTAAGAGGTTATTAATTCCCATGTAAGTTGTTTATTGTAGATAATTTTCTCTCTCTAAAACAATTTATTCCTTTATTCTATATTTTTTTTTACTTACCTCCTTGATTTGGGTTTAAAAGTTAGTTTGAGACTACATAAAAAAATAAGGGGAAAGGAAAGAGCAGTCAAAAATTGATACATCTTGATATAGGAATTAAATGCCATTTGTCAACCAGACAAGAAAAACAAATGGTCTGGTCTTTACTTAATAAAAAATGAAAAAATAAAAAAGCAAATGAAATTTTGGTTAGGGAGATGGGGTGACCAGAATTTTGTGGGTTTTTCTAAATCTTTGTTAGAAATTTCTCATTACTTCTTTGTCTGAAGAACGACACAAGATCAAATGACGAAAATTATCGACAAGATTAGTAGTTTTCCAATTTTGTAGATCTGAAACGATTGCTCTCCCTTTATTAAAAAAAAAATGGCTCATTATTTTACAATTAAAAGAAATTGTCATTGAAATTTTTGTTTGTTTGTTTGTTTTTTAAACTGAAGCTAAGTCTGTCTTTAAAATCATCATTAGAGACACTCAATTTTTATGTCGTTTCGAGAAGAGATTATGATGAATGATAAAATATGAAAAAGAATCCTAGCAACGAGGCAGACAAGCGCGTTGCTTAATTGCATCCCTTCTATACATACAAGTTCAATGAAGAAAATATAAAAACAACGTTATCCAAAAGTGATGAATTTACTATAAAGGAAAGTCAACGTTAAAACGTTTCGTTTGAATTTCCTTTATAATAAATTCATCACTTTTGGAATACTTTGTTTGGATATTTTCTTAATACTGTCGGATTCATTTCGACTATTTAATTCCATAAAGTTTAATGAAAATTAATAATGCAAGGGAGAGAATTCTGATAATTTTTCAAGGGAAACTACTCTGTCAGCTTCTATGTCTATTGGCATATCAACTCTTTTTGAATTATTTAATCCTAAAATTTAATTCATTTGTAAATTATTATAATCATAATTATCCATATTTTCAACGTTCCGGTGCAATCATTTTTTAAAAAATTGTACTATTTGTCTTTAATGATCATTTGTTTCCACAGAATTATTTCCGACATTTTTTCTTAGTCTCACAAGATGCTATGATGAAAGGGGTTGATTTTTAAAAAATGTTTTTCGTTTTAAAATTAAAAATTTTTGCAAAATGCACAAGACTTATAAATGGAATATTGAATCTTAAATAACACCCACACCAACAAGTATCAAGCAACACTGAAACTGATTTAACAAGTGAAGATAAGGACCTCTTCGGTCAGAGTGAGATTTTTATTTATTTATAATAAGTAAAAGTAAAGTTGGCGACCATAGTCGAGGGTAACCCGAAGGCTCCCTTTTCGATAGCTACTACACCAATGTGTAGGGGGGGGCGCTACTCCTTCCCTGGATTGCTCTACTTTACCCTTGATCCGTACCTTATAATGCTGAGTGTTAAGCAAGGAGGCATCAAGTACCATTTTTTGAGTCTTTGGTATGACTCGACCTGGGATTGAACCCAGGTCTCCCGGGCCATTGGTGAACACTCTAACCCCTAGGCCAATGTCCGGTTTATTTATAATAATAATAATAAGCGAATGCAGCAAATTAGCACAGAAGGAGTATAAGACGAGACATGACTGGTTCGGCAAGGTGATCCACTGGAAAATGTGCAGGAAATTTCAATTCGACCATACAAACAAATGGTATATGCACAACTCAGCACCTGTCCTAGAAAATGACTCGCATAAACTCCTATGGGACTTTAACATACAAACGGATCACCTAATCCCGGCCAGAAGACCAGACCTCATAATAATCAACAAAAAAAGAGAATCAGCAAAATTGTCGACTTTGCTGTCCCGACGGACCACAGAATAAATCTGAAGGAAAGTGAAAAGAAGGTACCTCGACCTGGCTTGAGAATTGAAAAAGCTGTGGAACATGAAAGTAACGATTGTGCCAGTTGTGATTGGTGCGTTAGGCACAATAACTAAAGGATTATTAAAAGGCCTGGAGGACTTGGAAGTTGGCGGACAGGTAGAGACTATCCAAACGACAGCATTGCTGAGAACGGCCAGAATCCTGAGAAGAGTCCTGGATACTTGAGGAGACTTGTTGTCACTCAAACTCCAGTGTAAAACCATCAGCTAACACTGATGTGAAAAACTCCTTAAGAAGAGCAACAACAACAACAACAGTAGTAGTAGTAGAAGTAGTAGTAGATATAAAAATAAAGACCAGACACGACTTGGTGGGCAAGGTGATCCACTGGGAGATGTACAAGAAATTTAAATTTGACCATACTAACAAATGGTATAATGCAAAACCAAGCATCTGTCCTAGAAAATAACACACATAAATTCCTATGGGACTTAGACATACACAGATCACTTAATCTCGGCTAAAAGATCAGACCTTATAATAATCAACAAAAAAAGAGAACTTGCAAAATTGTGAATTTTGCTGTCTTGATAGAATGTGAAAAGAAGTGCCTGGACCTTGCTAGGAAATTGAAAAAATTATGGAACATGAAGGTGACAATTTGACCAATTGTGATTGATGCTTTTAGTACAGTTACCAAAGGATTATTTAAGGGACTGAATGACTTGTGGAGACCATCCAAACTATAGCATTATTGAGAACGGACAGAATACTGAGAAGAGTCCTGGAGACTTGAAGAGACTTGCTGTCACTCAAACGTCAGTGAAAGACCATCTGCAAACGCTGATGTGAAAAACTAAAGGAGTAAATAATAATGATAATAAAGTTTTATTTATATTCATTAGAAATATATTACCACGGATAAGAGTTTAAATTTCAGACATTATATTTTAATTTTACTTTTTCATTATTTTTCTTTCCATTTTAAAATCTATTTTTTTTTATCCTTATTATTAGTTAATATTTTCACAATAATTCTATTCAGCAGTATTCATTCATTTGCACACAGTTAAATGATTTCAAGTATTACTATATATCACTAACAATTCAGTTAGACTGTCGTTTGCTGACACACAGTTAAATGGTCAAAAAGTTCTATTTCTAACAATTCAATTTAGCATAAGTCATTAGTCTGCAGTCAGTTAAATGTTAAATAGTTCTATTTGATTCATTGATAGGACCCTAGTAAGTGCCACCTCTCCGAGCCAGAGTAGACCTAGGAGTGATGGCAATGAAGGAGTACTCTGCATTCCCCAAAGCTTCACAGATCCTGGAGTCTCACCATCCGATTTTATTCATTTACTTTCTTTCATTTTTTCTTTCTAATTTCGTGTTCGTTTTTTTAGGGGGGAGTAAAATATTCTTTCACTCATTTTCACCTTCTTTTCAATCTTTCTAGTTTCTTTTACATTCTCTTTAATTTTAATTCCTTCCTTTCGTCTCATTACCCCTTTTCTCAATCTTTTCTAGCTTCTTTTACGTTCTCTTAATTTTTCATTTCATTCTTTCGTCAAATTTTCCCGTTCTTCTCAATCTTTCTTGTTTCTTTTACGTTCTCTTAATTTTTCATTTCTTTTTTTCGTCTCATTTTCCCCTTCTTCTCAATCTTTCTAGTTTCTTTTGCCATCTCTTAATTTTTCATTTCTTTCTTTCGTCTCATTTTCCCCTTTTTCTCAATCTTTCTCGTTTCTTTTACGTTCTCTTAATTTTTCATTGCTTCCTTTCGTCTCATTTCCCCCCTTTTCTCAATCTTTTCTAGCTTCTTTTACGTTCTCTTAATTTTTCTTTTGTTTCTTTCGTCAAATTTTCCCCTTTTTTCAATCTTTCTAGTTTCTTTTACGTTCTGCTAATTTTTCATTCCTTTCTTTCGTCTCATTTTCCCCTTCTTCTAAATCTTTCTAGTTTCTTTTACATTCTCTTAATTTTTCATTCCTTTCTTTCGTCTCATTTCCCCCCTTTTCTCAATCTTTTCTAGCTTCTTTTATATTCTCCAAATTTTTCATTTCTTTCTTTCGTCTCATTTTCCCCTTCTTCTCAATCTTTCTAGTTTCCTCTACATTCTCTCAATTTTTCGTTCCTTTCGTTTGTCTCATTTTCCCCTTTTTTCAATCTTTCTAGTTCCTTTTATAAACTCTTAATGTTTCATTCCATTCCTTCGTCTTATATTCCCCTTCTTCTCAATCTTTCAAGTTTCTCTTACATTCTCTTAATTTTTCATTGCTTTTTTCGTCTCATTTTCCCCTTCTTCTCAATCTTTCTAGTTTCTTTTACATTCTCGTAATTTTTCATTCCTTTCTTTCGTTTCATTTTCCCATTCTTCTCAGTCTTTCTAGTTTCTTTTACGTTTTCTTAATTTTTCATTCCTTTCTTTCGTCTCATTTCCCCCCTTTTCCCAATCTTTTCTAGCTTCTTTTACGCTCTCTTAATTTTTCATTTCTTTCTTTCGTCTCATTTTCCCATTCTTCTCAATCTTTCTAATTTCTTTTACATTCTCCTAATTTTTCATTCCTTTCTTTTGTCTCATTTTCCCCTTTTCTCCATCGTTTCTAGCTTCTTTTCCATTCTCTTAATTTTTCATTCCTTTCTTTCGTCTCATTTCCCCCTTTTTCTCGATCTTTTCTAGTTTCTTTTACATTCTCTTAATTTTTCATTTCTTTCTTTCGTCTCATTTTCCCCTTCTTCTCAATCTTTCTCGTTTCTTTTACGTTCTCTTAATTTTTCATTGCTTCCTTTCGTCTCATTACCCCTTTTCTCAATCTTTTCTAGCTTCTTTTACGTTCTCTTAATTTTTCATTTCTTTCTTTTGTCAAATTTTCCCGTTCTTCTCAATCTTTCTAGTTTCTTTTACGTTCTCTTAATTTTTCATTTCTTTCTTTCGTCTCATTTTCCCCTTCTTCTCAATCTTTCTAGTTTCTTTTACATTCACTTAATTTTTCATTCCTTTCTTTCGTCTCATTTCCCCCCTTTTCTCAATCTTTTCTAGCTTCTTTTACATTCTCCTAATTTTTCATTTCTTTCTTTCGTCTCATTTTCCCCTTCTTCTCAATCTTTCTAGTTTCTTTTACATTCTCTCAATTTTTCGTTCCTTTCGTTTGTCTCATTTTCCCCATTTTTCAATCTTTCTACTTTCTTTTATAAACTCTTGATGTTTCATTCCATTCCTTCGTCTTATTTTCCCCTTCTTCTCAATCTTTCTAGTTTCTCTTACATTCTCTTAATTTTTCATTGCTTTTTTCGTCTCATTTTCCCCTTCTTCTCAATCTTTCTAGTTTCTTTTAAATTCTCGTAATTTTTCATTCCTTTCTTTCGTTTCCTTTTCCCATTCTTCTCAGTCTTTCTAGTTTCTTTTACGTTTTCTTAATTTTTCATTCCTTTCTTTCGTCTTATTTCCCCCCTTTTCTCAATCTTTTCTAGCTTCTTTTACGCTCTCTTAATTTTTCATTTCTTTCTTTCGTCTCATTTTCCCCTTCTTCTTAATCTTTCTAGTTTCTTTTACGTTCTCTTAATTTTTCATTCCATTCTTTTGTCTCATTTTTCCCTTCTTCTCAATCTTTCTAGCTTCTTTTACGTTCTCTTAATTTTTCATTCCTTCCTTTCGTCTCATGTTCCCCTTCTTCTCAATCTTTCTAGTTTCTTTCACATTCTCTATAATTTTTATTCCTTTCTTTCGTCTCATTTTCCCCCTCTTTTCAATCTTTCTAGTTTCTTTTACATTCTCTTAATTTTTCATTGTTTCCTTTCGTCTCATTTTCCCATTCTTCTCAATCTTTCTAATTTCTTTTACATTCTCCTAATTTTTCATTCCTTTCTTTCGTCTCATGTTCCCCCTCTTCTCAATCTTTTCTAGTGTCTTTTACATTCTCTTAATTTTTCATTCCTTTCTTTCGTCTCATTTTCCCCTTTTTTCAATCGTTCTAGTTTCTTTTACATACTTTTAATGTTTCATTCCATTCCTTCGTATTATTTTCCCATTCTTCTCAATCTTTTTAGTTTCTCTTACATTCTCTTAATTTTTCATTCCTTTCTTTCGTCTCATTTCCCCCCTTTTCTCAATCTTTCCAGTTTCTTTTATGTTCTCTTAATTTTTCATTCCTTTTTTTCGTCTCATTTCCCCCTTTTCTCAATCTTTTCTAGCTTCTTTTACATTCTCTTAATTTTTCATTTCTTTCTTTTGTCTCATTTTCCCCTTCTTCTCAATCTTTCTAGTTTCTTTTACGTTCTCTTAATTTTTCATTCCTTTCTTTCGTCTCATGTTCCATTTCTTCTCAGTCTTTCTAGTTTCTTTTATATTCTCTTTATTTTCATTCCTTTCTTTCGTCTCATTTTCCCCTTCTTTTCAATCTTTCTAGTTTCTTTTACATTCTCCTAATTTTTCATTGCTTTTTTGTCTCATTTTCCCCTTCTTCTCAATCTTTCTAGTTTCTTTTAAATTCTCGTAATTTTTCATTCCTCTCTTTCGTCTCATTTTCTCATTCTTCTCAAACTTTCTAGTTTCTTTTACGTTCTCTTAATTTTTCATTCCTTTCTTTTGTCTCATGTTCCCCCTCTTCTCAATCTTTTCTCGTTTCTGTTACATTCTCTTAATCTTTCATTCCTTTCTTTCGTCTCATTTTCCCCTTTTTTCAATCGTTCTAGTTTCTTTTACATACTCATAATGTTTCATTCCATTCCTTCGTCTCATTTTCTCATTCTTCTCAAACTTTCTAGTTTCTTTTACGTTCTCTTAATTTTTCATTCCTTTCTTTCGTCTCATGTTCCCCCTCTTCTCAATCTTTTCTCGTTTCTGTTACATTCTCTTAATTTTTCATTCCTTTCTTTCGTCTCATTTTCCCCTTTTTTCAATCGTTCTAGTTTCTTTTACATACTCTTAATGTTTCATTCCATTTCTTCGTATTATTTTCCCCTTTTCT
This sequence comes from Sepioteuthis lessoniana, assembly GCA_963585895.1. Taxonomy (NCBI): domain Eukaryota; kingdom Metazoa; phylum Mollusca; class Cephalopoda; order Myopsida; family Loliginidae; genus Sepioteuthis; species Sepioteuthis lessoniana. Next base: position 19,333,079 of record OY757921.1, on the reverse strand, counting down.
CAATCTTTCTAGTTTCTTTTACATTCTCTTAATTTTTCGTTCCTTTCTTTCGTCTCATTTTCCCCTTCTTCTCAATCTTTCTAGTTTCTTTTATGTTCACTTAATTTTTCGTTCCTTTCTTTTGTCTCATTTTCCCCTTCTTCACAATCTTTCTAGTTTCTTTTACGTTCTCTTACTTTTTCATTCCTGTCTTTCTTCTCATTTTCCCCTTTTTCTCCATCGTTTCTAGTTTCTTTTCCATTCTCTTAATTTTTCATTCCTTTCTTTCGTCTCATTTTTCCCTTCTTCTCAATTGTTCTAGTTACTTTTACGTTCTCTTACTCTTTCATTCCTTTCTTTCGTCTCATTTTCCCCTTCTTCTCAATCTTTCTAGTTTCTTTTACGTTCTCTTAATTTTTCATTTCTTTCTTTTGTCTCATTTTCCCCTTCTACTCAATCTTTTTAGTTTCTTTTACGTTTTCTTAATTTTTCATTCCTTTCTTTCGTCTCATTTCCCCCTTTTCTCAATCTTTTCTAGCTTCTTTTATATTCTCCTAATTTTTCATTTGTTTCTTTCGTCTCATTTTCCCCTTCTTCTCAATCTTTCTAGTTTCTTTTACATTCTCTTAATTTTTCGTTCCTTTCGTTCGTCTCATTTTCCCCTTTTTTCAATCTTTCTAGTTTCTTTTACAAACTCTTAATGTTTCATTCCATTCCTTCGTCTTATTTTCCTCTTCTTCTCAATCTTTCTAGTTTCTCTTACATTCTCTTAATTTTTCATTGCTTTTTTCGTCTCATTTTTCCCTTCTTCTCAATCTTTCTAGTTTCTTTTACATTCTCGTAATTTTTCATTGCTTTCTTTCGTTTCATTTTCCCATTCTTCTCAGTCTTTCTAGTTTCTTTTACGTTCTCTTAATTTTTCATTCCTTTCTTTCGTCTCATTTCCCCCCTTTTCTCAATCATTTCTAGCTTCTTTTACGTTCTCTTAATTTTTCATTTCTTTCTTTCGTCTCATTTTCCCCTTCTTCTTAATCTTTCTAGTTTCTTTTACGTTCTCTTAATTTTTCATTCCATTCTTTTGTCTCATTTTTCCCTTCTTCTCAATCTTTCTAGCTTCTTTTACGTTCTCTTAATTTTTCATTCCTTCCTTTCGTCTCATGTTCCCCCCTTTTTTCAATCTTTTCTAGCTTCTTTTACATTCTCTTAATTTTTCATTTCTTTCTTTCGTCTCATTTTCACCTTCTTCTCAATCTTTCTAGTTTCTTTTACGTTCTCTTAATTTTTCATTTCTTTCTTTCGTCTCATTTTCCCCTTCTTCTCAATCTTTCTAGTTTTTTTTACATTCTCTTAATTTTTCATTTCTTTCTTTCGTCTCATTTTCACCTTCTTCTCAATCTTTCTAGTTTCTTTTACGTTCTCTTAATTTTTCATTTCTTTCTTTCGTCTCATTTTCCCCTTCTTCTCAATCTTTCTAGTTTTTTTTACATTCTCTTAATTTTTCATTTCTTTCTTTCGTCTCATTTTCACCTTCTTCTCAATCTTTCTAGTTTCTTTTACGTTCTCTTAATTTTTCATTTCTTTCTTTCGTCTCATTTTCCCCTTCTTCTCAATCTTTCTAGTTTCTTTTACATTCTCTATAATTTTTACTCCTTTCTTTCGTCTCATTTTCCCCCTCTTTTCAATCTTTCTAGTTTCTTTTACATTCTCTTAATTTTTCATTGTTTCCTTTCGTCTCATTTTCCCCTTCTTCTCAATCTTTCTAATTTCTTTCACATTCTCGCAATTTTTCATTCCTTTCTTTCGTCTCATTTTCCCCTTCTTCTCCATCGTTTCTAGCTTCTTTTCTATTCTCTTTATTTTTCATTCCTTTCTTTCTTCTCATGTTCCCCCTCTTCTCAATCTTTTCTAGTTTCTTTTACATTCTCTTAATTTTTCATTCCTTTCTTTTGTCTCATTTTCCCCTTTTTTCAATCGTTCTAGTTTCTTTTACATACTCTTAATGTTTCATTCCATTCCTTCGTATTATTTTCCCCTTCTTCTCAATCTTTCTAGTTTCTCTTACATTCTCTTAATTTTTCATTCCTTTCTTTTGTCTAATTTCCCCCCTTTTCTCAATCTTTCTAGTTTCTTTTACATTCTCTTAATTTTTCGTTCCTTTCTTTCGTCTCATTTCCCCCTTCTTCTCAATCTTTCTAGTTTCTTTTATGTTCTCTTAATTTTTCATTCCTTTCTTTTGTCTCATTTTCCCCTTCTTCTCAATCTTTCTAGTTTCTTTTACATTCTCTTTAATTTTCATTCCTTTCTTTCGTCTCATTTTCCTCCTCTTTTCAATCTTTCTAGTTTCTTTTACATTCTCTTAATTTTTCATTGTTTCCTTTCGTCTCATTTTCCCCTTCTTCTCAATCTTTCTAGTTTCTTTTTCGTTCTTTTAATTTTTCCTTCCTTTCCTTCGTCTCATTTCACCCCTTTTCTCAATCTTTTCTAACTTCTTTTACGTTCTGTTCATTTTTCATTCCTATATTTCGTCTCATTTTCACTTTTTTTTCAATCTTTCTAGTTTCTTTTACATTCTCTTAATTTTTCATTCCTTTCTTTTTCTTCGATTGAAAAAAGGGGAAAATGAGACGAAAGAAAGAAATGAAAAATTAAGAGAACGTAAAGTTCTCTTAATTTTTTTATTTCTTTCTTTCGTCTCATTTTCCCCTTTTTTCAATCGTTCTAGTTTCTTTTACATACTTTTAATGTTTCATTCCATTCCTTCATATTATTTTCCCCTTCTTCTCAATCTTTCTAGTTTCTTTTACATTCTCTTAATTTTTTTGTTCCTTACTTTCGTCTCATTTTCCCCTTCTTCTCAATCTTTCTAGTTTCTTTTACGTTCTCTTAATTTTTCATTTCTTCCTTTCGTCTCATTTTCCCCTTCTTCTCAATCTTTTCCAGCTTCTTTCACATTTTCTTAATTTTTCATTCATTTCTTTCATCTCATTTTCCTCTTCCTCCAAATATTCCAGTTTCTTTTGTAATCGTTCTCTTCTATTCTTTTCTTTTCTTTTCTGTCTTATTTTCTCCAGCAATTATTTCACCATTTCTTTTGCGTTCTTTTACGTTTTTCTTTTTTTTCTTTCTTTCGTTCCATTTTTCTTTCTTTCGTCTCATTTTTATCTTCCTCCAAATATTTCCGTTTCTTTCTTCTCCTTTCTTCTTTTCTTCTGTTTTCTGTTTTTGTTTTGTTTTTGTTTTTTTGTCACATTTTCTTCTTCACCTAATGTTTCACAGTTTCTTTGGCGTTCTATGATTTTTTTCTTCTTTTTTACTATTTTTATTTCTTTTCTTTTTTTTGTCACATTTTCTACTTCCTCACAATCTTTCGTAATTTCTTTTGTGTTCTTTCATTTTCTTTCATCTTTTCTCTCCTCCTGTCCCTTTTTCTATTGTTTCCATTTGATTTTTCCCTTTCATCGCATACTTTTTCCTTTTCCTTTTCTTTCTTTCTTTGATTCTTTTTTTCTTTCTCATTCGAATATTCCAATTTCTTCTGCGTTCGTTTATTTTCTTTCTTTTCCTTCGTTTTTCTATCCCCGCTGTTTCTTTTGCCTCATTTTCATCCCATACTTACACATTTCAACTTTCTGTCTTTCTTTTTTTTTTTCGTCTCGTTTTCTTCTTCCTTCCAATTTTCACAGTTTCTTTTTCATTCTTTTATTTTCTTTCTTCATTTCTTTTGTTTTAAATTTCTTCTATTTTCTCACCTCTTCTCTGCTTCTTTGCTGTCTTTCTCAATCTCTTTCACATTAATTTACTTTCTTTCTTCCTCCCTCTAGATTTTTTGTCTTCGTTTCCTTTCTTCTTCCATGTTTTTCAATTTAAATAAATTGCCCAGACGGCTGTGCTGTATAATACATCGACTACAACTCTGCAGAGGGGTAAGACCCTCCCCCAACAAGGTTCCACTAATGCTGGATCTTTGGGGAATGCGGAGTACCCCTTTATTGCCATCGCGCCCAGTTCCACTCTGGCCTGGAGTGGTAGTACCTGATAAGGGTCCTATCTATGGGTTAAATAGAACTAAACCATGCTTCCTTCACGATACTGATTTTTTCATTTAAACTGCGTACTTATGCTAAACTGAATCGCTCGAAATAGAACTGTTCTGACGTCTAAACTGTGCACTTATGCTAAACTTAATTATCTGAAATAAAACTGTTTTGACATTTAACTCTGTGTATTGCCCAGTCGGTTGGGGCTGTAGAATACACTGATTTCATCTCTGCAGAGGGGTAAGACCCCCCCCCAACGAGTGCCTTGGATATGACACTAAACAATCTGATGGTGTACTTACACTAAACTGATTTATTTAATATAGAACTGTTTTGACATTTAACTGTGTGTAAACAAAATCCGTACTTATACTAAACTGAATTAGCTGAATTAGAACTGATTGACTTTGAAATATTTTTCCGAATTAAACTGTACTTAAATTTAAACTGCTTACTTATCCTAAACTGAATTGTTTGAAATAGAACTGTTTGACTAAACTCAATAGCTTGAAAAATAGATGTTTTTAACAATTAAACTGTGTACTTATGCTAAACTAAATTGTTTGAAATAGAACTGATTATTTGTATAAAAATGGATTTGGCGTTAAATTTATAGTGCTGAGTGCTAAGCAAGGCAGCATCAAGTACCATTTTTTGAGTCTTTGGTATGACTCGACCTGGAATTGAACCCCGGTCTCCCGGACCATTGTTGATATATGTATCTGAGGTCTAAATACACTAAAACATAGAAAATGACGGAAGAGAACGTTTACAAGAACAAAAGATTGGCTGGTTGGTTGTGTTTTATGATATATATACCATTGAAGGTTATCAAATGCCAAATCCTGTTTATACGTATATATAGTAAATATATATTTGATTTGTAAATACATTTTTGTGATAACATTTTTAAACGAGCCTGAGCTTCTTTTTTTTTGCACAAAGTTAAATGGTTCCTAGTATTGCTGTATAAAAATCTCAATTTAACATCGGTCATTTCTTTGCACAGATCATTTGTTGGTAATTTCATTTAAAAATGAATTTGAACTAATTTGTTTGCACACTAGTATTGCAATTTTTCTACAGACTTTAATGGACTCAATTATTGCTATCTAACATGATTAATTCTATTTGATATTAATTATTTCACACAGTAAAGTGGTTACAAGGATTGCTATTTAACACTAATTATTCTATTCAACACTATTCATTCATTTGCACACAGTCAAATGATTCCAAGTATTGCTATGTCATACCAGTAATTCAATTTAGGGAAACAGTTGAAGAGTTTCATGTATTGTTATTTAACTAATAATTCTACACAACAATATTCATTCGTTTGCACACAGGTCAATGGTTCCAAATTTTGCTATGTATCACTAATAATTCAATTAATCAGTCATTTGTTTACACACAGTTAAATGATCAAACAGTTCTATTTCTAACAATTCAATTTAGCATGTCATTTGTTTGCACTCAGTTTAAATATCAAACAGTTCAATTCTAACCATAGATAGGATCGTAGCAGATGCTACCACTCCGAGCAAGAGTAGACATGTCAATGAAGAGCTACAGCATTACTGGAGCCTCACCATCAGATTATTTAGTGCCATATCCAGGACACTTTTAAAATGAGTTAGAACTAATTTGTTTGTACACTAATATTGCTATTGTTTCTACACAATTGAATTGGTTCAATTATTGCAATCTAACATGATCAATTCTATTCGATATTAATCATTTTAGCCATGAAGTGGTTACAAGTACTGCAAACGATTACAAGAACGAAAGATAGCAATCAGAAAAATATTTTATGGAGCCTTCTCATGAATCATTATAAAAAGTTAATTTCTATTTAGATCCAGACTGTTCACTGGTCATGTCACTGATTTTATTTGTCTTTCTGGAAGAAAATACCAGACAAAAGTTCTAGCTTCATCACTTTGGCAAATGAAGGTTTTTGATTCATCATTGAATATTATTTTCATCCAATTGTCCACACGCCATGATTGTTTCACTTTAGCCTGTTGTAACCTGATCTTCTGCTGGTTATCGTTTGGCTTTTCTGTGAGGAAATTCTATTTCATTCAACCGATTTCTTCTAGTTCAATAACAAACAGTGATTCCTGTTCGATCTATTTGTTGTATAGCCGTGATACAACTATACGTATACATATATATGCGGAATCATTATCAACAATAATGACGAACGAACACAGTTCTTTAGAAAAATATACCTCTCACACTTTATTCGAAAGGGTTGCGAAAGGGTTGCGAAAGGGTTGTGTGTGAGAGGTGAGTTGGAGACTGAACAGACTGCAACCTATTGACCCCAAGTTCCTCTGACTATAGCAGCATTTCTTTCTCATTCTGCTGGGCTGCTCAACTGGGGGTCCTGAGGGCCCAAGCCCTCTGCTGGCAGCTGGTTCTCACTGCCTCGAACTGCAAGTAGAAGTCCAACAAACTGACTCCAACTAACTCGGACTGTCTGTGGCACCGGGTTATATAATTGTTTGACATCCACCTGCTTCTTGTGGGCGTCGCATCTGCACCGAATTCAACCCGTCCACATGTCAAGGTGATATCTTCGACCGGATGCACCTGTTTCTCGATTGACAGCTGGGTCGAAGGTCAATATGTTAATTATTTGTTTTTCGTTTTCTTGTATATTTTCCTTTTTTATGACATATTGCTTGGAATTTTCAATCCTGACGATTTGATAGCTTTTTTGAAACTGTGCATTGCCCTTTTCAATGAACTTTCCAAACCTTTACATAATTTCAATTGATTTCTTTTGTTGGAGACATGTCCTTTTAATTAGGTATCCTCAACTAACTGTCGAGATCAGCTATAATTGTATTTTAACTGGAGACCAATTTGCTATAGATTTCTGTTGGTATATGTTTTGGACATGCAAATTACAACATTATTCCATACGTTTTTTCTTCAACATTGTGTTATTCCTTAATAACTTCCTCTTCATGGCTTGGAAAAACCACATTAATTTAAATCCTTCAAAGTAGTTTGTTTTCGGAATATTTTATGAAGACAAAATATTCAATGATTAAAGAAAAGTGTTTTGTCTCTTATTTGTTACTAGTCCATTTACTGCTAAGACCCCCCCCCAAATAAAAACAAAAACCAAAAGCTAATTAAACCTCTTCTAAGTGCACTAATTTCATGATTTTTATCCTGGGGTTGATAGATTGATAGATGTAACTGTACTGAGAGAGAGAGAGAGAGAGAGAGAGAGAGAGAGAGAGAGAGAGAGAGAGAGAGAGAGAGAGAATTTTGGTTTAACGTCACTTTACGAATATATATATATATATATATATATATACTCTCCTACCCCCGTAGGGTTGAGTTCTTTAGCGAATGAAGTAATCGCGTTGCCATTAGCGTTTGTTGCAAGGCTCTTCATATATATGAATTGAGCTCTCGGTAGCTGTTAAGCGGATATATGTTAACAATAGTAATTGTGATTTATAACCGTGTAAAATTTACTTCGCTGCTATTAGTTCCTCGTGGATGAGAGGTAGAGTCTCGGATGGGCGTTTGAGTCAACCGGGTTTCGATCCCAGCTACGGGAAGCTAGTATGTCTAGCCGCACTGATGAGTTCTGATAGAACGAAACAGATCTGTCTGTGGATGACTATATATGTGTGTATGATTGGAGAGTAATGTACCTTACAATACACGCTGGCCTATGATGTGTTGATAGGGACTTTTTAGAGTTTTTCTTCTACTCGGTAGATTGTACCATCAAGCCTAGAGAACTCAGTCTATCCTACTATTTATCCATAGTTGAGAGGGAATAGATAGATTCATGCCTTTTCCAAAGTGATACTTCGGTTTGGTTGGGTCTTTTAGTAAATCAACCATCGTATGTTATTTAATACCAAATCCTGTTTATACATATATCAAATATATATCATTTGTCAACGAATTTTGTTGATAAGATTTTAAAACGAGCCTGAGTTCAGTATTTTTGCACATAGTTAAATGTTTTCAAGTATTGTTATGATCAAGCAGTTCTATTTCTAACAATTCAATTTAGCATAAGCCATTTGTTTGCTAACAGTTTTAATTTCAAGTTGTATTTTACCCATAGATAGGACCCTTTCAGGTGCTACCACTCTCGGAGCAATGGCAATGAAGGGGTACTTCACATTATCGAAAGCACCAATACTGGTGCCTCACCATCAGATGGTTTAGTGTGATAACTAGGACACTCGTTGAGGGTCGGGGAATCTCACCGCTCTACAGAGATACAGTCAACCGACAGACTGTCTCATCATTTCACAACTCTTCAGTGTGGCTAGATCCGCGAGATACTTCAAGCTGGGATCGAAACCAGGCTGACTATACATCAGTCGAATATCTTATTCCAAAATTATCGTCATTCTCAGCGTAAGTGAAGGAATGTTATACGTATATCTTTCTACATACTATATATATATATATATATACTTATCATCATCATCATCATCATCATGTCACGCTGCCAGCACGGATCTGACCCTCTCTCGCCACCCGTCTCTATCATCCATCGCTCCCGGGATGTCTTCAAGGCTATATCCTGTATCGGCACAGAGCTGTTGTATATAGGTTCTAGCTGGTCGTTTTGCCTTTGTTCGTCCATGTGAAGGGATCCACAGGAGTATATCGCTTATGAGTTCATCATTACTTCTCCAGCAGTGTCCCGCATGTCTGGTTCATCTAACTTGGATAGTTTTCGCGATGGGTGGTAGATGGCCGTACAGCTGCTGTTTTGTGGGGTGTTGCCTCTAGGACTTGTTCAATATGGCTTGCAGCATTCTTGTGTAATTGCCGTCAAACTTTTTCTCCATACGTTTAGTTAGCGTTCATGTAATTCATCCATATAGCAGTATTGACACAACCGCTGCTTGGAAAAAACTGCGTTTTATTTTATTGGTCAGGTTTGACTTCCACATGACCGATACTATAACGATATCAGTCCATAGCTTTGCTAGTCGCGTGTTAATGCCTTTCTCGGTTGATGAGACACTGCTTCTTAGGTAGGTGAACTTGTCCACTAGTTTCAAAGCCCACCATTTAGTGTGGAGATGTATTCCGTCTTATCTGCATTGACATGGAGGCCTATACCAGCAGCTGCTCGTTCCAGGCTATGTTGCAGAGTTTCGGCTTGGGCGAGTGTATTTGCCAGAAGCGCTATGTCATCGGCGTAGTCCGCGTCCGTAAACGTTTGTGCGGGGTATCTTCTGCTTCTTTCCTTTGCCAGTTTGAAACTATTTTCTTTCATTAAATCATTAGACGTTCTAAGCACGTAGTCTAGGCAGATGATAATGAGGTATGGGGCTAATGTGTCTCCTTGTAGTACACCTGTTACAATGTCCAAGTAGTCTGTATCTCCATTAAGGGAGCGGACTTTTACTTTGGTGTTTTTATATAGCATCATTATGGCTGCGACAGTTTCTTTCGGGAAGCCGTACGCGTGAAGTATTTGCTCTATCTTCCCGCTGTGTATGGAGGCATTGGAGAAGTCAACGAATAATATTGTTGCATCAAGGTTTTTTGCCCGTACATCTTCTAGAATTCGACGGATAGTCAAAATTTAATGTCGTGGATTGATTTCTTCGAAGGCCATTTTCCAAGTACCTTCTCAATTTTGGGTTCTATGCGGTTGCGTAAGGCAGTATATATATATATATTTTCACACACACACACACACACATATATATATATATATAAAATAGTCAGGCAACTCTTAATACTCAACAACAAATGTTCACTATAATATTTTTAGGATGATCAAATGAAGGAAAGGATGTGTGTGTGTGTGTGTGTGTGTGTGTGTGTGTGTGTGTGTGTGTGTGATAGAATTAATTTTTCGACATAACCTTTAAGTCAGTAATCTAGTTCGGGACATATTTTCTTAATCAACTCCTTACCGGCAGGAAAAGCTTGATATTCGCACTCAATAAACAATATTGTCTTTCATTTTTAAGACCACACACACACACACACACACACACACACATATATATATATATATATATATATATATATATATATATATATATATATATATGCTGCAATAACAAAAAAAAACTGTAAATGAAAAAAGAGGAGAAAAAAAAAAAAAGACGAGAAATGTGAGTTTGTTTGCAAAAATAATGGCCGATTTTATTAATCATTTAAATCTAAAATCGGACATTATTTTTAAATATCGTAACAATAAAGTATGTTGGCTTACAGGTGCGGGTTTGCCTGTTTTTAAGAAACCAACGACACACAGACAAAAACTAAAACTAAAACAAAAAACAAAAGGACAACAACCAAAAGAAAAGTCCTGATAACATTGTATATGTACGTCAGTAAGTGCATCCGTGTGTAAGACCCTGAATATTTAAGGTTTTTAGTGTGTTCGTGTGTGCGAGAAATCCTTTCTTCTGTTTGCTATCGAGTCCAATAATAGATACGAGAAACAGGGGAAC
>OY757921.1:19225084-19317584 GCA_963585895.1 Sepioteuthis lessoniana | reverse complement strand
CGAGCAGGATACGACACAAGGTCGATTTTAAACAGAGTTTAACTAGTTTGAATTCAGAGTTTTTCTTTTTTTGGAGACCAGATGTCATACCAAATTCAAGAAACCTGTCTGGCCTACAATTTACTCTTAGCTGGAGTAAAATTAGTTGGATTTATTCCTTTACCAAGTGTATTAGCCCCATGGGAAATGCAACAGCTTCATTCGAGATTTGAACTTGGGTCGCAGTGACCATTTCCTACTACTGTAACCATTACACTACGAATCTCCCACTCTTTCTCTCTCTCTCTCCACACACACACACACACACACATATATATATATGCATTATTTCAAGAAAAAACCCATATTCGGTCACATTAAGATAATAAATTTATTTCCATCCAGTTAAGTGCATTGATATGAATCAAAGACTATAAAATAATTTTTAACAGGATTTCATCAGATTCAATAGGAAAATAAAATAAATTACAACCAGATAGAAGGGATAGTAAAAGGAAGGACAGAGAGGGAGGGATAGTAAAAGGAAGGACAGAGAGGGAGGGATTGTAAAAGGAAGGACAGAGAGGGAGGGATAGTAAAAGGAAGGACAGAGAGGGAGAAACGAAATCCATTTCAGTTATGTATAGCCTTTACCCATATAAGGTTACTTCCGGTCCCTTCTCGTTTCAGATTAAGACAACTACAAAACCAATGAAATTAACACTTTACCAATTACAGTGATACATATCCACATTTCAACCATTTCTAACAAAAATTATCAATTTTAATTCTAGTATGTCATCATTTTTTCTTTAAAAGGTACCAAAACGCCTGCCGTGAATGGTAAGACTTCTTTAACCATGTTAAAATATTTATACCAATCTAATAAATTATTGTCAAATATTCACTTGGAATATCTTTTCAAATTTTCTACTATAGTTTAAATTTATTTCTATGCCTAAATCTACCTATTAAATCCCATCTCTGATTTAATAGGTTACCGGGATTAGGATACAAGATAATTTGTATCTTTTCTTCTAGACACAAATTACATCTACCATCAAAGTATCTCGAGTATTAGACCTTTTTAATATACTCCATTGAATTTCTGGGGTTAAACCCTTATTTTTGAATTTCCACGAATGTTTGGATAAGGCTGTTTGATTTTTTAAGCGTTCATGAGAAAACGAATGAATGTTGTTATTAAACCTTAATTTCCATCTCGTCGATGAAATTCCGATATACGTTTTTTTATTTTTAATGTTTTCTTTCGGGAAAATAATCCTTGATATTTTTTAAATTACATAAACCTTTTATAGGACAATTAATGTTAATTTTACAATTACAATCGTTTTCCTAACTTGTATTATTATTATTATTATTACTCATTAAAGTGTTTCACATCAGCGTAAGCTGATGGTCTTTCACTGAGTGACAGCAAGTCTCCTCAAGTCTCCAGGACTCTTCTCAGTATTCTAGCCGTTTTCAATAATGCCGTTGTTTGGATGGTCTCCACTCGGCCGCCAACTTCCAAATCTTCCAGGTCCTTTAATAATCCTTTAGTTACCGTGCCAAACGCACCAATCAAAATTGGTATAATTGGCACCTTCATGTTCTATAGTTTTTTCAATTCTCTAGCAAGGTCGAGGTATTTATCTCTCTTTTCACATTCTTTCAGTTTTATTCTGTGGTCAGCAAAGTCGACAATTTTGCAGATTTTCTTTTTCTTTTTTTTTTTTGATTATTATAAGGTCTGGTCTTCTGGTCGAGATTAGGTGATCCATTTGCATATCAAAGTCCCATAGGAGTTTGTGTGTGTCATTTTCTAGGACAGGTGCTGGGCTGTGTATATACCATTTGTTGGCATGGTCAAATTTAAATTTCTTGCACATTTCCCTGTGGATCACCTTGCCTACCCAATCGTGTCAAGCCTTTCTCATTCATGTGATTATAATATTTCTTAATTATTTCATTGTTATGAGTGTTAATTATTTTGAAGAAATTTCTCGTGCAAGAGTAACTAATTTTTAAAGTTTTCCTATTAAATATTCTATGTAATATATTATATTGGTTAAAGTGTTTATCTATCAACTTAAAAAAAATATTTTCCTATATTTATATTCACAGGTTTACAAAAAGGAGGGTTGAACCATATAATTTTCTTTCTTCTATTTTTACGACAATTTACCTTATCATTACAATTCATATTTTCTTTATTCATATCCAATTTATCATTATTATTGATATTATTAGGCATTTTCGGCTCTTGATGAGTAAACTCTTCTTTGAACCCGCTATTCTTGAGGGTTTCAATATACATTTTACTACTTTCATGGAAAATTTTCTTATTTAATAATAATCTACTTATTCTCGTATTAACAGCTTTTGGAACTTGTTTAATTATAGAATTTGAGGGATTAGAATGTATGTTAATATAGGAAGGATATTGGTCTATTTTAAGGAATGGTCTATAAGAGTTGTCAGAGAGGTTCAGTGTAACATCAAGAAAACTTGCTACTTTAATATTAGGAGAAATTTCGATTTTAAATCCTAAGAATTTAAAGGCTCTTATAATCTTTTTTTATATACTCGAACACTTAGGACCATCGCTATTGGGGATGTATAATATTCTGTCATCATGGTATAAATCTAGTTGAATGGAGTCAACTATTCTGCTAAGTGTATCCAAATGAATAGGTCTGCAAATGATTTCAAATTTTGTATTTAAGTTTTTACGATTCTATACTCTTGTGTTCTACATGTGCTTCAGATTTTACGTCTTCTTCAGCAGGTTTTGAATGGTTAAGTTAAGATTCACTTGTTGTTTCATAGTAAACATTGTGAGAAGAGCAGACGTGGTGGTTCGGTCCTCAGTGGCGAACACATAGGACTTCCGTCTTTTATATTCCAGACCTGGGAAGAATAAGTGGTTTCCACCAATTCGCTGCATGGGCTTTTTATTTGTTCCTTGAGCACTTGTGACTCTTGTATAGCCTAGGGAAGGATCTGAGTTCCCTATTCGTATTGTATATTGTCGTATTGTCTTATATTAACTGACTTGTTCTATTTCCTGCTGGATATACTGTGTTAGGTTACACTCTTTGGGATAACCTAAAGCATTATAAGAAACGGTGTGTTATCCATGCGTTAACTCCTCGTTAAATCTTATAATTGCTTTGATAGGATGTGGTCTTTCTTAATTCAAGGATTTGTATCTGGGAATGTCCCATTGGACTTAATTGTCCGTGAAGACTTTAGTGCGGTTTAGGAAATGTTATTTGCTTAACACTATATATTTTAAGGCAACACAAATGAATTACGAAACTTTTCTTTAACAACACAACGAAAGTTTTTTATTTGCAGCTTTGAATATGGTTTGCTTTTGGTGCTTCAAGACTCGTGGAGTTTAGGCTTGTTAGTGTTGGAGAAGAAATGGCTTCGCGGGATGTTGAGATGGCAGCGTGTTGTTAGACGCGTGAGGGATGTGTTTAAAGTCACCGTGTAGTTTTGTATCTGGTTTTTGGAGGAGAGTATCCATTATCTCCATTAATGTGGGCCAGAGGTGAAATGATAGCTAGTGTGTCGAGAGCGGAGTTACGCTCGGATCGACATAGCCAATTTTGGGGGTGACACAAAGTTGGGCCTGTCCGAGGCATGTTGTATGTTTCTAATTTATGTTCAACTGGGATTCCTTGTAAGAAATCCATAAATTAGATGGTTCCCTCGTCGAGTGTCCATGTTACTGCTGCTAGTGTTAAAGCCACAGTGAGATGTCCACACTGGGTGGCTTGTCTAGCTAAAAAGCATCGCTAAGCAGGGACGACCAGACGAACGTCTGTTCTGGTCGTCGTCTCACGCTGAAGAGACTGGGTTTGGCCGCTCACCCGTTTTGCTAGCTGGAAATGAAGGTCCGGGCTGAATAGGATAAGTCATCCTGATTGGGTGAAATCCAGTGTTGAATTAAATTACGCGCCAAACCAAAATACGAGATTTTCCTCTTCTCTACAATACCTTTGGTCTATATAGATGTTCTTTGTATGTATAAGTAAACGTTCTTTGTATATATAGGTATGTATTCTTTGTTTATATGTATGTGCGTGTGTTCACTTACAATCGTCCTCGTGATTTCCAGAGGCTATTTTACTCAGAGATAAATCTTATATCTTACTAATTTCTGACTAATTTCTTCGCAAAATCTGGATTACCAAAAGAGACACAGACGGACCAGGGATCAAACTTCAAGTCAAGACCATTCCAGCAAGCCTTGAAATGTTTGGGAATCAGTTCCATGCAGGCGAGTGCATATCACCCACAGTCACAAGACACTTGAGAGATTTCACTCCACACTCAAAACGATGATGAAAACTCACTGACTAGATCAGGAGAAAGACTGAGACGAAAGTCTACAACTTTTGATATTTGCTGCGTGAGAGGCGAGATAGAAATCATTAGGGTTAAGCACGTTTGAACTAACCTTGGAGTATTCAGTGAGAGGACCAGTGAAAAGTTAGTTAAGAAGTGCATGAAAGATACACTTAACCCAGAAAATCTGACGGATTATGTTGAAATATTCCCAAGTAGATTTACGAAGGCCCATCAAATAGCAAAGGAGAACCTGCGACTGGCACAAGGCAGAATGAAAGAGCATTATGTCAAGAATGCTGTAAACTGAAAATTTTAAGTAGGAAATGAAGTACTGGTACTACCCACTGTAATATCATACCCACTTAAGGCGAAATTTCATGGATCATAGAGAATTTTAAGACAATTAAGTAGCTTGAGTTACGTTGTCTCAACCCCAAATCGACGAAAGAAAACGCAATCTTGACATATTGATATGACAAAAATGAATAGGTTAACCCGAGAAGTGGTTGGATGTAGATACGAACCAGAATTTGTATCCAAAATCGGAAGATTTGGAAATATTACCTGACTTATTTAAATTGAAGCATCTGCCCGAGAAAGAAGCAGAAGGACTTATTGTAAACGCAGATGCGTTGTCGAGAGCGTAGATTTTATAAGGAGCCACTTGAAGAAAACAAATAAAGAAAAATAGAAAAAAAAAGAGAGATAACAGAGTATCTTCTGTTTTATTCTAGCTTACTCATTTCTTTTTTATGTTACGGTGGAGGTGTATATATATACACACATAGCAGCAGCCAGCGGACACGCTGGGAGAGGAGTAGTGGGAGGTTGCTGACCGGAAACCCCCTGGAGTAAAAAGAATGAGATCCCCTTTGCCTAACCGACATGAATTAGAACGAGGGCGGGGTAGCTTGAAACAGAACAGTTGGAAAGAGAACCGCGGGATGAACAGTTGAACAGAGAAACGCACCGTGAGCAGTTGGGAAGAAAAGGCATGACTACGTGCGAGAAATCGACAACAGAGTAGAGACCTGATAGAACATACTCTTCTATCATGTTCATATCAAATCCTCAGGTTAACCATCGCTCCTCAGATAAATCCTATCCGTATATCTCTTGAACTTTATTGTATGTTTATATTATTTTGTTTGCGGAATGCTGAATGAATTAATGTCCTTTATATGTTGTTTAAATTGCCATTGTGTTTAATTTTATTTTGCTAGTCAATCTGATACATTGTTTCCATGCAACAATTCTACAACCAGTTGTCGATAACTTTTTTAAAGAATATTATTATCTGTGACACAGCCCCTACGAACCAACTCGGGTAAATAGGACAAATTATGAATTTTTACTCGTTTACGTACTTCTTCGTCGACGTGTTCGGGACAAGAAATACCAAAATATCGAGAATATTGTCCGGACACTCGAGAAAAGGCATAAAACAACATGCAAACCTGTAAATTCATTCACGTATATATATATATACACACTAGATTGGATATATATATATATATATATATATATATATATATATATTCTATGATTCTGACGGTGTAAAAAATCCTGATGATACAATTTGTGAATAAGAAATGTTACACAAACTAATATCTGGGAAAAAAATTCGATAAAAAAATAAAAAATAAAAATATTCGTACTGCTTAAAAATAATCAACCAGCATTTAAGGTAAACGCAAGAGTGCTCAATACACTAAGTAGAGCGAAATTCGAATACCTACAGAGCCAGAAGAAATCTACCAAGATTTCACTTACTGTATCATCAGAATTATCCTGATGATCCAGAAGATTACTTCTGGCTCTTTTGGTATATATATATATATATAAAGTAATTAGATTTATTTAAAAATGCAGAGTAGTAAATATATTTAAGGTATGTTAACGTAGAATCAGAGTTAATGGTTTTTTTGTGACTCTTAGTTTCTCGCCTATGCAATCATCAAACCAAGCATATGTATATAATAGAAATCCAATTTAATTTCTTGATCGTCGGGAACTTTGTCCATAGTTTTTATTGTAAGGTCAGAGCAAGTAATACCTTTCATATATATATATATATATATATATATATATATATTATGATTTTGCGGTTCGTGCATAATTTAAACAGTGCCTTTAAAGGCGTACGCATACTAAGATTGATAAAATATTTTTAAATCAATTAAAATTGTTGGATTGTTTGGGAGAGAGTCATTAATAAGTACAAGCTCTCTACAAATTGCTAACAAGTATTTATAGATTTGTCCATTAGTAACAGCAGGATATCAGGCAACCAATCAGAGATGACAAGAGCTAATATGAAGAGGGACAAACTACGGCCTAGTATCAAAACGTATTGCAGCCTTTGTACTGATAAGCCGTACTTTTTATATTAAGAATCCCACAACTTGACTGACAAGACGACTGCCCGAAATTCAACAAGAATATCTTAAAATTAAAAAAAAAAGTAGGGTGGGGGACCCTTCGTTTCGGTCGGGTCCCTTCAGAGAATTAAAACTGTGACAACTAAGTTTATACATGAGAAATTAAACTTTGGGTAGCGTCTGTCGAAAAAGTATCGAGGTGAGGAAGAAGAAAACAGAGAGAAAAAAACTATCCCTAGTTTAATTCCTCATGAATAAACTTACTTGTCTCGGTTTTAAACTTTATCATCTGATTATACAGTTTAGTGTTATATGTAGAACAGATGGATGGAGAGAATGAGCCAGTGAGCTAGATAGATAGAGAGATAGATTTGAAAGTTACCCTATCAGAAGTAGCTTAACCCATCGTATGGAATGAATGATTTGAATCGTAACTTAACTCGATTCATTCCTATCTATCTATCTAGATAGATAGATAGATAGATATGAAGAGAGATAGATTGATAGATAGATTAATTAAGATTTCCCGAACTCAGTCCAACTTTACCTTTTTCAGATCTCACCCGGTGAATTATTTAAAATGGGATCATATACAACTTATTTGGTTTGGTTTGGTTTGTTATTTAATATAAATCCTTTTTATACGTACATACTAGTAGTTAGCGACCGTAGTCGAGGGCAACCAGAAGGCTCCCCTTTCTATAGCTACTACACCGAGATATAGGGGAGGGCGCTACTCCTTTCCCTGGATTTCTCCACTTTACCCTCGATACGCACCTAATATTGCCGAGTGTTAAGCAAGGAGGTATCAAGTACCAATTTAAAATTCTTTGGTATGACGTGTCATACTAAATATTTGATTAATATTTTTAAACAAGCCTGAACTCAATTCTTTTTTCATACAGTTGAATAGTTTCTCTTATTTCTATCTAATAAGAATGCACAGTTAAATATAAAAACAGTCCAATTTCTCACAATTCAGTTTAGCATACGTACACAGTTTTTAGTTTATACAGTTAAATGTAAAAACAATTCTATCTCAAACAACTCAGTTTAGCATAAGTAGACAGTTTAAATGTCAAACAGTTCTATTTGACCCATAGATAGGATCCTATTTGTGGTTACTACTCCGGGCCTGGGTGGACCTGGGAGCGATGGCAATAAAGGAGTATTCTTCGTTCCCCAAAGCTTCAGCTTTACTGTAGCCTCACCATCAGATTGTTTAGTGTCATGTCCAGAACACTCGTTCTTGGGGAATCTTACCCCTTGGCAGAGATGCAGTCGGTGTATTCTACAGCCCCAACCAACTGGGCCATACAACTCAATAACGAGTGTCATATTTTAGGTTTGATTGATTTTGATGGTATATCAACCTGTCTAGGGTTATTTTATGTCTAGAGGTTTGGGAATTACATTTATTGTATACTTCTATTGACACTTTTTATATAGTCGTTTCTTTAAAAATTTTGGCGCTAAGTTGTTTGGTTTCAAGTATTTCAATCCATCATCATCATCATCATCATGTCGCGCCGCCTGCGCGGATATCCCGGACCGTCTCCCGCCATTTCTCCCTATCATCCATCGCCTCCGGTAGGTCTTCAGGGTTACATCCCGTGTCCTCACACAGCTGCTGTATGTAGGTTCGTGCTGGTCGTCCCACTCCTGCACATCCATGTGCGGGGGTCCACAGGAGTACATCGCTTATGAGCTCGTCCTTGCTTCTCCAGCAGTGTCCTGCGTGTCTGGTTCGTCGAACTTGTATAGTTTTTGTGATGGGGGGCAAGTGTCCGTATAGTTGGAGTCTCGTGGGGTGTTGTCGCCAGGACTTGTTTAATACTGCTCTCAACATTCTTGTATAATTTCCGTCCAGCCTCCTTTCCAGCCGCTTCGTAAGCGTCCATGTGGTGCATCCATATAGCAGTATCGACACAACCGCTGCCTGGAAGAAACTTCGTTTCATTTTATCCGTTAGGTCCGACTTCCATATGATCGAGAGCCTATCGATAGCTGTCCATGCCTTCGTCAGTCGTGTGTCGATGTCTTTCAATCCAATGCTAATAATTATATGGTTTTAAGTAACTATTTCTATTTGTAAATAAAAATTTTTTTTGCAGTTTTATGGTTTCAAGTAACTAATAATGATAATTCTTCGTAAAGAATTATAGCTTCAAGATAACTAGTTATATGGTTTCAAGTAATTAGTTATATGGTTTCAAGTAATTAGTTATATGATTTCAAGTAATTAGTTATATGGTTTCAAGTAATTAATAAAAATAATAATCTTAGTAAACCATTATAGCTTCAAGTAAGTATTCTTAATACAAATAATTTACAGTTCAATGGTATAAAGTATTCCTATGAAATACAAATAATTTTAACAGATCTATTTGACCCATAGATGGGACCCTAAAAGGTATTGCCACTCCAGATCAGAATGGACCTGGGAATAATGTCAATGAAGAAGTACTCCACACTCCACAGATCACCAGAAGTGGAGTCTCACCATCAGATACAGTTTAACGTCATATCCTGGACACTTCTTTTTGCGGGGTGGGGTCTTATTCCTCTGCAGAGGTTACAGTAAGCATATTCTAAACCCCACCAATAAAACAATATTTTATCTAAAAGAATTCCTTCTTTTACAATTCTTTGCAACAATATATCTTGCTAATCTTAAAATCAGGTTTGCTGTTAATGAGTAAAAGCAGAGATTGAAAATGGCCCTGTCGGCTGAAGCTGCAGAATACAGCGACTGCATCTTGACAAAGGGGTAACACTCCCCCAAGGAGTGTTCGGGATATGACAATAAACAATCTAATGTTGAGGCTTTAGTAATTTTGGAGCTTTGGGAAATATGAAGTACCTTTTTATTACCATCACTCCCAGCTCCACTCTGGCTAGGAATAGTAGCTCTTGATAAGGTCCTATCTATAGGTCAAATATAACTTTGTACTTATGCTAAACTGAATTGTTGGAAATAGAACTGTTTTGAAATTTATACTGGGCACTTACGCTAAACTGAACTATTTTCACATTTGACAATGTGTAGATAAATGACTGATGTTTAATTCAATTGTTAGTGATACATAGCAACACTTATAACTATTCAACTTTGTTGTCTAAACTGAATAGTTTAAAATAGAACTGTTTTTGACATTTAAGTTGTGTACTTACGCTAAAATGAATTGTTTGAAATAGAACTGTTTTTGACATTTAAGCTGTGTAATTATGCAAAACTGAATCCTTTGAAATTGAACTGTTTATATGTGTAGAAATGGATTTGACATGAAACAACCAACTATGGTTGATACGCCATAAAACAAACAAACAAACAAACAAACAAACAAACAAAAAATAGATTGTATTTTGTTAATTGAAAGTAAGTTGCAAAATAAATCAGAATGTTTCAAAATCCGCTACTCATGTACCATTGCCAGATACGGATATGTGAAACGTTCATAGAATATTCATAACATATATACATAGAACATAGGAATCTCGAAACACGAAAAACACTTACGACTTCTTAGTTCAGTTACGAAACTTTTTATTACCTTTGAGTTTAAAGGTTCTTCGACATAAGGAGAGAGATACACATTCTTTCTATGCTGGCTTTTCCATCTGCCCCCCTCCCAACACATGTGGCACCCGCCACATGGCCTCGGCGAGCAAGCGAAAGTCACCCTTCTTCTTCGGACGGCAAGACTCAACTAACTGACTTTCTTCAAAAGCCCCCAAATCCTCCGCGCGCGCTTCCGGTGCATGACGTCATTCATATCCACTGGTAAACCTTTCTATCTGGGATTTTTATTTTGACATCTGTGAACGACACATCCTCCCCGTACACGCGTCAACACCTGCGCTCAAGTTTGTACCTAACCTATGCACTGAGCCGAAAGGTTCTCAGCCTAACTAAACCCAAAGGCAAGATATATAAAACGAAATCCATCAGCCATTATATTACACTCACCTTGTCCACTTCGATACTAATAATTATTTCTATTCAATAATAGTAATTTGTTTGCACACAGTTATATAGTTTCAAGTAATTAATAATCTTTAGTAAAGAATTATAGATTCAAGTGACTATTCTTAATACAAATTATTTACAGTTAAATGGCATCATGTATTTCTATTGCATACAAATAAATTTTTAACAGATCTATTTGACCCATAGTTGGCATCTCAACAGATCCTACAACTCCTGATCAAAGTGAAGGGGTACACCACACTTCATAGAACTTAACGAAAATACTTTTTTTAACACTCAGTTATATATCAAGTATTCATATCTAATACAAATAATGTTCACTCAGTTGCACGTTGCCCAGTCGGCTCGGGCTGTAGAATACACTCTCTGCAGAGGAGTAAGACTCTCCTTACGAGTGTCCTGTATATGACATTAAACAATCAAATGGTTAGGCTCCAGTTATGCTATAGCTTTGGGGAATGCGGAGTATCCCTTCATTGCTATCACTCCCTGGTCCACTCTGGCCCGGCGTGGTAGCGCCTAACAGAGTCTTATCTATGGGTCAAATAGAACTGTTTGACATTTAAACTGAGCGCAAACAAATGACTTATGCTAAAGTGAATTGTTACTGATACATACCAATACTTGGAACCATTAAACTTTATTGACTTATGCTGAATTGAATTGCTTGAAATAAAACTGTTTCATAATTTAACTGTGTGTGAACAAATGACTGGTGTTTAATTGAATTGTTAATGACACGTAGGAATACTGAGAACAATTTAACATTGTTGACTAATGCTAAATTGTATTGTTAGAGAAAGAACTGTTTTGATCATTTAACTGTGCGTATTTACGAAGGCATTTTAAAATCATGTATATTTAATATATATGTAAAAACAAAATTTGACATTAGATAAACAATAATGGTTAAGATGCCACAAAATCTAACCAAACCAATTAGTTGTATGGTTTCAAGTATTCCCATCTAATACAAAAAATTATATGATTTCAAGTAATTATTTTTATCCAGTAATTGTCATTTGTATGCACACAATTGAATGGATTTAAGTAACTTATAATAATTCTTTGTAAACAATTAACTATTCTATTAGTAAACAAGTAAGTATTCTTAACACTTATAATTGAGAGTTATATAACATCAAGTATTTTTATCAAATATAAATAATTTTAAACAGATCTATCTGACCCATAGATGGAGCATTAACATGTACAACCACTCCGGTCCAGAGTGGGCCTTGAAGTAATGGAAATGAAGGGGTACTCTACACTTCCAAGATTTCCAAAAGTGTAGCCTCATCATCAGATGTGTTCTACCCTGGGCATTCCTATGCAGGGGTGGACGGGTCTTACTCCTCTAAAGAGCAAACAGTCAGTCTAATCTAAGTCCCGCCGACAAGACGCATGTATTTCGGAGACGTGACTATTCGAGAGGGTTAAGTTCTATAATTCCATTGGAAAAGGCCGCTTTCAATGTTATGTCTATTCAAACAATGACACCTAACTGCTTACACAAAATATCGATTGTTATCAATATGGAAGGAACCGGTGATCATATCGTCTTGGAGATAATGACAAGAATCAATTTAATGGTCAATTGATCTCGCATTAATAGCAGTGATTCGAAAGAAAACGACCCTCCTCACCCCAAGAAAAAAAAAAGGAATAGGCGGATATAAGAGAGATTGAGAGGTTGATTGACAGATAGAATAGAAAGAGGGGGGGAGATAACAACGGATTGTTTCTATACGTTAATTTCATTTGAAATGTTGATATGAAGAGGTCTATCACATCCTCGCTAAATTAAATAAATTAGCTGAATCAGTCGATATATATATATATATATATATATATATATATATATATATATATATATATATATATATATATGGGGGGATATTTATGTAGGAAATCATTATAAAACCATATATACGTGGTGCATTCAATAAGTTTCGAGACATTTTTTGTACAGGAATTTAAAATTGTCGTAGACTCTTGAAAATTCCGTATGTTATTGCTATACATCTTATGAGATGACTGACCAATTTTTATGATTTCAGGTTCAAATCAACAGCTACAGCAGGAACTGGAATACACACTACTTAAGCCTGATTGTCACAGCTGGAGAATTTCAAAAATGCAATCTGGACTTAAGAAAAACGATATGCAATAAAATTCTGTTTTAACCTGGGAAAAATGCCATGCGCTGAAAGCAGGATCAACTGCTGTGACCCAGAGACCAAGAGACAGAGTTCCCAGTGAAAGCTTGCTGGCTCTCCCAGACCCAAGAAGGCCAGACAGAGCAAATGCACCCACAAACTTTTGACGATCCCTTTTTTTGATAGCACTGGCATGATCTACAAGCACTGGGTTCCCACTGGACAGACAGCCAACAAGGAATACTATGTTGAAGTTTTAAGGGAGTTCAGGAAGAGATTCTGTCGGAAGAGGCCAGCACTCTTCAAATCGGCTCAGTAGCAATTCCACCAGGACAATGCACCAGTCCACAACTCCATCCTTGTCACAGACTATTTGAGCAAGATGGGCATCAAGACAGTTCCTCACCCTCCCTATAGTCCAGACCTTGCTTCAGACTTTTTTCGTATGGGCACTTTTATTGATAGTTCCCACAAAATTCTAATCCCCTTCGAAGTAATCTCCTCCGGCTGCAATGCACTTGTACCGTTCCAACAACCTCTTGAAGGCCCCATGGAAGTCCTCTTGTGTGAGCGCGTCAATGACCTTCGTCACAGCCTCTTTCATCAATTCAATTGTTTCATAACGACAGCCTCTGAGCTTAGGGAATAACCAAAAGTTACAGGGAGGAAGAAATATGACAATGTGCTACCGGTGGCACACAACGGTCAGTTTAAAATATAACAATATACCACCAGTATTACACACTGGTCAGTTTGAAATATGACAGTATACTACTAGTAGCACACACACACACACACACACATATATATATATATTTACAAACATCTCCGCACGAGCAGGATGCGACACAAGGTCAATTTTTAAGCGGTGTTTAGCAGGTTTGAATTCAAAGTTTTCCCTGTTGACGGGTTGTCACGTTAAGATTAACGAGTTCAGTCTGCCTAAATATTTCCCGGTAGCTGTAGGGAGAATAATTGGATATATACCTTTACAAAGAGTATCAGTAGTATGTAAAATTCAAACAACCTCGTTCGAGTTTTGAACTCGGATCACCGTTTCCATTTCCTACGACGATATCTATTGAGTTAGAATTTAACGCCAAAATCGTCTCAAAAACGCAAAATCTTTATTAAGAATGCACCAAGATGCAGAGCAACTGCACAATGCATTAACAATTATAAAGAATAAAACTGGGTAATAACTCACAACTACGAGTTTCACGTTTTCGATCGTCAGGTAAACTTATGATATATATATATATATATATATATATATATATATATATTGTCTTAAGTTGCTACAAAATATTCAATCTTTGATTATCTTTCCATAGGTAACTTTTCTTGTCTCTTCTTCTTTTCTTCTTTCTCTCTAACTAATCCGTTATATCCCATGACGATTCCATTTGCTTTACATTATTGCCTTGCGCAGTCACGTGATATTTTTGAAATGTAAACGCAGGTTAATTAATGTTTGAACGGTTGTATGTTCTTTCTTTGTTTATATATTTCCTACATTATTTTCTGCATTTTATTAAACATCCATCGTTATTCCTTAACACTTGATGTTATATTTTAAAGCCCTGGTGATGGTATATTAACCCCGAAACATTTTAGCGTCGACTTTGCTGCTTAAATTTATCACTTTTGGATTACTCTATATTTTTTTCCCAAGTAGAATGATAAATAGATAGATGGAGGTGTTCGTAGTGTAATGGTTAAGGAATGAACACGGTGACTCGTGTTCGAATTCTGGACGAGGATGCTTACATTTCACATAGTACTAATACCCTTAGCAAAAATATGAATACGACTATTCTCCCTCTACCTATTTAAAAATACTTGGGCTCTCTAATCTTAGTATGGCAACCGGTCTAGGAGAAGGAAAACACTAAATTCAATCCTGTTATACTCAGTTTAAAAAATACACTTGGTTTCACATACTGCTTATGAGTAAATGTCGGAATATATATATATATATATATAAGTAAAATTGTCGACCGTGGAAAGTTTCCTTTTCATTAGCTACGACACCAAGGTGTAAGAAAGGGCGCTACTCCTTTCTCTGGATTGTTCTACTTTATTTTTGATAAGTACCCTATAATTTTGAGTGTTATACAAGGAGGTATCAAGTACCATTTTTTGACTTGGGATGGAATCCCGGTCTTCTGGGTGATTGGCGAACACTCTACCCACTCTAGGCTAATATATATATATATATATATATATATACGAAAGGCTGTATGTTACCAAGTGTATGTATCCGTAAAGAGATAGATACGTAAATGTTATTGTTGAACTGTTCATATAGCCTATTTTGGTAAAGACAGAGAGTTAGTAGGAATATCTGACCAAACGAATTAAAAGTCTTTCTATTCGTTACACATGGAAAACAGGAAAGATAAAGCGTTAAACAAGCCGAACAAAATCGATGCACTAATGGCAATACTAGCAAACACTGTTGACAAAAATCCAATTTAACTTCTTGACGCCCAGAAACATTGTCAATAGTTTGTATAGTTGGGTCAGTGCAACCTACGCATAAATTATATAAGAAAGAAAGAAGTGGAAAAGAAAGAAAGAAAGAAAGAAAGAAAGAAGCAGACTGTAAAGAAAGAAAGAAAGAAAGAGAGAAAGAAAGAAGTAGACTGTAAAGTAAGAAGTGGAGAAAAAAAAAGAAAGAAAGAAAGAAAGAAAGAAGCAGACAGTAAAGAAAGAAAGAAAAAAGAAAGAAAGAAAGAAAGAAAGATAGAAAGAAGTGGAAAAGACAGAAAGAAAAAGCAATAAAAAAATAGAAAGAAAAAATTAAGAAATGGTAAACAAGGAATTAAGAAAGAAAGAAACAAAGAAAAACAAACAAATGGGAAAGAAAGAAAGAAAGAAAGAAAGAACGGAAAAAAAGTCTGAAAGAAAGAGACAACGAAAGAAAGAAAGAAGGGAAAAGTTAGAAAAAAGGAAACAAGAAAGAGTAAAAGAAAGAAAGAAAAATGGAAGAAAGAAAGGAAGGAAAAAGTTAGAAAGAAAGAAAGAAAGAAAGAAAGAGAGAAAGGGAAAAGAAAGAAAGAAAGAAAGAAAGAAGAGAAAAAGCAAGAAAAAAGGAACCAGTCTAGGAGAAGAAAAAATTCTGAATTCAATCCAGTTAAACTCTGTTTACAAAAAGACAATGCGTCGCATCCTGCTCATGGGGAAAGGTTTGAATATCTATCTATCTATCTATCTATCTTTATATTATAACGGTGTATGGTTGTCACTATCTCACTTGGTGGGTTTGTGGCTGACCGAATGCAGTATAATTTGGAGAGTGCTCAATATCTGATACAGAGCAGATAAGCATCCATGCTATTGAATATATATAAAAACTAATATATATATATATATATATATATATATATATATAAGTAAGTAAGTTGGCGACTGTAGTCGAGGGCGATCAGAAGGCTCTTTTCAATAGCTACTACGCCGAGGTGTAGGGGAGGGCGTTACTCTTTTCCCTGGATTGCCCCACTTTTCCCTTGATACCTACCTTATATGGCTGAGTGTTAAGCAAGGAGGTAACAAGTACCTTTTTTAAAGTCTTTGGTATTATGCGACCTGGGATTGAACCCAGATCATCAGGACGATTGACGAACGCTCTACCCACTAGGTCAATGACCCAGGTATTATATATATAAGTAAAGTTGGCGACCGTTGTCAAGAGAGACCCAGAGGCTCCTTTTTCATTAGCTACTACACCTAGGTGTAGGAGAGGGCGCTACTGCTTATCCGTACCCTATAATGCTGAGTCTAAAGCAAGGCGGCTTCAAGTACCATTTTTTGAGTCTTTGGTATGACTCGACCTGGGATTGAATCACGCTCTCTCGTATCATTGGGAAAAAGTTAAAAAGAAACAAATAAAGAAAGAAAGAATAATTCATTTTCTAATTTTCATAACGAAACAATTTGCATCCGATCCATGAACATAATTGAAGTCAGGCATATTGCTGGTTTGCGGAATGATTATCGCCGTAGTAAATAGAATAGTCGACCCGACTTCAAATTCTGGACGAGGCTCTTGATGTTTCACCTCACTCACAAATGCCGTTGAGAAAGGCATGGGCCCACTTCTTCTTTTTTTGAGCAATGGATAAATAGTAGGGCAGACCAATCTAGGAGAAGGAAAACTTTGGCTTCAAAACAGTCTACTTAAAAACTGACCTTGTGTCACATCCTTCTCGATCGATAGAAAAATTATCAATGAATATAAAAGATATAGTGAAGCTTAAAACTAATTTAAAAGTATAAAACTCGTTCGAATCCATATGGATTATCGGTTTTGTCTTAATTTCTTTCTTTAATAGCATATCAGCTTTCATGGGTAATTTAGTGCCAAAGCCATTCTTTTAGAAGAACAGCAGTGAGACTATGTAACCCATAACTGGGGAGGATAAAGGGATTCATATCTTTCTCAAAGGGATTCGAAAGTCACCGTAATTGTGTGAATGGAACACGCGTGTGCGCGCGCACACACACACACACACACACAAAAGCACACACTCCAACTCACACAATACCAAATAAACTCTCACGAACACAAACACACTCACAAACACACAGACACACAAACACATAACCAAACACACTCATACACATACACACACAAACTCGCACGCACTGACATACTCACACACGCTCACACTCCCAAGCATAAACACACACACAAACACATACATAACCCAACACACATACAAATATACACACATAACCAAACCCACTTACAAACACACACACACAAACACATACAAATACACACATGCGTGTATATGTTCGTGTGCATGTGCGTGGGTGTGTGTATGTGTGTTTTTGTGTGAGTATAAAATTTTCACTGTTTAAATTCCAAAAAACGAGGAAAACAGAAATTCATAAAATGTATCAAATCGTGTGCATTATTGTTTGGTTTGGTTTGTTGGGTTTTATGGCATATCAACCTTTGTAGATTATTTAACGCCAAATCCATTTTATTTAAATAATCAGTTCTATTTCAAACAATTCAGTTTAGCATGAGTACTAGGTTTAATTGTCAAAAACATTTCTATTTCAAACTATTCAAGCAATTATATGTAACAATTCAGTTTAGTATAAGTACAGTTTCAATGTTAAAAACAGTTCAATTTCAAATAATTCAGTTTAGCATAAGTGCGCAGTTTAAATGTAAGTACTGTTTAATTGTGAAAAATATTTCTATTTCTAGCTATTCAGTTTAGTCAAGCAGTTCTAACGCAGCTAATTCAGATAAGTATGAGTACAGATTTTGTTAACACAGTTAATTGTCAAAACAGTTCTATGTTAAACAATTCAGTTTAGTGTAAATACAGTTTCAATGTCAAAAAACAGTTCTATTTGAAATAATTCAGTTTAGCATAAGCATGCAGTTTAAATGTAAGTACGGTTTAATTGTAATTTTTTTTTATTTCAAGCTATTCAGTTTAATCAAACAATTCAGTTTAGCATAAGTATGCCGTTAGTTCTATTTAAACCATAGACAGGGCCCTATCAGGTGCTACCAGAGTGAACCTGGGAGCAATGGCAATGAAGGGGTACTCCGTATTCCCCAAAGCCCCAGCATTACTGGGACCTCACCATCAGATTGTTTAGTGTCATATCCAGGACACTCATTGGGGGGAGGGGTCTTACCCCTCTGCTGAGGTGGAGTCAGCGTATTCTACAGCCCCAGCCGACTGGGCAAATGCATTATTGTGTTTATAAATATATGTCTATATATATCTATATATACATCATTATTGTTTATGGTTAGTTTCCATATCACTATAAGTTAGTTCGAAGTATAAAATAAATAACGAAACATCTTTGAAACACAACAACGAAAGGTTTATTCTTATAGCAGAAGTAAACTTGAGTAAGATTGAGAAAAGGATCTTTTTGGTGTCGCCGGTAGTATGTTGGTTCTTGAGTGGGTAGGTGTTCACTGTAGCAGCGAGAGGTGTGTCACTGTAGCAGGTAGCTTGTGTGGCAGGCTGCAGGGTTGGTTCGTTTGTATAGCTGGTGGAACGTAGCCCCGTATCGTCAGTGAAGATCTTCCATGCTGGAATGTCCGTAGGAGAGAACGAGAGAGAGGTCTTTCTTCGCTGCTATCCGAGTGCTCTCTGACTGTCGAGACTTCCAAAAAGGGCTAGAAGAAAAAGTTCTTGAGAGGTAGATGGAATTAATGCGCTCTGCCCACTGATTGGTCAGTGTGTGGACGAATCGCTTGGAGGGGGCATTGATTCGCGTGAGAAAATAGATCTGTGACTGCTACACATCTAAATAGATATTGAAAATATTCATCTGCTTATTCTACCACAAGAGTCCGGGCACCTCTGGTGGTGTAATGGTTTGTAAGCTAGATTAGCAAACCTACACGAGTTAGTTCGAGTCTTATTGGGTGCCCAATTCATTCGGCCTTGTGCCAAATCGAAGCAAAGAGCTTCGTAAATTACTACCACAAGAGTCCTGGAGAGAAAAGACCATGAAAACATTCGGTCTTCGCATGAAACACACACTGAAAGACATAGACATTTCACTCACAAATATTCTCCTAAAGCAACCTGTGGTTATCCTTGATTTAAACAAGCTCCCTAAAAATAAAAATCATTCCCTAACCTACTCAGTGAAACTAAACATTCAGGAGAAATATTCCTATAAATTACACATTTCGCGGATGGTTCCAAAAGTAACAACGGAACTGAATGTGGAGAAACACTGAATCTTGAAGAAACACCTCCCAAAAGAGGCCTCCGTACTTACTGTCGAAATCTGTACAATAAATTTGGCACTTAAACTAGTTTCAATAAGCAACAAGGAAAAGTTTATCATTCATTCAGAATCCATCTACAATCTCTTAAAAACAAAACTTGATAATTCCTTCGTTGCCAAGCTTCTGAACAAACTCAACTCCATGAACCATAGCAAAAAGGTAATATTCTGCTGGATCCCAAGCCATATAAGATACCAGGGAAACGATAAATTGATAGATTGATTAGCTAAAGCTGCACTAAATATGGTACCCGGTAAAAATTTAAAATACCTTGTACTGACTTCAAACCGAAAATCGGCAAATAATTACAAAGAAATGGCAACAATTATGGGAGAAAAATCTCTATAACCAGCTCTTCCAAGTACAACCCATTTTAAAAGAAAGGAAGCTGGATTTTAATAATACTAGAAGAGAAGAAACCACTCTTGCTCGGCTACGCATTGGACATTCTAAAAGATGAGCCCTCCTCCCCAATGTCGATGTGGAAACCAGTACACAATAAAACACATCTTGGTCGAATGCACAAAACTAACCAACATTCGACGAAGGTTTTATAATGTTATACAACCTGGTGTAATGGTTATCGTCGCAGGAAATGGACACGGCGACTCGAGTCCAAAAAAAAATGTTTTGACATTTCAGTAAAGCCTACATTCATTTACTTTTAATCTTTATTAAGTTTCTTGTGTGTCGGCGCAGATGCTGAGTGCCTCTAGATGTTATCTCGTCAAGCCCCTTGTTTTAACCCGGCCCTAATTGCCATAATCTTGAACGTAGATTTTCATGAGTCATACATAAATAATATTGGTATTTATGACGTGAACTATAAATTTACAAAACAACTCCTTTCTCTGTCTCTACTGACATCTCTGAGACCATTCAACTTTTTACTCGATTTTCTTGTATTTAAGTTTTGCACTCAGCTCAAAACGGCTCTAAAATGAATAAAGAACAACTGCATTGTGATTGGCTCTTTAATCAATTTAGCTATCATGTAATCTGTTCTCAGCTACATGCAAGCAGTCATATAAATATTCTAAATCCTTCTAGTTTTTCGCTCTAGACTTATCGGTCACGCGCAGTATTCAAAATTTGTAACTAACTTTGTCAGTTGTTGATTTGGAAGGTGTGATTTATTTCAGCCTTTGACAGGAGTGGGTAGAAAAGAGATATTGACCTTGGGGATAGGCGCCCCTCATGCTTCTTTTTACTGACGTCACAAAACCATTTATATTTTGACTTGCTATTTTTGTATTCATGTTCAGCAGTCAGCTCGAAACGGTTCTTAAACGAAAAGATAACTGCTGAATAGTGATTGGCTTTTTAATTGCTTTAGCTATTATATAATCTACTCTTTACGTGTGTGCATATTATCAACAGTCATATCAATATTTAAAAAATACGCTCGTGGTGAATCATTCTTGTTCTGTGCACCCAGACCGAGTGCAATATTCAATTTTTTTTTTTTTACCGACTTTGTGATTCATTGATTTGGTTATTTTATAATTCAATTTTTATTTGTAATTGACTTTTTAATTTGTTAATTTGGAAGGTTTAGTTTTTGCAGGCTCTTTAATCAATTTAGCTATCATATAATCTACTCTCAGCTACGTCTGAACGCATTACCAGTGGACATAAAAAGGTATATAAAAATTCAATCGGTTCAGAGCAATAATTCAAAATTTGTAACCGATTTTGTGATTCGTTGATTTAGAAAGTGTCATTCCCATAATGCAAATTATGATAAGCTGAGTAACTGTCGAGTTTTATTAAATGTTTGATTGATCTATGCTTGGACAAGTTTTTCATACTCAACACAAGATGCAATCGATCAGGCTCTTTCAGATATTTGTAAAATCCTAGGCAAAAAAAGAGAACGAGCTTTATCAATTTACACACAAGAAACTGATGTCTAAATTGTTGTCCTAAATTCGGCTAAAAAAGCTCCAACCCCCACATTAATCCATTTTTTTCTCCTACGTCAACTAAAACACATTGACAAGTGAGTTAAGACTAACATCATCATCTGATAAAACAAAACAAAAAACAAACTAAAAAACGACAAACAAGCACACACACACACATACACACACACACAAAAAAAAATCTGTCGTGTCGAGCTGTTTCAGAAACAAAGCCAGAATTCGCTATTTTCGCACCAACATCCGGGTTACATGATGTCTTCTTTCCTTTCTCTCGATTTCTATTTCTTTTTTCTTTTTATTTTGCGCAATGTCAGCGTTCATTCTCACAGCGCATGCGCACGCCCACGTTGCATCGTCTGCATCTGAAATTCGCGTAATTAATTGTAGTACGCCATTCCATCGAGCTCACCTATCCACATACGTTTGCAGGTACATATCAAAATACGTATATATCAACATACGAGTCTGTCGGTAAAAATGTTCTGCTTCCCCACCTCTCTCTCCCCGCCCCTCGCTCTCGCTCTCTCTCTCTCTCTCTTTTTTTTTTTGCTTGTTTTGTTTCTGTTACTCGTGTTAGAATATCTTCCTGTTGGCTATTTCACACAGCAGTTAAAAATAGTGAGAAAAATTACTGACAGAGTGTTTTTTTAAAGCTCTTTATCTAAATACATGATCATTTCCTTAACTGTCGACAGCAAGGGTTGGATGGAAAAGACACCTTCATGATGTGAAACCAATAATTTTATGACATTTTTAAAAAAATGAATAACCTTGACGACCCCTAAACCTGTTGATTTCCCACTGTAACAACAGCCCTTGATTATATTAAGATATCAATTTAAAATTTTCGCAATAGTTATTTCTATTATATCGAAAATATGGAGGATTAATAAAAGTAACATTTAGTGAGGACCCAGACCCCACAAAATCATTATTCACACGCAAATTGTACTGGAAATAACTTTACTTTCTTATTTGAATTATTCTAAGTGTATTGCTCTAACAAAAGTCTTACTATGGAGCGCTGTGTTTTTAAAGGGTTACAGTTACTTACCGCATCGTCCATGAATAAATAGACCCAAAACAATTTTTATCAAAATGTTAAGCTTCTTCTGAACCGAAGATTATGTTTTATTATTTCTAGAGGAACATTATACAATGAAAACTGGTATTATTAGATACTATCTATCAACGAATTCTACCGCATTGAAACTATGTAACCCTGTAAATATGTAATTGGATAATGTCCCACTAGAAACAAGGATGTTCATTAACAGTATAATGGAGATACGTATGACCATATTGTACCTAATAAAATCATGCTATTAACTATTGCAAAACCGAAACAATGCCATCACAGAAGATGACTTTTGGGGCAGGTTTTGTTTCGGAACCCAAGTATCATCATTACAAACGCAGAGCGTCCCAACAGTAGCTTATTGTATATATTTAGGTTGGCTAAAGATGATGCTTGACTTAATATTACTTCGGCAATGAATAAGAGTTTGTGGTCGTCTTTGCTGTCTAACTCCTAGAGTCTCGTTATCACCATATTTATAGAAAACAAAGAGCTTTACTCCTAGATCTTCCCTCTAATTCCACTTCATGAAGACAAAGCTCTGTGAGAAGCGTACAGCTTTTAAAGGTCTTCTCTGTTATGTAAGAATAACTTGAACAGGGCCAGAGGAATTTTCGTTGGTATGTGCTGTAAGTGCCGAGGGTATGTTGATGTTCCCCTTCTAGGATACCCAATTGCTGCATAAGCATCACCACTCAAAGAGATTAGAAGATTGAGTGAGTGAGCAAGACATTACAGACAGGACTTGTGGGTTCAGGTATTGCACTGGGTATGGGAGTACAGCTGGCTCTGACCTCCAACTTTTTCAAGAAACAACGGTTCCTAAGTGTTATCCTGCTTGATGCATCGATTCTAATTCGGTATTAATAATTTTCAAAAACTTGATGATTTTGCCCGTAGTGTTCCAATGGCTGTTGAATTGATTTTGGATAGCTACTATATTACCATTCTGCTGAGGACAGAAGTTAAATGTATACCTGCTTTACCTCTTCCTCATTTGTGCATTGCGTTGGTAATGCAGCTATCCATTCAGGGTGTGGCTTATAGAGGATTGGTTATGAAGGAATATAATCATAAAGTCAACGGTGGAGCAGGAGTTGTGCCGGGGATAGACCAATGCTTTGGATAGGAGTGTTGCGATATTACAGAATTGCCCGGGTTTGTCATTATCTAACGAACACAGGGGACCTGTGCTGCCATTTATTATCCTCTTTGCTGTTTTACAGCAAGCTCTACCCGGCCATTAGATTGAAGATATGCTACTTAGAACGGTTAGTGCTTCACGCACCATGTTTTGAGGAATTGCTGATATAGCTTGGAGGAGAAAGGTGGGCCACCATCACTACTGAGTTCTTCTGTATGTTAACTGTGTGTAAACAAATGACTGATCTTAAATTGAATTGTTAGTGATACGTGGCAATCCTTGGAACCATTTAACTTTGTTGACATGCTAAATTGAATTGTTAGAAATAGAACTGTTTGACCATTTAACTGTGTATATCTACAAAATGTGTTTATAAATCATATATAAGAATTGTCGGTTAAAAGATGATTGGTTGGTTGGATTTTATGGCTTATCAACTAATTTTGGTTATTTAATGCCAAATCCTGTTTTTACATATGTGTTAAATTATAAACACATTTTGTCGATACACACTGTTAAATGATCCATCAGTTCAATTTCTAACAATTCAATTTAACATAAGTGATTTGTTTGCACTCATTTTAAATGTCAAACAGTTTTATTTGACCTATAGATAGGACCCTATCAAGTGCTACCATTCCGGGCAGGAGTGGACTTGAGAAGGATGGCAAGGAAGTATTACTGGAGCCTCACTTTTGTGTCATATCCAGGACACTCGTTGGGGGAGGGTCTTACCCTTGAGCAGAGATGTAGTCAGTGTTTCCAACAGCCTCAGCTGACTAAGCTAGTCAATAATGGCTTCCATTCTAGCGATTGGATTGCAGGAAATAGCACCAGAACCTTTGTGCCCGTTGACAAAGCAGAAATGAATAATAAAAAAATATCTGACCGATTTCTCTTTAAGCTTAATGAGGCGTGGGTTGTATATTTTGCTAAGTTCACTGTCGTCAGATACTCCTGTCAAGGGCTGATGATCTGACACTACGATTATGTTAGGGCAATCCATGATAAATATGCGTCATTTATCTAATGCCCAGGCAATTGCAGCTGCTTCTCCCTCAATAGGTGCATATCGGTCCACTGGATCGGTGCAAAATCAGGGTCTGGGTATGGGAAGAATGGAATTAATGTCGCTTTCACTTGTTTTTTGTTATTTTTTTTTTTCACCATGGCAACTATTTTGTCCGAAAGGTAGATGCTTTGGAAGGAGGAATGTGATGAAAAATAGGCTTTCACTTTTTGCGACCGTTGCCATTAAACATATAGGTATCGGTTTTTGGGATCAAACGTTACATGTGTAACAAGAGTATCCATTGTAACTCCTTATTCCTCGATGTTCCGTATGGTACTTCGTTTGTTCTTATCTTTTGACCGGCTGTTCTTTGCAAAGTGATTCTGCTAGCTACTTGTTAGATGTGTGTGGGGGGTTGCATCTAAGCTAAGTTCATTTCACGGTTTCGGGGTATTCGTTTCGCATTTTGAGATTTTTTGTCGGCAATACGTTGACATTCGAAGTCCTGCTATATCCAAGATGCCTAGTGCTTTATGATGGTTTCGCATGGCAGTTTCAAATGCTTCTGCGTGGTACATTTTTTGTTCTTGGGTCTTAAGTGACCCTTCCTTAGCCAACACGTTTTCTTGTAGCGTGTCGTTGGCTATTTCCCAAATGAACAGATCTTTCATATAGACGTCGGATCGATCGTGTTTGCAGACAGGATAAATGAAGTTAAAAGACCGTGCTCCAGACCCTATTAGAATTAAAAAGTTTTGGATGGACACATCTTAACCTTGCAAAATGGACGAAAACGAAATCCTATGGATCATCGGGTTTAATTTCTGGGTCACTAAAACGACAAGCAGGTCAAATAGCTTACAGGAGCCGATGTAGAAAAAAATCAGGGTAGGTATTGATAATTGAGTTTTGGACAGGGTTAGGGTTAGGGTATCGTTAAATTTTTGACTGTGTGAGGGGAATTTGTAATTTGTATAAATACATCATAGTTTGTTTTGAACTTTCGCAATTGTGTTGCCATTTCCGAGTGGATTTGAAGAAGTTTTTTTGTCGCTGTTTTTATGTAATTGGTAATTGATGGAGAGGTGAGGCTGAGGGTTCTCTGACGAGCTTTAGAATAGTAAATATTTCATTCATAGTCTTGACACCAAACATTAAACGGTTCAGCATAAGTAAGCCGTCTTTTGTAAGCTTCTCGCTTGCAAATATCAGCAATTGTTAACAGAGGTGACAGATATACCTGTCTCAATAAAAATTCTCTCTCACTCATTTGGGTCTGATCTTATTTAGAGCACCATGTAGAAATATAGTAATTTACTAAGATTTTTTGCATGCTAGGCCGTATGAATAGGGCACCCAATGAGACTCAAACTCACTCGTGAAGGTTTGTTAACCATTACACCACCCGAAACGCCCGTCTTTGTAATTTCGTAATTTGCGAAGCTTTTTGCAAAGAAGTGGCACAAAGCCGTATGAATTGGGTACCCAATGAGATTCGAACTCACTGTTGAAAGTTTGCTAGTCCAGCTTGTTAACCATTACCTCACCCAAGGCACCCGTCTTTGTTCATTTACTCCTAGAGTCTCGTTATCTGCATATTCAAGAAACACGAGGGGGATAACTCCAACACTCATGATACCACCAAGCTTTAATTTCATAGCATTAGTAACTTGTGACCTTCACTCAAGTCATAATGGTTGTCTTCATACCTCTCTAAGATTCTCCTCAGTATTCTAGCCGATATTAACAGTGCTCGAATTTGGGCAGTCTCAATATTACCAAGGTTCTTCCAGATTGTTCCAAGAACTTCGATGATGATGAGTATCACTCTATGTTCCATTATTTTTCTCAATTCTCTGCTGTTATTATTATTACCATTATTATTTACTCCTTTAGAGTTTTTCACATCAGCGTTAGCTGATGATCTTTCCCTGGAGTTTGAGTGACAGCAAGTCTCTTCAAGTCTCTTGGATTTTTCTCAGTATTCTGGCCGTTCTCAGTAATGCTGTCGTTTGAGTGGTCTCCACTCGTCCGCCAACTTCCAAGTCATCCAGTCTCTTTAATAATCCTTTAGTTACTGTGTCAAAAGCACCAATGTATTATTATTATTATTATTATTATTATTATTATTATTACCCTGTGAGTGTTTTTCACACCAGCAAACGCTGATGGGTTTTCACTGGGGTTTGAGTGAAAGGAAGTCTCCTTAAGACTCCAGGACTCATCTCAGTATTCTAGCCGATCTTAGTAATGCTATGATCTGGATGGTCTCTACTAGTCCTCTGTTTTTTTAAAGTCTTCTCGTCCCTTTACCAATCCTTTAAGGATTGTTCCAAGTACTCCAATTACAATTGATATCACCGTCACCTTCATATTCCATAGATTTTTTAGTTCTCTTGCAAAGTCTAGATATTTATCTCTCTTTCATGTTTATTGCTTTCTTTTATTTTTATATTCGTCGTCTGGCCGAGATTGGGTGATCCGTTTGTATCTCAAAATCTCATAGAATTTTGTGCATCTCATTTTCTAGGACCTATTTTGGGTTGTGCATGTGCCATGTGTTCGTATGGTCAAATTTAAACTTCTTGCACAATTCCCAGTTTATCACCTTTCCCACCCAGTCTTGTCTAGTCTTATACTCTTTTTGCACGAGTCTACTACATCCGCTTATTATATGACTGATCGTTTCGTCTCTATCACCAGATAATCTACATCTCCTATTATTATTATTTGACTCATCTGAGAGTTTTTCACACCAGCGTTAGCTGATGGTTTTTCACTGGAGTCTGAGTGACAGTAAGTCTCCTCCAGGACACTTCTTTGCATTCTGGCTGATCTGAACAATGCTTTAGTTTGGATGTCCTTTTATTCCAAGTCCTCCAGTCCCTGTACCAATCCTTTGGTAACTGTACCGAGCGCTCCAATTACAACTGGTGTCACCGTCACTTTTATTTCGCTCCTTCAAAGTTCCTCACACCAGTTTTAACTTGTGGTCTTTCACTGGAGTCTGAGTGACAGTAAGTTTCTTCAGGACCCTTCTGTATCTTCTAGCCAATCTTAATACTGCTGTGGTCTAGGTTCTTTCTCAGGTTTTCAGTTTCTGCCGTTTTTTCCAAACCATTGAGGACCGTTCCGAATGCACCACCTACAACTGGAATCACTTTCACCTTCATGGTTCATAGCTTTTTTAGTCTTCTGTCAAGGTCCAAGAATTTGCATATCTTTTTACTTTCTTTCACTTTCAGGCTGTTGTATGCTGGAACAGCAAAATCCACGAGATAGTTTTTTTCTTGTAAATGGACACGAGGTCAAGTCTTCTCGCCGGGATTAAGAAATTTTCTAAGCTTTTTGCTTAGATGTAGTACAAGGCCATATGAAAGGGGTACCAAATGAGACTCGAACTCACTCGTGTAAGTTTTCTAGTCGTGCTTGCTAACCATTACATTACCACATCTCCCCAGATCTCCAAAACTGTTCTGAATCCTCGAGCTGATTTTATCAGAACTGTAATCTGTATGGTCTCAATTCTTTGATTTCTAATTCCTCTAGACGTTTTTTCCAGATTCTTTGGGACTATTCAGCATTTGTTAGACATGTTTGCAAAATCCAAAAGAAAAAAACAAACAAACAAACAACAAAACAACGGAAAACAAACCAATTATCCCAGACTGACTCGTGACACCTTACGGCGCAATGTGCAACTACGTCAAGTACCCGAGCCGTACTCTTTGAGTACCCCCTCGTATATGCAAGATTCATTTTTAAGCTAATGAATGAGCCACTTGGCCTGAAGTAATTCTCTCCAAGCCTTCTACAATAAATCTATTCATTCACCCAACCCAAACGGCAAAAATATCTACCGCCCTATCCATCGACACTTTTTTTCTGGAAACTTTCTAGGTTTACAATTATCATAGAACGTGATACCCCACCGAGTTTTATTTGATTTTGTTCTCACTGATTCTACCACACAGCAGATCTTGTAAGGTCTAAGTCTTTTTGCTATCTTTTATTTTCATTCTGAACTGTAAAATCGACTAGATGACAAGTTCTATTTTTCTTGTTAATTAATATTAGGTCAGGTCTTCTCCCCAGGATTAAGTGATCCGTTTGTATTACAAAGTTTTCACACCAGTAGTACCTGTTTGTTTTCATTAAAATCTGCGTGACAACACATTTCCCCAGATCTCCGGAACCGATCTGAATCCTAGAGCTGATTTTAGCTAGACTGTAATCTGTAAAGTCTCGATTCTTCCTCTGATTTCAAATTCGACCGGTCCTTTTTTCTAAAACTTTTGGGAATCGTTCCGAGCGCTGTTGGTCTCATCATCATCCTCATATTCCACAGCTTTTTTAGTTCTTCGGAAGCTCTAAGGTTTATCTTTTCGCTTTTATTTATCTTTCCTCCGTGGTCCGCTAGATGGCAAATTATTTCATTCGTGTTAATTAACACTAGGTCTGGTCTTCTAGTCTGGGATAGGTTGTTCATCTGTAGTCATAGAGAATTTTGTGCGTTTCATTTTTGGGTAGATTTTGGTTGTACATATCAATAATAAAGTAAGTAAAGTTGGCGACCATAGTCGAGGGTGATCCGAAGGCTCCCTTTTCGATAGCTACAACACCAATGTGTAGGTGAGGGCGCTAATCCTTTCCCTGGATTGCTCCACTTTACCCTTGATCCGTACCTTATAATGCTGAGTGTTAAGCAAGGAGACATCAAGTACCATTTTTAAAGTCTTTGGTATGACTCGACCTGGGATTGAACGCAGGTCTCCCGGGCCATTGGCGAACACTCTAACCGCTAGGCCAAATAATAATAATAATAGTAATAATTTTTGCATTTAGAATATAAACGAGAGTAAGAAGATGATTTGAATTTTTACCGATATGTTCAATAACTTCAGGAAAATTCTTAAATACAAATTGTTTCTTGGTATTTTCTGAAACAGAAAACTAAAAGTATTCGAAGTTGGTCTTGAAAGTAATGGGACTAATTATATAGTTTTTTTAGGTTATTGACCACCAATAAAATTCAACTGATCAATGTTGAGCTTGAACATGCGTGAAAACATTCAGGTCATGTTAATATCTTAGCAGGTTACCCTAATATATATGTATTTAATACTTAATTTTATAAGTATTCGAAGTTGGTCTTGAAAGTAATGGGACTAATTATATAGTTTTTTTTTAGGTTATTGACCCTCAATGAAAGTCAACTGATCAATGTTGAGCTTGAACATGCGTGAAAACATTCAGGTCATGTTAATATATCAGAATTCACGTTCAGCTGTGTGATCTTGCTTTTGAAATTTAAAATTTTCTTATCAAAACATCTGAAAAAGCTAGATAGACACGATAACCGAGAATATTCTTGATAAGAATCTCTCTCTATCTCTCTATCTCTCTCCTTATATATATATATATATATATATATATATATAATCCTAATCAGTAATATTTAATGAAGAGTGAATAATTATTCTACGAAGGCACAGAAGTCGTTATTTTTTCCTGAGCGATTAGTTAAGTTTTGATGCATTATCATTTTTAGTGACCCCACCACCTGCCTCTCGATGAGAGCCTCTCTTGTGTCCATGAAGAAGAATTTTCCCGTTGTGGATATTGATATCTGAGTTTTTGATGGGGAAACAGATCGTGTGTGCCAAATTTTGAACCGCACTCAGTTTTCAAAACTTGAATTTAAAAAGCTAAATTTGGAAGATGGCCAGGAAATCCACTTGACCTCATCGAATATCTTGAATACATTAGGAAAAAGAAAAGTGTTGAAAATGTTCCTTTCAGTCTTCCCAAGAACAGAAGAATTCTTGACGGTATTTTACAGTGGGGATTGGTAAAGTTTTGGGAGAATCAAAAGGCAAATAACAAATTATTATAAACTTACTTCATTTGTTTAGAACTGGGTTGGATTTCATAATGGTAAATCATTTAAAAATATCTTTATCGACTCTCCAAGAAGAAAGGAAAAAAAACACAAGGCAAAAATAGATGTTTAAAAAAACGTTAATGTATTAAGCGTATGAAATTGCTAAACATATTCTTTTAGCGGTCAATAATCTTACAATGGTAACAAGTTCAAATTATCTTATTAAACTGTTATCTTTAGAAGTGATTATTTGATGTGGTGTCCCTCGTGGTTATATATCTGGTTCGGTTGCTGTTATGTCTGCTATATTGCTGTCAAACGAGAGCTTGTTCAGCCGTTCTGGTGTTTGCCCTGTTGTTTGGTCTGTCAAGAAACGAATTAGCGTGTTACTTCTGCTTACTTGCTGTATGACTGCTCCTGCTATTCCTTTTTCGGACCCTCGGCGTTATCGGGTACACAATGTTAGGTGGGGGATAACTCATATTTTTCATAGCATTGATAGTATATCAATCAAGCGTTACTAGTAAAAATAATCGGTTTTATAACCCCTGGAAAAAATATGGACTTGCTACACCTTAGAAAACTTTTCTTTTGTTATTCTTAATTAGGGACACCCAGGTTAAGAAAAGGATAAGAAAAAGAAACGTATCTGCAGCAAATCGGCAACGATTTCTGATCGGCTGGAAGAAACTCAGACGGGAAAGCCGTTAATAGAGGGCGCAGGATAGAAACCAGAAAAAGAGTTACTTGGCGACCGGACGTGACGGGGTAAAGACAGTGTTGGACACCTGATACGACAATGTGAAGACTACATAAAGTGGTTGCCTTCATTTTGGGGTGAGCCTCGAAAAGGGGTCTAACATCCAGACGAGAACCTGTGAGGACGGACCCTGCAAGGAAGCATGTATTAGAACTACAATAGAAAACGTGAATGAAAATAAGCTCTGTCTCTGCTCTCTTTCTCCTCACGACATTTTGTTTCTCTTTATTTAGCCAACACTGTCAACTCAGTTTTCATACGATGTTTCTCTCTTCCTGACGACGACTAAAACGTGTTGTAGCGAATAGACTTTTATATTAGTCAACCAAGGCAGGATTTTTGGTAGTAAATCAGTTTTAAAAGTACTGAGAGTATCTTAGCTTGATTTTGCTCGTAAAAAATAGTTTTATTATGAGACATCGTTTACGTTTAATTTCGCAAAGGTATCAGCAGGGAATTCTTTCGGGAATCTTGATTGTACATTGAGTCTGTTGGACTGGAAGTAATTGCAGTGATGGAATATTTCACACTCCCTAGATTTCTATCACTATCATATTCAGTTTTAAACGAAAATAATAATTGTAATTCCGTAATATATGAGTAAACTACCAAATTTTCAATATATTGGGAAAATATTGGGGAGGGGTTTTTGTGGGTAATTTCAAATAGTATGTTCTGCAGTTTTCTAGTTTGGACACTGATTCAAAAAGATAATACAGACGACAAAGTTTCTGAAAACAAATCTGACATAAAAGAAACAAAAGCAAAAAGATAGAAAGGATAAAGTGTTGCCAATTTGAGATCAGTAGGACCTTTCTGAGAGAGAGAGAGAGAGAGAGAGAGAGAGAGAGTGTGTGTGTGTGTGTGTGTGTGTGTGTGTGTGTGTGTGTGTGTGTGTCCAGTGAACAAAGTTGTTTGAATTTAAGTTGTATTTTGTGGTTTCGTTGAATTTTTGGTTAATTTTTCAGCTTTCGTTTAATTTTAGTTGAGTTTTCTGTTAAGTTGATTTTTAGTCGAATTCTTGGGTTTTGTTGTTCAGTTGAATTTAAGTAAATTTTCTGTTGCGTAGACTTTTTGTTGAATTTCTCGGATAGCTCCTTGCCAATTTTTAATAGTAAAAGGAGTGTTTGATAAATACCTTTCTGCTGGCTATCTTTTTACTGCTTCACGGGCAGGCGTCCGAGCGCTCACTCAAGTTTTGGAGGTCGACGAAAATAGTGGGGGCAGCCTTTGGTACCTTATTGTCTAGGCCCACTTCTTTTTCCACTTTGAAAGCGCCAAAGTTGCTGTTAATTTGCCACATGCGGTCAGTTATTCTTTTGTTTGAAATAAATCTTTATTGTTTTGTGTTTTATCTAGAGCACTCCTTTTTGTTGTAGTTTTTTTTTTTTTTTCCTCTTTTGCAGGAGATATAGTCAGTGCATTCTTAGCCAACTAAGCTTGACCTGCCTTTTTAATTGAATTTCCTAAAGGCTCTTATGGTTCGAAATGATTTAAATGTATTAATAAGTCGTTGATTTAATGGTGAGAGCAAAATAGGGTGTTTCAAAGAATCTTATGCAAATTTATGCAAATTTACTGAACCCCTCCCCTCGGGCAGGATATGACACAAGGTCAATTTTTAAGCGAAGTTTAATAGGTTTGAATTCAGAGTTTTGCTTCTCCTAGACTAGTTGCCTCCCCAAGGCTGAATAACCTAGTCTGCCCTATTATTTACCCATAGCTGGAGGGAGAATAATTAGATTCATACCTTTCCCAAGGTTATTATTGCTATGTGAAATG
Source organism: Sepioteuthis lessoniana (assembly GCA_963585895.1). Lineage (NCBI taxonomy): Eukaryota > Metazoa > Mollusca > Cephalopoda > Myopsida > Loliginidae > Sepioteuthis > Sepioteuthis lessoniana. The sequence goes on along the minus strand of OY757921.1, from coordinate 19,284,334 downwards.
CAATCAGTCTTGTCCAGGGTTTGAACTCGTGTCGCTGTGTCCATTTCCTACGACGATAACCATTACACTACGGGTAATACCTTTTATATAATCTATGATGAACAGGGTGTTTCAGAAAAATTGATATCATTTCGTTATCTTGACCATTTCTCGTTTAAATGATCTCATTTTTTTTATAGAGATGACACAAAATTTTATTCTTAATGTTTAAAAAAGAAAAGACCAAAAATTAAACATAGAATTTTTAGTTGTTTTTTTTAACATGCTGTTAAAACTTGAAAAGACAAAAAATTAAACATAGAATTTTTAGTTGTTTTTTTTAACATGCTGTTAAAACTTGAAAAGACAAAAAATCAAACATAGAATTTTTAGTTGTTTTTTTAACATGCTGTTAAAACTTGAAAAAACAAAAAATTAAACATAGAATTTTTAGTTGTTTTTTTAACATGCTGTTAAAACTTGAAAAGACAAAAAATTAAACATAGAATTTTTAGTTGTTTTTTTTTAACATGCTGTTAAAACTTGAGACCATTCGAACAAGAATTAGTGAAATTATTTGATTACAAAGTGATATCAATTTTCTGGAACACCCTGTATTTGAAACAGAATTTTCTTTGTTTGATTGGTTAGTTGGTTGGTTGGTTTGGTTTTATGGTATATCAACCATAGTAGATTATTTAATGCCAAATCTATTTTTATACATATAAACAGTTACATTTCAAACAATTCAATTCAGCGTAAGTACACAGTTTAGTTCTATTGGACCTATAGATAGAACCCAATCAGGTGCTACCATTGCCGGCCAGAGTAAACCTGAGAGCGATGGAAATGTAGGAGTACTCCGCATTTCTCAAAGCTCCAGTATCACTGGAGCCTTACCATCAGATTTTTTAGTGTCAAATTCAGGACACTCGTTGGGTGTCAATGCTATGAAAAATATGGGTTACCCCCCCACACTCATTGGGGGAGTCTTACCCCTTTATAGAGACGCAGTCAGTATATTCTGCAGCCCCAGCCGACTGAGCCACTGAATTTTGTGTTATTCTAAACTTGAAAAAATGCAACATTAGCTTACAGAAATGCCATTCACGAGAAAAGAAAAGGTGTTTTAAAAGCGTTTAAAAACACAGAATTTTAAGTTGTCTTTACACATGCAATTAAATTTGAAATTATTTGAACGAGAATTGGACAAGTTATTACATGGCGAAATTCTTTTTTTTTTTTTTCTGAAACAGGTGGTGTGTTCTATAGGTGATATGTATTTGATAAAACGGCCAGCTTTCTTTAAAAACATTGTGTTGACAAAATAATGTTCCAGTGAAAACTCAAAGACGAACCATTTTTATATTTCATATATCAGATTCAAAGAGAAAATATGAATCAATGCGAACATTTATACTGTCAACACACGGAGATTGCAAAGAGAACAACAGACACGATCGACTCAACCATACATTACAGACTGCTAATTCTAAAGGTCTGAACCAATCAATGTCCATTGACTCTATTGTTATTCTATGTTGGCGTTGGCCTGGGACAGAAGGAAAAAGAGCCACGATGTCAAGGGCGTTGATACAGTGCACTTGCTTTCTCTGACTGTTCAACATTAGATGGTTTCTACCTTTAAAAATTTAAAAATATGATGTTGAAGCAAGAGACTTTTAAAATCAACGTTTTCTTGTTCTCTAACCATTCCTGTTAGTAAACATGTTTTGCATATGAGATTGAATATCAGGACTTTTCCATTTAGACGCAGATATTGAACGAAGAAATTAGTTACTTTGGAATTTTTCTTTCTTTCTTTCTTTCTTTCTTTCTTTCTTTCTTTCTTTCTTTCTCAGCTTGTGATTATCCTCTTCCATTGCTTGATTTTTCTTTCCTTCTTTTTCCTTTCTTTTTCAGCTTTTGATTATTTCTTTCATTCTTTCTTTTCAGCTTATCCTAATTCTCTTTCACGCCTTCTTTCTTTCTTTCTTTCTTTCTCAGTTTATGATTATCCTATTTCCTTCTATAATGCTTTCTTTCTCTCTTTTTCCTTTCTTTTCCAGCTTTTGATCATTTTCTTTCTTTCTTTCTTTCTTTCTTTCTTTCTTTCTTTCTTTCTTTCTTTCTTTCTTTCTCCTAGCTTGCGATTTATTTCTTTTCTAGATTGCTTTGGTCTTCTTTTTCGTTTGTTTTCCTTTATGCTTCTTTTTTTATTTTATTCTGAGCCTCAGCTTATTTGTCTTTTCTTTCTTATTTTATTCAGTTTGAAAGACTCTCCCACTTAGCTCTTAATTTTTTTAGATTTTTCTTTTTCTTCTTCCTTTGTTTCTTTTTTTTTTGTTCTTATCGGCCTTTTTATATCACTACTCTTTCTTTTCCTTCCTATCAATTTGATACTTTCATCGACACTTATATTACAATAGAATTTCAATCCTCACTAATGTCCTGAAAACATATACAGTTGCCAAATGCGGGCTTGTGGGCGTCTGTCACGTGATTCCCTTAATAGAATCGTTGCAGACATTTTTTTTGGCGTGGAAACACTATTTTATCGAATGAACATGGCTGAATTCCCATCCTCCTCCTCATCTTTCTCTCAATGTCATTTGGGTGTATTCTAGTTTTTTCAATCACAATGATTATCGCATACATGATCGATTGATTGATTTCAACGGCATGTCAACCCGTCTAGGGTAATTTTACGCGTCAATCTATGACGTTCATTGTACGTTTATTTTTACATTTTTTTTTTAGGTTTTTGTTTCATAATTTCCTTTTCCTTCCTTTTTTTTCTTTTTTCACACGGTCATATCGAATACAAATAATTTGCAAGAAGATATATTTTAACCCTAAATGGGACCCAACTAGGCCTCAGAGTGGACCTGGGAGTAATGACAATAAAAGGGTACTCTAGACACTCCAGATCTGGAACCTCATCATTAGATACAGTTTAGTTTTCAATCCAGGATACCTATTTTTGTTGATGGAGGGAGTGTTACCCCTCTGCATGGGATACAGACAGCGTATTCTAATCACTGTTGACAGGACGTTTATCGTACACAGAACTTTCAAAGGTTTTATGATAAAAATCCTACTGGATTTCGTACCTGACCGTTATGAGAAATTAATGAGTGTTTTAGTTAAAACGCTCTTTCATCTTTAATAATCCTGAAATTTTCTAGCCTGAAAGTCAAGTATATAGTATGGTAAAAATAAATAGTCAGCCCATCTTCTCTATGGATAGCAGGACGTATCAAAACTATTTTCGTCTTCTAATCAGCAAAGAATTCAAGGGGAAACCTTTTAAGAACTCCTGTATGTTTCAGAAGAATACGCCGACTATATATCTAAAGAAGGGTGCCCGTGGTGTAATGGTTATCTTCGTAGGAAATGGACACGGCGACGCGAGTTCAAATCCTGGACGAGACTGATTGCATTTCACATAGCACTAATACCCCTGAGAAAGGTATGAATCCAATTATTCTCCCTCCAGCTAGGGGTAAATAGTTTCTTCAGCCTTGGTGAGGCAACTAGTCTAGGAGAAGGAAAACTCTGAATTGAAACCTGTTAAACTCCGCTTAAAAATCGACCTTGTGTCATATCCTGCCCGAGCGGAGGGGTTGGTAAATATGATATATCTAAAGAAAGGTAAATCACCCCGCTTCAATGAGTGTCCAGTTAATGACACTAAACCATCAGTTGATGAGGCTCCAGTCCTGGAACTTTGGGGAATACGGAGTACCCCATACCATTACTCCCATGTCCACTGTGAATCGGAGTAATAGTACCTGTTAGAGTCCCATCTATGAGTCAAACAGAACTACTTGATTATTTAACTCAGTGCAAACAAATTACTGATGTTAAATTGATTAGTTAGAGTTAGATAGCAGTACTTGAAATCATATAACTGTGTACAAACAAACGATTAATACTAAATAGAATTTTTCATGTTAGACAGGAATACTTGAAACCATTTAACGGTGTACAAAAAGTTAATTATTGGTATTACATAGCAATACTTGAATCTATTTAACTGTATGCTGTGCAAACAAACGATGCTAAATTAGTACTACATAGCAATACTTGAAACTATCTAACTGTGTGCAAAAAAATGAGCTCTCATTTGTTTAAAAACGTTATCTACAAAATATGCGTTTATAAACCATATATTTTAAATGAATATTTGTATAAGCATGAATCCAACAAATAACATTGAATAGAATTATTACAGTCAAATAGAAATACTTGAAACCATTTAACTGTGAACAAACAAATGAGTTATGACACGTTTAAGAAACTTACTAAGAAACTATTTGTTTACAAATCATATATATATATATATATATATATATATATATATAAGTATATGTGTGTGTGTGTATTATTCGGTCCAGTTAAACCGGAGTTGGGAGTAATTCCATCAGGACAACAAAAAAAATCAACAGTGAACATTTAAATTTTCCTGGTAAAGAGCTAAATGCAACTGACATTACAGAGCAATAGTTTCTTTAAGAAAAAACAAAAACCAGTCACATTAGGATTATAAATTTATTTCCATGCTGTTATGCGTTTTGATATAAATCAATAAACAAAATTATATTATATATATATATATATATATATATATATATATATCAATAAATAAAATTTGAAATTAAAAATCTTAATTTTAAATTTTGAATTTAATTTAATTTAAGTATTACTGTATCCTTACGTAAAGTTATTAAAGAAAGTTGTATTTATCTAAATTAGTATCAAATCTGGAGTTTTAAGTCGAAAAGTATTTAGAATTTAAAAAAATAAAAATAAGAAAATTAATTTACGATAATTCCAACCAGCAATAAATTAAAAAAAACCGGAAGTGGGCTAAATGAGCAGAAAACTCTTCACCCTTCTTCTATCCCCTCCCACCCTTCTTTCCTGTGTCCATTCTGATTTATTTTATCCATAAGATCTAAAGAAGTCTTCTTTTTTTTGGTGTTTTTGGTTTATATCAAAACCCATAACAGGATGGAAATAAATTTATAATCCTAATGTGACCAGCTTTTGTTTTTTCGTAAAGATATATCATCATCATCATCATCATGTCGTGCCGCTAGCACGGATATCCCTGACTCTCTCTCGCCACTTTTCCCTATCGTTCATCGCCTCTGTCAGGTCTTCAGGGCTCCATCCCGTATCCTCACAGAGCTGCTGTATGTATGTTCTAGCTGGTCGTCCTGCTTTTGCTCGGCCATAAGTGGGGGTCCATAGGAGTACATCACTTATGAGCTCGTCCTTGCTTCTCCGGCAGGGTCCTGCGTGTCTGGTTCGTCTTACTTAAAGATATATATATATATATATATATATATATATATATATATATATATTCCAGTTTGTCTTATCACTTGTGTTCAACTTATATATATATATATATATATATATATGTGTGTGTGTGTGTGTGTGTATGTGTGATATCTATTCCTCTCTCTCTCTCTCTCTCTATATATATATATATGTACGTGTGTGTGTGTCTGTGTGTGTGATATCTATCTATCTATATATATGTATATATGTTCGTGTGTGTGTGATAACTATATATATGTGTGTGTGTGTGATATATATATATATATATATACGTGTGTGTGTGTGTGTGTGTGATATCTATCTATCTATATATATATGTGTGTGTGTGTGTGTGTTTTCTAAAAATATCATCATTGAAGTTAAATTGGGGGGGTTCCTCTGCCGTAATGGCTAAAGTACTCGAAATAAGCGAGTTCGAACTGCAGTCGCGCTATTACATTCACTTTCAGACTAAAACCCTTGAGAAATGTATGAACCCCCCTTATCCTCCCAGCTATGGGTTAAATAGTATCACTGTTGTTCTTCTAGATGGATGGCTTTGGCATTAAATAACCCACATTTATGGTAAGCCATAAAACAAAGAAACCTGAAATGAAAAATGAATGAAAGGTTGACCTTCTTCAAAAAAGCCACTTTCAATACCTTTATTCCAGGGAGTTTTTCTTTGGTCGAAGTGCCTGTGAAATTTCTCTTTTGACCTGGTTGGAACCCTCGTAATTCTTGTAATGTCCTCCCCATCCTCAAATTTTATCCTTAAGATAAGTTTTTAGGAATCAAGGAAAAGCCGCAGAGAATTTGGTCAGGTAAGTATGATGAAAGAAAGAAAATAACGATGATTAAATTCCACAAAAGAAATAAATACTTGTGCAGTCCCACTCTGGACCCTTCTTTAACTGGATAAAAGTGGAACTCAGATATATGGAGCATAAAACAAGAAAAGTGATGATGATGAACAAGATTACATATAAGGAATGAGATAGACCAATTCTATGTATCAAAATAAATAAAAAAACGAAAGAAAAAGAAAGAAAATCTTTGATTAGGTAGATATTACAATTCAGGGATATGAAGAATATTTCTAAAAGAGCAAAGAAAGACTGGTTTGGTTTGGTTAGGTTATATGGCATATCAACCATAGTAGGTTATTTAATTCCAAATCCGGTTTATACATATACGTTAAATATATATGATTTGATTTAGTGGTATTTTATGGCATATCAACCATAGTAGGTTATTCAATGCCAAATCCGGTTTATACATATACGTTAAATATATATAATTTGATTTAGTGGTATTTTATGTCATATCAACCATAGTAGGTTATTTAATGCCAAACCCGGTTTATACATGTATATTATCTATGATTTTTAAACATAAGTCAACAAAGTTCAATAGTTCCAAGTGTTGCTATGTATCTCTAACAACTAAATTAAACACCAGTCATTTGTTTACACAATTCAGTTTAGCATGATAGTTCAGTTTGAATCTCAAACAGTTCTATTTGACCCATAGATAGGACCATATCAGGTGCTACCTCTCGGGGACCGAGTGAACCTGGGAACGACAGCAATAAAAGGTTACTCTGCATTCCCCAAAGCTTCAGAATTACTGGAGACTAATAATTAGATTGTTTAGTGTCATATACAGGACACTCATTTGGGCAGGACTGACTTCTCTGCAGAGATGCAGTCAGTGTATTCTACTGCCCCAACCGACTGTGCTGGGAGACTGATTATATTAGCCAATAACAGTAATATCAGCAGAAACAGTTAAGGACAAACAGGAATCTCCTCATCATCCTTATTATCATGTTGCGCTATCAGCACGGATATCGCTGGCCCTCTCGTCACCCCTCCCTATCGTCCATTGCTTTTGGTAGGTCTTCCGGGCTACATCCAGTATCTGCACAGAGCTGCTGTATGTATGTTCGAGCTGCATGTCCTGCCTTTGTTCGTCCCTGTGAAGGGGCCCAGATGAGTACATCACTTATGAGCATGCCACTACTTCTCCAGCAGTGTCCCGCATGTCTGGTTCGTGTAGCTTGGATAGTTTCCGTGACGGGTGGTAGCTATTTTGAAGGGTGCTGTCTCCAGGACTTGTTCAATATTGCTCGCAGCATTCTTGTGTAATTACCGTCAAGTTTTTCTCGATACGTTTTGTTAGCGTCCACGTGGTACATCCATATAGCAGTATCGATACTACTGTTGCTTGGAAGAAACTGAGGCTCATTTTATCGGTCAGGCCTGAGTTCCATACGATCGATAGCCTATCGATAGCTGTCCATGCCTTTGCTAGTCGTGTGTCGATGTCTGTCTCGGTTGATGAGACACTGCTCCCTAGGTAGGTAGGTGAACTTGTCAACCAGTTTCAGAGCGCAACTGTTTAGTGTGGAGATGTCGCCTGTTTGATTGAAGCATATATATTCGGTCTTGTGTGCGTTGACATGGAGGCTGATGCCTGCAGCGGCTTCTTCCAGACTATGCAACAGAGTTTCGGCTAGTGCAGGTGCATTTGGTAGAAGTGCGATATCATCGGCATAGTCAGAGTCGGTAATTGTTTTTGCGGAGTACCTTCTGCTTCTTTCTTTTGTTAGCTTGAAACCGTTTTCTTTGATTTTATCAAAGCACGTAGTCGAGACATATGATAAAGAGGTATGGGGCTAATGTGTCTCCTGGCAGTACACCTGCTACAATATCGAAGTAGTCTGTATAAACCAGAGAACGGTCTTTTACCTTGGTGTTTCTATAAAGCATCAATATGGCTTTTTTCTGGTAGGCCGTATGCGAGAAGGATTTGCTCCATGTTTCCTCTGTGAATGGAGTAAAGTCGACAAATAATATTGTTGCCTCTAGGGTTTTTTGCGCGTACACCTTCAAGAATTCGACGGATAGTCAATATTTGTGATGTCGTGGATCAATTTCTCCGGAAGCCATTTTGGTTCTTCCTAAGTATGCTGTCAATTTTGGGTTTTATGCGGTTGCGTAGTAGGGCATTGTATATCTTGGCCGCTATGGACGTAAGAGTTGGCTAATCTGAGGTCGCCTTTTTTAGGGAAGGGGAAGATGCATCCTTTCATCCATCTGTCAATTGGATTTTGATTATATACGGTATTACAGTGTCGGAGCAGTATATCGTCGAATTTTCTGGTCTCCCATACTTCTGGAGGTATCTAATCGAGCCTTGTTGCCTTTCTATTTCTAATTTTCTGAGTACCGAGTCTAGGTCTTCTTGGGTAAATGGTCTGAGTTTGATGTCTAATTGCTTACTTATAATTCTCGTAATTGGTTCATGAGTAACTTCCGGAAGGTTTCCGAGTAAATTCTCGAAATGTTGTTTCCACGGGTGTATTCGATCTTGTTGGCAGGTAGCTTTCAGTTTAGTTTTCGCAGTGCTCTTCTTTCTTCTCACTTCGTTTACCGTTTGCCATGCAATCCTAGATGGTCTATCTTCAACCGCGTCTCTAATCTTATCGATCTGATTTCGTATATATTCTGTTTGTTCTTTTAAGTGTATGTTAGCTAATTCATTTTGAGCCTTTTTAAGTTTCATGGCATTGGTACTGGTTGGGTTCTTCCTGTTGCATTTGGAGGCATCTTTCACGTCTGCACGTTTTTCTCTAACCGCTAAAGTCTCCCAAGGGACTCTATATTTTCTTCTTTGTTTAGTTGGGATGAATTCCGCTGCCGCTTCTAAGTGGGCGTTGACGAAATTCTCATATTCTTCATTCGGCGTAGATGTTTCTGTCTGTTCTTGTAGAGCATTGTATTTGTTTCTTAGTGCTAACGTATATTTATCTCTAATATCTTTGTTATTAAGCAGGGCCCAGTCATAGTGCTTGGTGGTCGTTGTTCGGGTGTCATTCTTTAGTAGGCTCAGTCGTATTTTTGCTGTGACAATTCGGTGATCGCTGGACACTCGAATGAGGAGTAAGCTTCGCAATTTAATACGTTATTATTCCATTTCTTGTTTATTAATACGTAGTCTATCTGTGCTTTGGTATTGTTTGGGTATGTGTAGGTCAAAAGTTTTCCCTCCCTTTTTTGAAAGCTTGTATGTTCATCTATTTTCTATCGTGAAATCTGTTAGATGTTGTCCATTTCTGTTTGAAGAGTTGTGTAGGCTGAATTTGTGGTTTCGGTTCATGCCAATTTGGGCATTAATGTCTCCGCCAATGACGAGAGCATTGTGTAGGGCTGTAGCAGGAGATTATTGTTGCTTTGGGGTTGCCATTAAAAGTGGCTACTATCATCCTAGGTTGTATTTTAAAACAAAAATGGGGTGAAAAAACAACTTTATTGATACTTCAAGCGTCAAATTAAGGAAATTACACATGGGATTAACTGGACATGGCGACGCAGAGAAAACCTAATGAGAGAAATCGAATTTCTGTTAATAGAAGTACAAAATGATGCCATAAGAATCAATGTTGTCAAAGCAAAAATTGATTATACATAACAGAATGGCAAGTGTAGCTTATGTGGAGAGAGAGCTGAAACTATGAATCACATAATAAACGAAATGCAACAAACTAACACAAAATAAGTACTAGACTAGGCATGACTGGGTAGGAAAGGTGATCAACTGAGAATCGTGCAAGGGATTAAGATTTGACCATGCTTACAAAATGGTAAGTGCTCCTACCAGAATCTATACTAGAAAATGAAACGCAGAAGATTTGGGGGGATTTTGTATACTAATAGTTCAACCAAACCTGATCTAATATTAGTTGATAAGAACAAAAGAACTTGTCTTCTAGTGGATTTTGCCATTCCAGCGAACCAAACAGTGAAAATAAAAGAAGAGTGAAAAGCTAGAGAAATATTTGGACCTTGCCAGAATGCTGTAAAAGCGGTAGAACTTGAAGGTGACAGTGATACCAATTCTAGAGTACTCGGAACGGTCCCCAGGAACCAAGAAAAAAGTTCGTATGCTCAGCTTAAATACCTAGAAGAGTTTTAGAGATATGAGGAGACTTGCAGTCACTCAGACGTCAGGGAGAACTATCTGTTAGAACTGATAGGAAAACCCATAAGGGGTAGTTGTTGGCGACTGTATTCGAGGATGACCAGAAGGCTCCCTTTTCAATAGTTACTACACCGAGATGTAGGGGAGGGCCCTACTCTTTTCCCTGGATTGCTCCACTTTACCCTTGATACGTACTTTATATTGCTGATTGTTAAGCAAGGAGGTATCAAGTACAATTTTTAAAGTCTTTGGTATGACTCCACCTGGGATTGAACCCAGGTTTCCCGGGCCATTGGCGAACACTCTACTCACTCGACCAATGAGTAATAATGATATTGATAATAATTGAAAATGTTTGATATAAGGGGAAAAAACAGCGTTCTTTATATCTTGCATTATACAATGGTTAAAATACAAACACCTACAAAATCTGTTAAATGGGTTGTTTACGAAAGATTTAACCTTTCATACCAAAAATTGTAAGGATGAACATATTTATGCGCGAAATCATATATATACGTGTGTGTGTGTGTTTGAATACGGTCTCGTGTTGATTTTACTTTAAGTAACTGCTTGTTAAATCAAATGATTTATCTATCTATCTATCTATCTGAAGACGTTCTTTGGGCACTTTACGTAGTATCATGGGTAGCAAGCAAGATTAGAAAACCTTTATTTGCGAGTTAGCGTTTCACTTCGTGCTCCATACTTCCGGTCTTGTGCCACATCTAAGCAAAGGTTAATAAATAACCTAAAGAAAGCCGTCCTTGTGCTAATTTTACTTTTAGTAAATGCTTGTTTAATCATCTGATATATATATATATGTGTGTGTGTGTGTGTGTGTGTGTGTGTGTGTGTGTGTGTATATATATATATGTGTGTGTGTGTGTGTGTGTGTGTATATATATATGTGTGTGTGTGTGTGTGTGTGTATATATATATATGTATATATACCAAAAGTAGCAGACTTGTTTTATATATAGATATATATAGCAGGTCTGCTGCTTTTTGGTATTCATTATAATCATTTCATTGTCGGGGTCACTTTGCTGTTATCATTTGGGAGCTTTTCCAACGTTAAGAATAATCACCATCCAAGAATGTTTCTGCGTTAATGTTCTGAGAAAGAGAGTGTTTTTTTTTTTCTGCGTTAGGTAAAATTATCAAATTTCTTATCAGAAGGTTTTGATTTTTCTTTATTTTCTCGGTACTGGAACTGACCTCGGCAACGTTTTATTACCGTCTTTATTGCCTCGCTATTGACTACTTACATAATAGACGTCAAAAATTATCAGCAGCCTCGCTATCAGATAATTCTCTTCTAGTTAATGTCTGAGACAGCTAATCGATGTATACGATGACAGTTACTATACAGTTGATAACTGAAATCACAAAATAAAAACAGAACCCACTTTTAGTATCAGATTAAACAAGAAAGCAACTGTATATGAAAAAGATATCTGGTCATCATTATGTTTAATTAGAATTCATTCATTAGCTATGTTTTCTTTATCATCAATGATCTCCAACGAGTCGTTGTCTTCACAATACCATTTTTTAAATAAGTCTTTTCCTTTTTGGAGAAAATATATTTTGGTTAGGTTGAAAAAAATCTTTTTGGTTCAGGAGAAAGCAATGTAGGGAGATAATAAATAATTATCCCCCTAGCTTATTTTTTCTGTGAGGGTGTTTCTCTTGGACACCCTGAGGTCACATGAGGTTCCCAGAATCCATCTCAGACTCTTTCGTCTCCATTCCTTGAACAATAAAGACGCTCTGCTATTCTCTCTGTTCTTTGATGTGATTTTTTATATTCTGTATTTGTTTTTCATGCTTTATTTAATGTTTAAACGCCTTTCCCCCCAGGGAAATGCATTTCTAAAGCAATTATGTCAAAGCTAATAGAAAAAAAAAAAAAAAAATTAAACATAGAATGTTTAATTGTTTCTACATATGATGTTAAAATTTGAGATAATTTGAACGAAGTTTGGGATAAGGTTTCAAAATGATATAATGCTTTTGGAATACCCTATATATATATATATATAGTAAGTCGTAAGTTGGCCGACTGTAGTCGAGGGCGACCCAAAGGCTCCCTTTTCAATCGCTACACCACCGAGGTGTCGGCGAGGGAACTACTCCTTTTCCTGGATTATTCCACTTTGCCCTTGATCCGTACCTTATAATGCTGAGTGTTAAGCAAGGAGGCATCGAGTACCATTTTTTGAGTCTTTGGTATGACTTGATCTGGGATTGAAATTTAGTCTCCCGGACCATAAGCAAACATTCTACCCATTATACCAATAAGGCAGTATATATATATATATATATATATATATTTACTAGTAGTGTAGCATATCCATTGGCCGAATGAAAAATAATTTCTGATCGAAGTCTTTAATTGTATATATATATATATATATATATATATATATATATATATATATATATATTTGTGCTGAGTGTACATGGCTAATGTGTTTTTATTTGGTTTGGGAGAAATGCATTGCAAATTAGCCGTTACTTAACCTTCTTTGCTTGTATTGTTGAACTTTTTGGCAGTCCAGTTTTGGCAGGTTAGGTGAGCTTCATGGAGAGAGCACCTTTCAAATTACAGGTTACCTAATATTTGGTTGATTTGTTTGTGATGGTCAAATATTTATTTCATGGTCGAGTCATTAATTTTCATATTAAATCCAAACGGAACATGTGTGAGAACTAGGTGAGAACAATCCCCAAAATTAACAACATAAAAAAATTATTCCTATCTGTCTTATCACTTTTGTTTATATATATATATATATATATATATATATATATATATTTTAGTACGAATAGTCCAACTTGTAGCAATACTGGAATAGTGATTGTGTTTCCACTAGAAGTAGTAATAGTAAAATTTCTTTTTGCACACAGTAGCACTGATTTACGAACGAAGATTTATAAGACGTACATAAGTCCTGAATGGGCACAAAGAAATAATGATGCTGCTACTTATAGTAATATAATCGCAATTACATTATCTCTAGTACTCAGTATATCATCGCCTGACATGTGAATATATATATATATATATATATATATATATATATATATATATGTATATTAGATAATGGATCTCGCGCCTCAGCTGAATTACCAACAAACCCCACCTTCTCTACAAATTCTATCTTCGTGATCTCCGGGTCACGTGACGACCAAGTGGTACCATTGCGTTTATTACATACTCACATTTACACACACGCACACACACATATATATATATATGTGTGTGTGTGTGTGTGTGTGTGTGAGTGTGTGCAAACGAGAGTATGTAATAAACGCAATATATGTGCATAAGTAGGAATATATATATATATATATATATATATATATATATATATACCTACTTATGCACATATATTTTTGCTTAAATCTTATGAATTCGTTGCTATTAAAAATCAATATATATTTCGATTTAAGTCTTTATATCTAATATACTTAATATTTTTATACGTATTCTCACTCGACTGTATACTTATATATGCAACACAATCTTGGTGATAGATCGATAGATAGATAGATAAGAGGTAATGCCGAAAAATTCGCAGTCCAACTTTGAGAGGAATTATTTTTATTCTATGAAAATGTGAATTACGTTTCCCTTCTTGGTTGAGCCGACAACCTTTCGGCTTCGCCTTGTAGATAGATAAATAGATAGGTAAGAACAGAATGATATATATACAAGAGAGAGAGAGAGAGAGAGAGAGAGAGAGAGAGAGAGAGAGAGAGAGAGAGTAAACAAGATATGTTGATCGATCGAGAGATAGATATTCATCATCATCAATCATCATTAATAATAATTAATAATTAATATACTGAAATATTAATTAACAAACAGATTATGTAGACAGAGAGTTTCTTTCCTTCCATCAAATTTTCGAAGTCTATTCTGTGTCTTAAAACGAGTTTTATTTATGCATTTACCCAACCCCTCCATTGCCCGAAGGATGCAACACAAGGTCAATTTTTAAGCGGGGTATATATAGCAGGTCTGAATTCAGAATTTTCCATCTCATAGAATTGTTGCCCTAACAAGGTTAAAAAACAAAACAAAACAAAACAAAATATAAAACAAGTTTTATGTATATACACCTGTTGTTTTCCGTGTACATGAGTTAGATAGATAGATACAGAGAGAGAGAGAGAGAGAGAGAGAGAGAGAGAGAGAAAGTGAGATGAGAGATAGAAAGGGAGAGGAAAGGAGAGGGAGAGATTTTTTAGTAGAAGTAATCGAGCAGTGTTGCATTGTGTAATATTATTGACTGTCCTATAACTTCTGACCTACCACACACACACACACACACACACACTCACACACACACACACACACATATATATATATATATATATATATATATATATATGTTAACAGGTACATTTGCACCAACGGGTTGCTAATCCGAAGCGTGATTTTTCACTGCTACTTATACAAAAATAAAACACACACACAAACACAGAGAGAGAGAGAGAGAGGGAGGGAGAGAGAGAGGGGGGAGAGACGCGCGTATCTGTCCACACTAATGAACGGACACATTAGCGTAAGTGCTCTTACGCACGCACCAATACTCATTGCCACATACCTGTTTGCTCACAGATACTTACTCTCATACAAGATAGATATTTACCCCTGCTGTTGATAGCCATGTTTTTGATTATCATCGTATGATACTGTCGTGTTGTTAATCAAATGTCAAAGCTGGAGTCGTTGGCTTATGCAGTAGACACGTTGAAACATTAATTTAATCATTTGGGTGTATGCACAAGAAGAAGAAGAAGAAGAAGAAGAAGAAGAAGAAGAAGAAGAACTTCCATATTCACCAATGAATAAAGTGTTTAGCGTGTTTTTAAGTACGTTATAGTGAGATGAATTCCTTCTTCATTGAGTACGCTGTGAATTTTATCAACCAAAATTGGCTTCACGTAACAAAAATGACCGAGGTTATTATTGATAACTAGAATACTTCCCATCTTACCTGCTGGTAAGACTTCCAAATCAAAGCAGCCTTCACACAAATAAAGAGTGCTCAATATCAGTGATAGAGCACACACACACACACGCACATTTATATATATATATATATATATATATATATATATATATATATATATATCAAGACTTGGCCTGATGGTTGCATAGGCGAAAAATTGATAGTCACCAAGCACCGGCACTCTGTGTCTACGCTATCTTAACTTCTGAGGAGACTTGCTATCACTCGAACTTCAGTGAAAACCCACCTATTAAAACTGGTACCGAGAAGAGTCCTGGAGACTTGAGAAGATTTGCTGTCTCTAAAACTCCAGTGAAAGACCATTAGTTGATGCCGGTATGAAAAAATTTCAAAGGAGTAAAATAATAATAACTATGCTCAAGGTCTTACATCTGATCGAAGACATAGTCAAACTCTCTGTGTCAAGAAAAGAAGGAGGAAAAGGACTCGCCAACATTGAGGATCGCATAGATGTAACAATACAAGTAATCGAGCACGACACTAAAAAGAACAAAGAAAGACTTATTACAATAGCCAGTAACGGCAAATGTTTGTTCATATGTTGCTTTGCTGTTACTGGCAGCCATTTTTTTTTCATTTTATGGCATATCAACCTTCGAGAGTTATTTAATGCCAAAGCCATTCTTGTAGAAGAACAGTAATGGTATCAGGATCATTAAATAAGTTTCCAGACTTTTTTCGTATGGACACTTTTATTGATAATACACACATGAAACTCTAGTCCCCTTCAAAGTAATCTCCTCCAGCTGCAAAGTACTTCGTGTACCGTTCCAACAACTTCTGGAAGGCCCCATGGAAGTCCTCTTGTGTGAGCGTGTCAATGACCTTCGTCACAATCTCTTTCATCTCCTCAATTGTCTCATAACGACAGCCTCTGGGCTTAGGGAATAACCAAAAGTCACAGGGAACAAGGTCTGGACTATAGGGAGGCTGAGGAACTGTCTTGATGCCCATCTTGGTCAAATAGTCTGTGCAAAGGATGGAGTTGTGGACTGTTGCATTGTCCTGCTGGAAATGCCACTGACCCGATTTGAAGAGTGCTGGTGTCTTCCCAAGGAATCTCTTCTTGAACTCCCTTAAAACCTCAACATAGTAACCCTAACCCTAACCGTTTGGGCAATCAACTCAGGTCTATTGACTTCCTTACTCTTTCCACACCTCTCATCATCCCTCACAGACTCCCTGCCTTCCTTGAATCTCTAATGCCACTCAAAAACTGATGCTCGATTCAGGCAAGATACTCGAAAAGCAGTCTGAACCATTCTATACGTTTCTGTGGCAGCATTTTTTCCAAGTTTAAAACAGAATTTTATTGCATATCGTTCTTCTAAAGTGTCAGATTGCATTTTTGAAATTCACCAGCTGTGACAATCAGGTTTTAGTAGGGTGTATTCCAATTGCTGCTGTAGCTGTTGATTTGAACCGGAAATCATAAAAATTGGTCAGTCATCTCATAAGATGTATAGCAATGATATACTGAAATTTCAAGAATCTACAACAATTTTAAATGCCTGTACAAAAAGTCTAGAAACCTATTGAAGGCACCACTTAATATATAACCAATAGCTGGAGGAGATAAGAGGGTTTATACTTTGTTAAGGGTATTAGTTAACTTCGACATTGTTGCAGGAGTACTACAAGGAGACACACTAACCCCGTACCTCTTTATCATCTGTCTAGACTATGTACTTAGAACTTCGATCGACAAAATCAGAGAAAATGGCTTCGAGCTGACTAAAAGAAGAAGCAAAAGGTACCCCGCAAAAACAATCACAGACGCCGACTACGCTGATGACTTGGCGTTACTAGCGAACACGCCTAATCAAGCAGAGACACCACTGCATAGTCTGAAACGAGCCGCAGCTGGCATTGGCCTCCATGTCAATGCAAACAAAACTGAATATATGTGTTACAACCAAACGGGCAACATTGCCACACTAGACGGAGCCTCTCTGAAACTAGTAGACAAATTCACCTAACTAGGAAGTAGCGTCTCATCAACCGAAAAAGACATCGACACACGACTGACGAAGGCATGGACGGCTATCGATAGGCTCTCGATCATATGGAAGTCGGACCTAACCGATAAAATGAAACGCAGTTTCTTCCAGGCAGCGGTTGTGTCGATACTGCTATATGGATGCACAACATGGACGCTAACTAAGCGGCTGGAGAGGAAACTAGACGGAAATTACACGAGAATGTTGAGAGCAGTATTGAACAAGTCCTGGCGACAACACCCCACAAGACACCAACTATACGGACACTTGCCCCCCATCACGAAAACTATACAAGTTCGACGAACCAGACACGCGGGACACTGCTGGAGAGGCAAGGACGAACTCATAAGTGATGTACTCTTATGGACCCCCACATATGGATGTGCAAAAGCAGGACGACCAGCACGAACTTACATACAGCAACTATGTGAGGACACGGGATGTAACCCTGAAGACCTGCCGGAGGCGATGAATGATAGGGAGAGGTGGCGAGAGAGGGTCAGGGATATCCGTGCTGGCGGTGCGACATGATGATGATTAGTTAAAAGGTTAACATAATAGCATGACTGGATTTCGACCTTACTTACTACAATTTTGCAATTCGGCACGTCAGCCACTACACTACAGGATCCACTATTAGAGCTTTTAAGAATTCTTAGTTTACAATGTTTCTCATGGAGATATGCATTGTTATATTTAGCGTTTTTGTAGTGCATCCATATAGCAGTATCGATGCGACCGCTACCTGGAAGAAACTGCGTTTCATTTTATCGATTATATGGAAATCAGACCTAACCGATAAAATGAAACGCAGTTTCTTCCAGGCAGCGGTCGTATCGATACTGCTATATGGATGCACAATATGGACTCTAACAAAACGGCTGGAGAAGAAACAAGACGGCAATTACACTAGAATGCTGCGTGCAATCTTGAACAAGTCCTGGCGGCAACACCCCACAAGACACCAACTGTACGGCCGCCTGCCTCCTATCACGAAAACTATCCAAGTTAGACGAACCAGACATGTAGAACACTGCTGGAGAAGCAAGGACGAACTCATAAGTGATGTACTCTTATGGACCCCCACATATGGCCGAGCAAAAGCAGGACGACCAGCACGAACATACATTCAGCAACTATCTGAGGATACGGGATGTAGCCCAGAAGACCTGCCAGAGGCAATGAACGATAGGGAAAAGTGGCGAGAGAGGGTCAGGGATATCCGTGCTACTAGCACGACATGATGATGATGATGATGATATTTAGCGTATGGTAGCAAGGAAAAGACAAACACAGGTTGAAAGTTTTTTAAACAATTATATTAACAAAAGGAAAAACGAGGCGATAAAACGAAGAATCAACTGTACAAATTTGTAGCGTACAATATTAAGTGAAAGAGTGGACGTGGTGTGTGTGTGAAGCAGAGTTCATTGACAGTCATGTATATTATAAGTTAAGAAACTCACTTGGTGGGTATGGTGGTATAAGGGTGGTAAGGGTATCAGATGATCTTGGTGGCGTTGTTGCTAAGTCAGCAGTTGTTCACAAAAATCCGTCAGAGTTCAGATGAGATCTTATGGCCGTAGCGTGTTCTTCCCTTCCACCCTCGTGGTCAGTCTGACGTCTTTGAAGATTTTCGCTGCTTAAATAGCTACCCTTTGGATCAAGTCGGTTCTGGGAATTTTTTTAGGGGGAAGATTTATGGTTGGCTGAAAAAGGGTATTTTCTTAATGTGAATTAATTTCTTGCATTCTCGCCCGGAAGCTCTGTGCGGAGCGTCTTGCGCAAAGACACATTTTATTCATTGTCTTGGCAGCAGCTGTCAGGCTAACATCCGGTCGAATGCTACCCTTCTTCAGCCACGAGTATGTTTTTTCAATGAAATCGTAAATCGGGAGTGATCTGAATCCTGCTATATAACACATAAAGAAGGGATCTGTTACCGGTTGTGTGTGTGTGTGTGTGTGTGTGTGTGTGTGTGTGTGTGTTTCTATTCCGGTCGAAATAGTAACGTAAAGAGCATTATAATAGCCGTCTAGAAAGTTACTCGATGCGGATTTGTTGATTTAAGATTTCGAGATCATGTTAGTCTCTGGTAACCAGAGACAGATTAAGAAAGGTGTGGGTTTGCGGATCCTTGAAGAAAATTCGGAAGATAAAGATGGGAAAGATGACGACGAGTCCAAAGGAAGAGCAAGAGTCAGACTCATTGCCACAGAAAAAAAAATCTCACTCATTTTATAACTACGTTTCAACGTTTCTCCGGGCTGATCTCAAAAGCAGGAAGATGTGAAGTGGTATTTTTTGAGTCGATAATGAAATCGCAAAATGGTAACCCCACCTCCATGTGGGTAGGGTTCGGTTGCCTCGGGATTTAAGTCGTTACTCGTTCTTTGCCAGTCACTATCTCTTTTCCAAAACCCCTAATTCTCACGCCTGGACGTTTCTCGCATTTTAGCAATTAGTTTCAATTAACTAACGAGGATAATCGACTGTAAACCGTTTCAAGTAATGATTAAAGTTATAATTCATGCATAATTATATGGTTTCAAGTAATTATTCCTCAGAAATTTAACCGGCTCATTGGCCTAGCGGGTAGAGTGTTCGCCAATGGTCCGGGAGACCGGGGTTCAATCCCAGGTCGAGTCATACCAAAGACTTAAATAATGGTACTTGATACCTCCTTGCTTAACACTCAGCAATATAAGGAATGTATCAAGGGTAAAGTGGAGCAATCCAGGAAAAAGAGTAGCGCCCTCCCCTACACCTCGGTGTAGTCGCCATTGGAAAGGGAGCCTTCTGGTCGCTCTCGACTACGGTCGCCAACTTTTTTTCATTCCTCATGAATAATAATAATAATAATCGGCATACACACGGGTCACTTAATCTCGGCCAGAAGGCCAGACTTCATAATAATTAACAAAAAAAAAAAAAAAAAAAAAGAACTTGCAAAATAGTCGATTTTGCTGTCCCAGCTGACCACAGAATAAAACTGAAAGAATGTGAAAAGAAGGATAAGTACCTCGACCTTGCTCGGGAATTGAAAAAACTATGGAACATGCAGGTAACAATTATACCAATTGTAATTGGTGCGTTTGGAACAGTAACTTAAGGATTACTAAAGAGCCTGGAGGACTTGGAAGCTGGCGAACGGGTGGAGACCATCCAAACGACTGCATTATTGAGAACAGCCAGAATACTGAGAAGAGTCCTGGAGACTTGAGGAGACTTGCTGTCACTCAGACTCCAGTGAAAAACCATCGGCTAACGCTGATGTGAAAAGCTCAAATGAGTGAATGATGATGATGATGATGATGCACAACCCGGAATCTGCGAGAGTTTTCATGGTTGATTTCCTTGCTGTCAATCATACAGCCGGTGACTTGATTCACAGCTGATAGGAGGCACCCACTACAATACAAAGGTCATAATGTATATACGAAGAGATACAATTAAAGAGGCGATAAAGGGATCGATAGATAGATAGATAGATCGAGATCAAAAGAGAACGTTGAAACAAAATGAAAATTTTACCACCACCACCACCACCACCACAAAGATTCGAGAGAAGG
Organism: Sepioteuthis lessoniana; assembly: GCA_963585895.1. Classification (NCBI taxonomy): domain Eukaryota; kingdom Metazoa; phylum Mollusca; class Cephalopoda; order Myopsida; family Loliginidae; genus Sepioteuthis; species Sepioteuthis lessoniana. The sequence continues at coordinate 19,263,415 of OY757921.1, read as the reverse complement.
GTCATCGTGGCGAAGTGACTTATGTAATGGACTGCGACATTGCAGAAAGCAAATTTAAATTTCTGTCGCGAATTTACGTTTACTTTCGGACTAATCCTCTAGGGAAAAGTACAAGCCCCAATATTCCCCCACCCAAGCTGTGCATATTTACCAACCCCTCCGCTCGGGCAGGATATGACACAAGGTCAATTTTCAAGCGGAGTTTAACAGGTTTGAATTCAGAGTTTTCCTTCTCCTAGACTAGTTGCCTTACTAGACTGTAGAACCTAGTCTGCCCTACTATTTACCCATAGCTGGAGGGAGAATAATTGGATTCATACCTTTCCCAAGGTTATTAGTGCTATGTGAAATGCAATTAGCCTGGTCCAGGATTTGAACTCGTGTCGTCGTGTCCATATCCTACGACGATAACTATTACATCACGGGCACCTCCCTTGCCTAAGCTATGGGTTAAATAGTATCACTACTGTTCATTTACAAGGATGGCTTTGGGATTAAATAACCCACAAAGGTTTCTATGACATTAAAAAAGAAACCAAACCTGACCAAATATTCGAGTGAGAAAAAAAAACTTACGAATTTTTAAGGAGATTAATTGCATTCTGTTTTAAGTAAGCAATCCTTCCATCAGATGGACGTGGATTGTCTCTTCACCAAACGGAAACATATCCCAGTAATTGATCTCGGTAATAGATAAACAGTTTCAAACGTCAAAGACGACGTCCCAACTGTAACGTAGGTTCACTTACGGCAAAATCTGTTTAAAAATTATTTGATTTGATAAGATCGAGTGATCCCATCCCTAAAAAAACCCTCTTAAGAAACAACTACACAAAAAATGTAAATATGAACCAATAACGAACACAATTCCCAAACCTCTAAGTATAAGATAATCCTAGACAAATTTACATTGCGTTAAAATCAATAAATCTATCAATCCATTTTCACACCGCGACGATCGATCAGCTGGAGGAAAAGAGTTGTCTGCTCTTTCTATCAAAGCGATTTCCAAAACGACAAAAGCTTGGTTTCTATGGCGATGAAAAAGACTGGACCTCTCCCCATTGGCAAAGGGTAGATAATCGAATATTTTCACGTAAAATTGTTTAACTCGTAACTACGCCGTGAAATTGTTTAATTGATTCTATCTTTATGAAACTCTTGGCTGATTATATTTTTGATCGAAGTCAAATTTCTTTGAACTTTTTTGCGTATTAAGAATATAAAATATTTTGAAAGAATAATAATTTAGGCATGAAATAACCAGCAGACGTTTTAGAATTATTTTTCTCGTAATCAAGTAATCACAAGACTGAATATCTGAGCAATGCTGGATAGCCAGTTAGTTGAAATAAACGTCAAAGATAGAAAAATTGCCAATATATATATATATATATATATATATATATATATATATATATATATATTCTATCTTTGAAGTTTATCCAGCATTGCTCAGATATTCAGTTATATATATATATATATATATATATATATATATATATATATATATATATATATACCATGAATTGTATGACATTTGTCAACCAGACAGGAAAAACAAATCGTCTGGTTTTTACATAAAAAAGGTGAAATTTGGGTTAGGGAGAGAGGGTAGCCGGAATTTTGTGGATTTTTTGTAAATTTTAATTTGAAATTTCTCATCATTTCTTTGTCTGAAGATGCAGATCTAACATTTAAAAAATAAAGGGTGTGCTGAAATAAATATTATTACAAACAAATATGAGTGATTTTTAAAGGTTTTTCTTTGATATGGAATTATTTGCTCTGTGTTTTAATTTATTATCATTTAACATTGAGCTCATTGATGGATTTTGAATTACATGAATATTGAAGACAGAAAATCCTAAAATAGAATCGTTCACACCATTGGCTGATTTGGTGTTGGATAATTATATATATATATATATATATATATATATATATATATATATATATATATATATATTCATTCTGTGTGTGTTGTTTATTGTTTGGTTGATTTAACGGCACATCAACTCTTGTTGGGTTATGTACTACCAAATTAGCAATTAGCAATTAGTTTCAATTAACTAACGCGGATAATCAACTGTAAACAATTTCAAGTAATGATTAAAGAAATAATTCATACATAATTATATGGTTTCAAGTAATTATTCCTCATGAATAATAATAATAATAATAATAATAATAATAATAATAATAATAATAATAATAATAATCAACAAAACAAGAGAACTTGCAAAATTATCGACTTTGCTGTCTCGGCTGACCACATAAAACTGAAAGAATGTGAAAAGATGGATAAGTACCTTGACCTTGCTAGGGAACTGAAAAAACTAGGAAACTGAAAAAACTATGGAACATGCAGGTGACAATTATGCCAATTGTAATTGGTGCGTTTGGAACAGTAACTAAAGGTTTATTCTACTATCCCAACCGACTGGGCTGGCTACCTAGTCAATAACTGGACTGGAGGACTTGGAAGTTGGTGGACGAGTGGAGACCATCCAAACGACAACATTATTGAGAACGGCCAGAATACTGAGAAGAGTCCTGGAGACTTGAGGAGACTTGCTGTCACTCAAACGCCAGTGAAAGACCATCAGCTAACGCTGATGTGAAAAACTCTAATAATAATAATAATAATGCACAACCCGGAATCCGTCCTGGAGAACGAAACACATAAACTTCTTTGGGGTTTTAAGATACAAACAGATCATTTAATCTCCGCCCGACAACCAGACCTAGTGAGAGTCAACAACAACAACAATAACAGCAGCAAAAAGAGAACCGTCCGAATTGTGGATTTTGCCGTCCCCGAAGACCAAAATTATTTATACAAATAAATTCTTAATTATCACGACTCGATTTCCCTTTTTCAGTCATGTATACACGTATAACAGTTATTGACTTGGGATAGCAGAATACACTGACTGCATCTCTGCAGGGAGCTAAGACCCCCCCCCCACAAACGAGTGTCCTGACATGACGTTAAACAATCTGATGGCGAGGCGAGGCTCTAGTCCTGGAGCTTTGGGGAATGGGGAATACCACTTCATTACTATTGCTCACCGGTCGAATAGAACAAACTGTGCGCAAACAAATGACTGATGTTAAATTGTGACTTATATAGCAATACTGTGTGCAAAAAAGAACTCAGGCTCGTTTAAGAATGTTATCAAGTAAGTGTGTTGACAAATCATATGGCCCAGTCGCCTGGGGCAGTAGTATATACCGACTGCTTCTCTGCAGAAGGATAAGACCCCTCCCCAACGAGTGTCCTGGATATGACACAAAACAATCTGATGGTGCAGTTCCAGTGATGCTAGGGCTTTAGGGAATGCAGAGCACCCTTTCATTGCCATTGCTCCCAGGTCCACTCTGGCTCGGAATGGTAGCACCTGATAGGGTCCTATCTATAGATTAAATAGAACTAACTGTATACTTATGCTAAACTGAATTGTTTGAATTAGAACTGTTTGACTAAACTGAACAGTTTAAATAGAAATGTTTTTTGACAATTAAACTGTGTACTTACATTAAAACTGCGTGCATATGCTAAACTGAATTGTTTGAAATGGTACTGTTTTTGACATTGAAACTGTACTAACACTAAATTGAATTGTCTAATAAAGAACTGTGTGTAAACAAAATATGTACTCATACTAAACTGATTTAGCTGAATTAGAACTGTTTTGACAATAAAACTGTGAATGCATGCTAAACTGAATTGTTTGAAATAGAGCTGGCAATTTGCATAAAAATTGATTCGGCGTTAAATAACCTACAAAGGTTGATATGACATAAAAACCAACCAACAAACCAACCAACAAATCATATATATATTTGATATATATGTATAAAGAGGATTTGGCATTAAATAACCTACAATGGTGGATATATCATAAAACCCAAACAAACCGGGATGTGTTTTGGTGGTGTAATAGTCAAAGCGCTGGTTTACGGAATCGTAGTAAGCGAGTTCGAACTCCAGCTGCGCTATTTCGTTTACTTTCGGACAAATACCCTTGGGCAAGGCATAGACCTTATTATTCCCTTGCTATGGCGTTAAATATAGCACCACTACTGTCCTTATACAAGGGTGGCTTTGACATTTAGTAACCTATGAAGGTTGATATGCTATTAAACAAAGAAAACAAACTAGGTAGACTACATTACTCTTTTACTTTCATTAAAACAATGGTCATTCAATGAATAAGGGATTTTTTTTAAAAAAGAAAAAAAAAATTTTTTTCAGATTTTTTTTCCATCAATGTAAATTCTGCATTGTTTGGAATTGGCTTATAGCAAAAATTATTTTAATCTCGCAGAAATATTTGTTTTCAGGCTATTCAAAATGGCGGCAAATCAAACACAGTGCTCCAGGTTTGAACAGAGGTACGTTATCAAATTTTGGGCGGCTGAGTCGTACAAACCATGTGAAATTTACAGAAGAATATGTGATGTGTACAGAGAAGAATGTATAAGTAAAAAACACTTACAAAAAGGCTAAACATGGGTTTGCTATTACGAGCCAAAAAGACAGTAAATGGAGTGGAAACACTGACTCTCCGGTAAAGAAAAGTTCCGGACGTAACAGCCAGTAAAAAAAAAGGTGGTGCTGAGATATGAAAAGACCCATTCACTCTTGATTTCTTAAAAAAAAAAAAACGTGGAAATGTTAACAGTGCTTTCAAACTCCAACTCTTTTGGCAAAATTCACCTTATTTATTGAATGACCCTTGTAATTTCTATAAATCAGTCTTTTTTCTCTGCGTGACGTTTTCTTCTGTTTTTTAAATTTTTTTTTTTTTTTTCAGTTATTTCTCTTAACTCTTTCTTCTCTCCGAGCTATCTTTCTTTCTTTCTTTCTTTCTTCTCGAGTAATTAAAAAGGACCATAGTCGATTAATGCCCAGGCGCCCTCAATTCGCCAAAATAGTTAATGGCACCACATTGTACCAATAGATAAGCAGAACTGCCGATCTGCACCAAAATAATCCAGTCAGTTATAATGGAATCTGTGCTGAACTATTCGAAGAAATCGCAGTGGGAGTGTCCTCGTGGTGTAATGGTTAAAGCACTGGACAGCGGAATCGTAGTAAGCGAGTTCGAACTCCAGTTGCGCTATTGCGTTCACTTTCGAACAAATACCTTTGGGAAAGGTATGAACCCCCTTATCCTCCCAGCTATGGGTTAACTTGTACAGTTATTGTTCTTCTAGAAGGGTCGCATTGGTATTGACATTAAATAACCTACAAAGGTTGATATGCCATTAAACAAAGAAATCAAATCAAACCAAACCAAATCAAACCAAACCAAACTAAGAAAGCGTAGCGTAAAGTTTATCATAATAAAGAAATTTATGGAAACTATTTGAACCACAGCTCTAAGAAAGATGCCGGAAAAGTGGAGGGAGATGTTTACAACTGAAATTTCTGTGCAACTTACAAAATATAACAATAAAGAATGAAAATAATGATAGAAATACTAATCAATATCATTCGGTGTCATAATAAGACAGCTATCTCGTGCCTGGTTGTGAGAATCAAATAACAACAGGGGGTGCCCTTGGTGTAATCGTTATCGTCGTAGGAAGTGGACACGGCGACACGAGTTCAAATCCTGGACGAGACTGATTGCATTTCACAAGCACTAATACCCTTGGGAAAGGTATGAATCCAATTATTCTCCCTCCAGCTATGGGTAAATAGTAGGACAGACTGGGTTCTTCAGCCTTGGTAAGGCTACTAGTCTAGGAGAAGGAAAACTCTGAATTCAAACCTGTTAAACTCCGCTTAAAAAATTGACCATGTGTCATATCCTGCCCGAGCAGCGGGGTTGGATAAATAGGATCAAGTAACAGGTCTATCTAAATCTTGAGAGCACTTGTCATCGTTGTGCAAGTTCCGTAACTATCATAGTTTAGGAAAAGAAATATTGGAAAGGTCACCGTAAGATACTTTCATTGCTAAGATAGCACATGTAAAATTCCTCTGGTTATTGTTCATAACTGATTGCTTACTTGCGATGTCCCCTAAAATTGGTTTGTTATCACTTTACACAAACAAGAGTAGAATAGCCAGGTCGGACTGCATCTCAGTAAAGGAGTAAGACTCTCCCAACCAGTATCCTGGGGGCCCAATCGGCTGGGGCTGTACAATACACGGACTGCATCTCTGCAGAGGAGTAAGACTCTCCCAACGAGTATCCTGTTGGCCCTGTCGGCTGGGGCAGTAGAATACACGGACTCTCTGCAGCGAAGTAAGACTCTCCCAAAAAGTGTCCTAGATATGACATTAAACAATCTAATATATCTATGGGTCAAATAAAACTGTTTGACGTTTAAACTGTGTATTAGTGATAGATAGCAACACTTGGAACCATTTAACTTTGTTGACATGCTAGACTGAATTGTTTAAAATATAACTGTTTGATCATTTAACTGTGTGTAAGCAAATGATTGATGTTTAATTGAACTGTTAGTGCTAAATAGCAATACTTAAAAACATTTAACTGTGTGCAAACAAATGATTAATAGTAAATAGAATTATTAGAATTCGATTGAAATAAGTGAAACCATTTAACTGTGTGCAAAGAAAATGATCTCAGGCACATAGCGTCTCATCAACCAAAAAAGACATCGACACGCGGCTAACGAAAGCATGGACAGCTATCGATAGGCTCGCGATCATATGGAAATCAGACCTGACCGATAAAATGAAACGCAGTTTCTTCCAGGCAGCTGTTGTATCGATACTGCTATATGGATGCACAACATGGATGTTAACTAAACGGCTGGAGTAGAAACTAGACGGCAATTACACAAGAATGTTGAGAGCAATACTGAACAAGTCCTGGCGACAACACCCCACAAGACACCAACTATAAGGCCACTTGCCTCCCATCACGAAAACTATACTAGACGAACCAGACACGCAGGACACTGCTGGAGAAGCAAGGACGAGCTCATAAGTGATGTACTCCTATGGACCCCCTCATATGGCCAAGCAAAAGCAGGACGACCAGCACGAACTTACATACAGCAGCTATGTGAGGACACAGGATGTAACCCTGAAGACCTGCCAGAGGCGATGAATAATAGGGAGAAGTGGCGAGAGAGGGTCAGGGATATCCGTGCTGGCGGCTCGACATGATGATGATGATGATGATGATGATGATTTATATAAAATGTGTTCAGAAATCATATACCTGATATATATGTATAAAAGAGATTTGGCATTAAATAACCTACAATGGTTGATATGTCATAAAACAAAACCAAATCAAACAAGTGTGGAAAAAAAAGAGGAAACGAAGCAAATCTACCAGTGTAAAACAATGAATTACTTTTCTTTATTCAGTGAAATAATTTTATACCAAAATGTGTTGACTACAATTTTTTTCGTGTGTAGTTGTAACAATTAAACGTAAGGAGTAATTAATGTAAATGCATTGATGTGAAAAAAAAAAGATTTTCCGCAGTCGAAATGAATGAACCATTTCTTCGACGTGTTTAGGCGGAAGCTGAACCAGAAGTTTGTAGCTTAGTAAGTAGTTTTAGGGATCATTTCTGTCACTTAAATTACGATATGTTGGGTATAGTTAAAAGCAAATTGGTTCCCATAAAAAGACTGACCGTTTATTTTTGTTGATATTGGTTTGGTTTGGTTTGGTTTTATGGCATTTCAACCATTGTAGGTTATTTAAGGCCAAATCTATTTTTATACATATAAACAATTGTATTTTAAACAATTCAGTTTAGTATAAGTATAGTATTTTGTTCAGACACAGTTAAATGTTAAAGCAGCTCTATTTCAAACAATTCTGTTTAACATAAAAAAAAAGTTCCATTTCAAACAATTCAATCTAGCATAAGTACACAGTTTAAATGTCAAAACAGTTATATTTCAAGCAGGTCAGTTTAGCATGAGTACACAGTTTATTTCTATTTGATTCATAGATAGGACCCTATCAGGTGCTACCACTCCGGGCCAGAGTGGACATGGGAGCGATGGCAATGAAGGGGTACTCCACATTCCCCAAAGCTCCAACATTACTGGAACCTCACCATCAGATTGTTTAGTGTCATATACAGAACAATCGTTGAAGGAGTCTTACCCCTTTGCAGAGATGCAGTCGGTGTATTATACAGCCCCAGCCAACTGGGCAAGATATTGGTTTAATTTTAAAGTTAGTATTTTATCAAAATACATCTCTTTATCTACTTTACAAAACGAAAGAATTTTGAATTTAACTAGGGCAGCGATACCTAAAATCATTATTAGGTTACTTTGTTTAATAGCATATCAACCTTCGTGAGTTAATGCCAAAGCCAATCTTGTTGAAGAACTATAGTGATGCTAATGATACCATACGTGGTGCCTTCAATAAGTTTCCAGATTTTTTTGTACAGGTATTTTAAATTGTTGTAGACACTTGAAAATTCACTACGTTATTGCTATATATCTTATCAAACGACTGACCAATTTTTATTTCAGGTTCAAACGAACAGCTACAGCAGGAATTGGAATACACCCTACTAAAACCTGATTGTTACAGCTGGTGAATTTCCAAAATGCAACCTGGACGTGAGGTCACTTTAGAAGAACGATATGCAATAAAATTATGTTTAAACTTGGAAAAAATGCCACAGAAACGTATGGAATGATTTTAGACCATCTTGCATGAATCGAGCATCAGTTTTTGGGTAGCATAAGAGAGGCAAGGAAGGCAGGGAGTCTGTGAGGGATGATGAGAAGTGTAGGAGGAGTAAGGAAGACAATACACCAGAGTTGATTTGGCAAACGGTTAGAGTTACTATGTTGAGGTTGTAAGGGAGTTCAGGAAGAGATTCCTTGGGAAGAGGCCAGCACTCTTCAAATCGAGTCAGTGGCATTTCCAGCAGGACAATGCAACAGTCCACAACTCCATCCTTGTCACAGACTATTTGACCAAGATGGGCATCAACACTGTTACTCACCCTCTTATAGTTCAGACCTTGTTCCCTGTGACTTTTGGTTATTCCCTAAGCTCAGAGGCTGTCGTTATGAGACAATTGAGGAGAGGAAAGAGGCTGTGACGAAGGTCATTGACACGCTCACACAAGAGGACTTCTATAGGGCCTCCCAGAATTTGTTTGAACGGTACAACAAGTGCATTGCAGCCGGAGGAGATTACTTTGAAGGGGACTAGAGTTTCATATGTGTACTATCAATAAAAGTGCCCATACGAAAAAAGTCTGGAAACTTATTTAATGATCCTTGTAAGTGAGGAAATAAGGGGGTTCGTGCCTTTCCCAAGGGTATTTTTCCTAAAGTGAACGCAGTAGAGCGACTGGAGTTCCATTTCGTTTGCTACAATGTCACAAAGTAAAACTCTATCCATTTCGTCATGGGAAATCATGATTTAGATAAAAACCGCATAAAAGAAGGATTAAGGTTATCTTTATCCGTTACGATTTACTCGCAACATTGATCCGTATATTTCCAATCCTTGCAAGTATCTCCAGTTTCTCGAATTTCATTAGTTGAATCTTTAGGACAATTCTTAATCTGTGATTGATTATCCGTTACTTGGTTCTCAAGCTGAGACGATATTTTACCATGATGATGTTGTTACGTCATCGGTTTTGTAAGGTTGCTATAGTATTACCCTTTAAAAAAATGATGGAATTAGTACACTTAAAGAATTTTCGTCTTTATTGTTTATAGCCAGTCGGGTGAGGCTGTAGAATACATAGACTGTATCTCTGCCGAGGGGTAAGACTCCATCAACGAGTGTCCTGGATATGACTCTAAACAATCTAATAGTGAGGCTCCAGCATTACTGGAGCCTTAAAGAATGTGGATTGGAAGCAATTGATAGGGTCCTATCTATGCGTCAAACAAAACTATTTCATATTCAAACTGTGTACTTTGACATTTAAACTTTGTGCAAACAAATGACTTATGTAAAACTGAATTGCTTGGAATAAAACTATTCGATCATTTAACTCTGTGTAAGCAAATTACTGATATTTAATTGAATTGTTAGTGATAAATAGCAATACTTGGAACCATTTAACTTTGTTGACTTATGCTAAACTGAATAGTTTAACATAGAACGGTTTGATCATTAAACTGTATACAAACGAATAACTGATGTTTAATTATATTGTGAGTGTTAAATGGCAATACTTAAAAATATTTAACTGTGTGCAAAACAAATGATTAATAGTTAATAGAATTACTAATATTAGACAGAAATAAATAGGAACATTTAATTGTGTGCCAAAAACGCGCTCAGGCGCATTAAAAATGTTATCGACAAGATATATTTAGAAATCATAAATTTAATATATATAAGGGATTTGGCATTGAATAACCAACAATGGTTGATATGTCATAAAACAAAACCAAACCAAATCATATATATCTAATATATATGTATAAAAAGGACTTGGAAGTAAATAACCAACAATGGTTGATGTGCCATAAAACCAAACCAAACTAAATCATATATACCTAATATATTTATATGAATAAGGATGATTTGGCATTAAATAACCAACAAGGATTTATATGCCATAAAAACATAAACTAAACAAAACCAAATCATATATATTTAATACATATATATAAAAAAGATTTGGCATTAAATAACCAACAATGGTTGATATGCCATAAAACTAAACTAAACCAAATCATATATACCTAATATATATGTATAAAGAGGATTTGGCATTAAATAACCTACAATGGTTGATATGCCATAAAACCTAACCTAACCAAACCAAACCAAATCATATATATATATATATATGTGTGTGTGTGTGTGTGTGTGTGTGTGTGTGTGTGTGTGTGTGTGTGTGTGTGTGTGTATAAAGAGGATTTGGCATTAAATAACCAACAATTGTTGATATGCCATAAAACCAAACCAAACCAAATCATATATATCTAATGTATATATATGTATAAAGAGGATTTGGCATTAAGTAACCTACAATGGTTGATATGCCTTAAAACCAAACCAATAATGTATTTGTTAAAATTATTTAGCAGTAAACACACTGAGAACAAATAAGATACCAACAAACTTTTATTTAATAACTGAACTTTCTGGTTCTGACCCATGAAAAGAATCCATCCGCCAAAGATCCATAAACTGACATTTTGGAAAGTTAGAATCACTTTGATAAAAAATATTGCTTTAGATAAGTGAAATCCAAATCTGAAAGAATTAAGGCTGTCATAACATCTTGAGGAGGGGCAATTAAGTATTAATACAATTTTTTTTCTGTCAAGGAATTTCATTATTTCTTCCTCAATATCGTGTTATTACATGCTATTTTCCCTGTATAGTTTGGTTTCTTTGTTTAATACAAGGATCATTAAATAAGTTTCCAGACTTTTTTCGTATGGACACTTTTATTGATAGTACACACATGAAACTCTAGTCCCCTTCGAACTAATCTCCTCCGGCTCCAATGCACTTGTTGTATTATTCCAACAACTTCTGGAAGGCCCCATAGACGTCCTCTTGTGTGAGCGTGCCAATGACCTTCATCACAGTCTCTTTCATCTCCTCAATTGTCTCATAACGATAGCCTCTGAGGTTAGGGAATAACCAAAAGTCACAGGGAGTAAGGTCTGGACTATAGGGAGGGTGAGGAACTGTCTTGATGCCCATCTTGGTCAAATAGTGTGTGACAAGGATGGAGTTGTGGACTGTTGCATTGTCCTGCTAGAAAAGCCACTGACTCGATTTGAAGAGTGCTGGCCTCTTCCCAAGGAATCTCTTCCTGAACTCCCTTAAAACCTCAACATAGTAACCCTAACAGTTTGGCCAATCAACTCTGGTGTATTGACTTCCCTACTCCTTCCACATCTCTCATCATCCCTCACAGACTCCCTGCCTTCCTTGAATCTCTTACGCCACTCAAAAAATGACGCTCGATTCAGGCAAGATGGTCGAAAAGCAGTCTGAAGCATTCCATACGATCCTGTGGCATTTTTTCCAAGTTTAAACAGAATTTTATTGCATATCGTTATTCTCAATTATCCTCACGTCCAGGTTGCATTTTTGAAATTCACCAGCTGTGACAATCAGGCTTTAGTAGGGTGCATTCCAATTGCTGCTGTAGCTGTTGATTTGAACCAGGAATCATAAAAATTGGTCAGTCATCTCATAAGATGTATAGCAATAACATAGTGAATTTTAAAGAGTCTACAACAATTTTAAATGCCTGTACAAAAAAGTCTGGAAACTTATTGAAGGCTCCACTTATCAACATTTAACTCATAGCCGGGAGGCAGGGAATAAAGGGCGGCATACATTCCTAAATAATATTAGTCTAAAAGTGAACAAAACGGCGTAACTGGAGTTCGAACTCACTACGTCACACTACGTTACCCCCACCTTGCATGAATTGGAAAAAATCATACCATTAATTTAAATAATATAATCTAATTTGTGTAAGGTATATTCTATAAATCCAAAATGTTTTTCCGGTAAACGAAAATGGCTTTACCAATTCGGACCATGGTTAGAGTGTTCGCTAATGGCCCGGGATATCGGGGTGCAATCCCAGGTCGAGTTATACCAAAGACTTAAAAGATGAAACTTGATTCAGCTTTGCTGAACACTCAGCATTATAAGGTACGTATCAAGGTTAAAGTGGAGTAATCCAGCGAAAAGAGTACCGGCTTTCCCTACACCTCGATGTCGGAGCAATTGAAAAGGAAGCTTTCGGGTCGCCCTCGACTACGGCAGCCAACTTTACTGTTAAATAAAAAACCTCAGTGAACATCCTCTAAATGTGCTAATTGTATACTTTTTGTCTGAGGTTGCAGCTGCGTCGATAAACCTGAATCAATTCTGCTAGTTAAAACTCAGAGAATTGTTAATACAAAAATCTTTTAAAGAAATGTTTGGTTTCTGTCTATACCATAGGCTTGCCTGGTTAAATTCAAATCACTTGCACAGTTCACATTGAATATCAATCCCCATTTAATCTTGAGGTTTTGTTTTTCTTTTTCTTTTGTGGGTGCATCTTAGTGCAATCATTTTTAGTGTATTGTACTTGTCTCGCTTTTTTATATGGGTAGTACTTATTTTTTTCTTTTTTGTATCTTTGCATCTGTGTTTTCAGATAGTTGTCGCAAGAGAGCGGGCCTCTTAAACAAACTTATCAATATTCTCCTTGATCTCAGCGCTATTGTCGTTTGGATCTTCATTTGCTTGAGCAATCTATTCCCAAGGATATTTCAAACCATGCACTTTCGATGTGCATTGTTCTTCTCGAAGAAAAGAAATGTTGATAAATAAAAGAAAACAAGAAGACTGAATGAAGGGAATGAAAAAAGAAAAAGAAAATAAGGAGGAAAATCGAAAGAAAAGAAATAGGAACAAAAAAGAAAAAGAAAAAGCGCGGAAAAAGCAAAGAAGAAAAAAAAAAAGGATTTTCATTCTTTAAGAATGAAAATAAGAAGATGAAGCGAGAAGAGGAGAAAAGTCTAAGATAGGCTTGAAAAATGACTAAGAAACATCAAAGAAGGAGAAAACTAATGAAGAAGAAGAAGAAGAAGAAGAAGAAGAAGAAGAAGAAGAAGAAGAAGAAGAAGAAGAAGAAGAAGCTTATTTTTTTCGAAGCCGAGCAACTAGACAAACAAAAAGCATTTAGTTTCTCACTGTGCAGATAAACAGCACAAAGTTATTCTTTATCTGCCATGTTGTGTTTAATCAATTAACTTACATGTAAAATATGGGATCGAAATAGCTGGATGGGGTGGGAGTCAGGGTTAATGATTATCACAAACCGGAAAAAAGCAGGCTAATCTCATTCATATAAAACATAATAAAATTACAGCAAAAAACGAAAAAAAGTAAAGAAGAAAAAACTTATTCACCGTCGAATAAAAGACGAAGTGTTTATTTCAATAAAATGCACTTGAATATAAAGAATTCAAAAAATCTCTATTCAGTTACCAGGTAGTCTGTACAGAGACCAATAGATAAACATAAAGTAATACAATAAAGAACTAGACTAAACTAATACGGAAATATTTACCAGTATCTATCTATCTATCTATCTATCTATCTCATTCGATTTTATTAGTCTCCTTCTAATCATATCTAATTCTGTCTCTCTATCTCTATTTTTTCTCTATCAAATTCTGTCTCTCTATCTCTATTTTTTCTCTATCAAATTCTGTCTCTCTATCTCTATTTTTTCTCTATCAAATTCTGTCTCTCTATCTCTATTTTTTCTCTATCAAATTCTGTCTCTCTATCTCTATTTTTTCTCTATCAAATTCTGTCTCTCTATCTCTATTTTTTCTCTATCAAATTCTGTCTCTCTATCTCTTTTTTTCTATCTCAGCGAGATCAGATTTTTTTATGGTTTGGTTTCTTTGTTTAATGGCATATCATTATTTAATGGCATATCGTTATTTAATGCCAATGCCATTCTCATAGAAGAACAGTTGTGGTACTGTTTAATCCATAGCTGGTAGGATATGAGGGGTCCATACCTTTCCCAAGGGATTTGCCCTAAAGTGAACGTAATAGCGCGACTGGAATTCGAACTCGCTTACTACGATTTCGCAGCCCATTGCTTTAACCATTACACCACGAGGACAACCTCCAGATGTCGATAGCAGTCGATACCTTCCCTATGCATCACTTTTAGTAGATGAGATATTGCGACCAAGGTATGTGAAATGGTCAACAAATTTCATCGGCTTACCATTTAACGAAGAGATGCTTAAAAGCATGGACCCTGTTTCCTCTGAGTTTATGTCGAGGCCATTTCCTTTTTTGTCACTTGTTTATGACGATTCAGCAGAAATTTACCCTGTACAAGTGTGTTTATGAGAAGCGCTAGATCATCTATGTAGTCAGCAATCATGATAGTTTCTGCAAGACATTGTCTGATTTCTTGCCTTCTTTTAGTGAGAGACCAAATTTTTCATAGGATCTATTGACATTCTTAGTACATAATCAAGGCAGATTATAAATAGATATGGATCTAATGTGTCTGCTTTCAAGACTCCAACAATAATGTTAAAGAAATCTGTGTCAGCATTGGATGAACGAACCATTGCTTTCATATTTTTGTAGAACATCATTGTAGCAGTGACAATTTCTTTTGGGTTGGTGAGGGGGGACAATATTCTAGAAGTTTTCGCGCGATCTTTCCTCAAAGAATGAAACCAAATGCTTTGGAGAAATCTACGACCAATCATCATCATCATCATCATGTCACACCATCAGCACGGATCTCCCTGATCTTCTCCCGTTACCCTTCTCTATCGTCCATCGCTTCCAGTAGGTCTTCAGGGATACATCTTGTATCGGCACAGAGCTGTTGTATTGGTCCTAGCTGGTCGTCCTGCCTTTGCTCGTCCATGTGAGGGGGTCCACAGGAGTACGTCAGTTATGAGCTCGTCCCTACTTCTCCAGCAGTTTCCCGCATGTCTGGTTCGTCTAGCTTGGATAGTTTTCGTGATGGGTGATAAGTGACCGAACAGTTGCTGCTTTGTGGGGTGCTGCCTCAAGGATTTGTTCAATTTTGCTAGCAGCATTCTTGTGTAGTTACCGTCAAGCCTTTTCTCCATACGTTTAGTTAGTGTCCATGTAGTGCATCCATATAGCAGTATCGACATGACTGCGTTTCATTTTATCGGGCAGGTCTGATTTCCATGTGACAGATAAGCTATGGATAGCTGTCTATGCCTTTGCTAGTCGCGTGTTGATGGCCGTCTCGGTAGATGAGACACTGCTTCCTTGGGAGGTGAACTTGTCAACTAGTTTCAGAGAACTACCGTTTTGTGTGGAGATTATTACGAACAATAATGTTGCACGTATATCTGTAGGGGCTACGAAGAATTGTTGCCGGTTATTTGGCTTTTAGGGTTTTGGGTTTAGATATCTGTCTCCGTTGGTTTTCTTATAACCCCAATTTAATTCGTTGGCGTCCTCTGGTCTGTGAAGGTTGCAAAGGGAAAAAAAGGAAGAAAAAGATAGGAAATTCCTTTCGAATTTTAACTTATTTTTAAAGCTTTCAAACGGATACTCTATAGCGAGGGATGTCTTCCTGGATTATTTGAAAACCGCCGTTTCTCCCAAATAAGGTGTTCAAACGCACTAGTCATTTCCGGGGTTGATACGTTCAAATTCGATGTTTTTAGTCGCGAGTGATAAGTCTATTTTGGTACTTTTTATGATGCTTGTTTCGGTGTGTTGGCTCGCTAGTAACAGATACAACCCGCATGCAAACCCCTGGGACTTGACAAACACGCATGCCACCTTGCTAGCAGCTGTGTGGAAAAACGTCCTTTCAGTCTGAGGGTAACCACTGAAGTGGGGTCGAATTTCTTCTATTCGGAGGGACGGTCCTTTTTGCGAGCATGCGTCGATCCCACTTCCCGTCAGGGGTTTCTGGGCATTTCTTCACTTCTTGAACTTATTTCATTTTATTAATTTGTTTTTATTTTTCTAATTACTACACAACTTCGATGATTTGATGGTTAATCAGAATCTTTGAAAACCTTTCTGATTTTGCCTTAAAAATATCTCAACTTCAAGTTGGACACGATTTAGAAGCAGAGCAAAGTAAAATTTAAAAACTATAGCAGTACGACTGATGCCTCTGTAATTCTTCCTGATTCTGAGTTTGTCTTTCTTCGGAAATTGGAAGATAGTGTCTATTGTGTTTTGTTTACAAACAACGTTGTATAATCGAAGAAATATGCCGTCAAATGTCCTTATCTTCCGTTCTTCAGGAGGTATCTCAACGAGGCCTTCAGATTTTCTGCTTTTAATTATTTTCAGATTAGCATCAAGTTCTTCCTCTGTAAACTGTCCAAATTTGACGTTTAATTGGCCATTAATGATTTTTCCAGTAGGTTTATCGCTGGTTTCAGGAGGATTTTCAAGCAGATCCTTGAAATGTTCTTTCCACTTCTGATGACTTTCTTCTTGCCTTGCAGTTTTTAGTTTTATTTTCATTTACTGTCAACTCTGTGAATAGTGATTGTTTTTATTCAACAGAATATATTCTACAGTATTTCTAATTTTATCTATTTGACCTTGGATGTATTCTCGTTGTTCTTTTTGGTATATTTTAATTAGTTCTCCCTGGGCATTTGTTGTATGACGAGGGAGAAGAGTAAGTGAGAACAACACTTGTGTATCAAAATATTATCACGAAAGGGTCAAAATGGCTGTCGGAAAGAGAGAGAGAGAGAGAGAGAGAGAGAGAGAGAGAGAGAGAGAGAGAGAGAGAGAGAAGGGGGAGGACTGCTATGATTGACACCACGTGGAGACAGACATATTCAGAGCTCTACGTCTTCTTGCTTCTTTGACGAGAACTTTGATATAGAGCCGGTTCTCAGGACCACCAGCTCCTCCTCTGGCTTACCTGTCTACTCGCTGGCTGCTCTCCGAATGACTGACTGCCTGACTCTGTGGTCGAAAAAATTCCGCATTGTATATTTTCTGGACGCCCACATATTTTTCCTTCTCAATCAATTTACGTGATTCATTTCCACAGTCGCTTGTTTACACAGGTGCATGTCCTGTTTTGAAATTCCTAATTAATCGACCAGTCAAAGTTCAATATGTAACAGTTTCTCAAGTTTCTGCACTTTGGTGGTTGTTCGGTATTTTTTTTATCCTGAAAGGATGCTTTTTCTCATTTTATCTATTTTTTCCTAACTGCTATTGACTCCTAAAGAACGATACATTTTCCTCTTGGTTTGGTTGCTAGTTCTATGTGGGTGGTAAGCATATTTTCATATTCGTCATTTCTAATGTCTCCTAGAGAATATCAAACTTGTTTCTTTCAGTTACCGTATATTGATAGCTTATATAGGGTGTCTCAATATACATGGGACCCATGTGACTACTAATATATGGTGTCTCAATATATATGGAACCAATGTGACAGCTAACAGAGGGTGTCTCGATATGCATGGGACCCATATGACTGCTAATATAGAGTGTCTCAATATATATGCAACCCATGGGATCCATGTGACTGCTAATAGAGGGTGTCTCAATATACATAGGCCCCATGTGACTACTAATATATGGTGTCTCAATATATATGGGACCAATGTGACAGCTAATAGAGGGTGTCTCGATATGCATGAGACCCCTGTGACTGCTAATATAGAGTGTCTTAATATATATGCAACCCATGGGACCCATGTGACTGCTAATAGAGGGTGTCTCAATATACATAGGCCCCATGTGACTGTTAATAACTCTACTACTAATAATGTTATGTTCTTTTTTTGTTTCAGATTTGAAAATAGTATATTGTAACAACTATTAATCCTTGATCACTATACCTTGGACAAGAGAAGGAAAATAGTTTGTGTTCACAGCTTATTTGGAAACAAAATCATTCAAAACTGTTTCAAAATAGGTTCAACCTATTAATATGTTAATGATTTATTACTGAGACAAGAAACTAAAAAGAAAAAAGATTGCATGTCCTGGAAGCTGATATAATAGCAATTAAAAAAATACATTGATTTAATGTCTCTAGCTCAAAGGATGCATTTTTTACATGACGTGTTCCAAAAGACCGCTATTGCTCTTGGCTCTGTAATAAATCATTATCATATTAATTGGTTGCGTCTATTTTGAGACACCTATATCGCGATTAGACCGGACATTGGCGTAGCGGTTAGAGTGTTCGCCAATGGCCCGGGAGACCTGGGTTCAATCTCAGGTCGAGTCATACCAAAGACTCAAAAAATGGTACTTGATGTCTCCTTGCTTAACACTCAGCATTATAAGGTACGGATCAAGGGTAAAGTGGAGCAATCCTGGGAAAGGAGTAGCGCCCTTCCCTACACCTTGGTGTAGAAGCTATCGAAAAGGGAGCCTTCGGGTCACCCTCGACTAAAGGGAGACAACTTTACTTACTTTACTTATATCGCGATTGGCAATTGAGGACCAGCTATATCATTTAGCATTACCTATTTTTTTTCTTATTTCTGCGAGACTCAAGCGAATCTTTGCTGAGACGATTCTATGATCCGAAGATATTCCTTCAAAAATGGAGGATGCCTCACAGTTCATAGCGCTGTTTATTTAATTCTTCTTTATACATATATAATCTAGCTGTGTAGAGTTATTTGGGCTGGTATAAGTTCATAGATTTTCTTTCTTTTTTTAAATTTAGTGTTTAGGCACATTAGCCTGTTCTCGGGAAAGGATTTTGTAAGATATTCACCATATCTGTTTGGAGAGTTGTGGGAACTGGATTTATTATGTAAATATTTTGTGATACGTGCAAAATAGGAATAGAGTTTCTAAAAATGTGCTCATATTTAAAACGAATAAAATATTTCAAAGCCGATAAAAATATTTCAAAACAATTCTAAAAAAGTTCCCTTTGTTTAGTGTACGTGTCATCAGAGAATTTTTTTACCGTAAAACTGGTACTAGAGGAGTTCAAGATAAGGGTTGTGATTTGTCGCAATGCAGAGAGAAGGGAAGGAAAAAAATTACCGTACACCAGCAGAGTTGGCACGGGTGAAATGAATTCCCCTTGCCCCTGGTGGATTGCAGAAAAGAATAGGTGTGTAAAGCTGTTTTTGCTTGCAAAGTTCTGGGTTAAATTTGGGGCTTCCAGGATTGACAGATGGAGCTCCTTATTACTTGACTCAAGAATCTAAAACATGGTCTCATCATTTGTTCTTACGTATATGGGATTGTCCAATAGATGTCGAGCAATGGCGGCAGGTGGATTTTGATTTCTTGGCACTATAGAGTGGGTTGAGGTATTATTGGGAATATGAGAAAGGATGTGTTGATTTATCTTGATGTTTAACCTTTGAGTCGTGCTCCCGATATAACACATCACATTTATATACGAATTTTTAGAAAGCTTTTATGGAAATTATTTATTATTTTTGCATTTGCTTAGATGAACATTCATATTTCCATCGATGATCAAAGTTGCGTTTGAGAATGTATCGGACAAGGGAATATAGCTCATTATACAAGGTGGTAATGTCCGTTTCATTACTGTTATGAAAAGGACTGTAGCATAGTACGATTGCTGTGCAGGGGTTGCCAGAAAATGTAAAACAGGGATTCTTTCAAGTTGTGTCAATATTACTGTATGGCTGCACCATCAGAACTCTATCGAAACGTTAAAAGAAAAGCTAGATAGAAACCACAAGAAGATGCTGCATGCTGTTTTGAATAAATCCTTGAAGCAGTACTCCATACAACACCAACTATACGGCCATTTACCTCCCATCTCACAAACCATCCAAGAAAGACGGACAAGACGTGCTGAGCACTGCTGGAAGAATAAGGACGAACTTATTTGTGTAGTTTTCATGTGAGCTCCCCTCTTGGACATACTAGTATTGGCCGACAAGCAGACATATTCATCGCTTTTGTTTGGACAGTGGATACTGTGTTGAGAAAATGGCAAGAGTGATGGATGATTGGTTGGTTGGTTGGGTTTTATAGCATATCAACCTTTATAGTTTATTTAATACCGAATCCATTTTTATACAAATAAACAGTTCTATTTTTAATAATTCAGTTTAGTATGAGTACACATTTTAAAATATCAAAAACATTTCTATTTCAAGTTATTCAGTTTAATCAAACGGTTCTTATTCAAACAATTCAGTTTATTATGAGTACAGTTTTTGTCCACACACTGTTAAATGTCAAAGCAGTTCTCTTTGAAACAGTTCAGTTTGGCAAAAGTACGCAGTTTAGTTCTATTTGATCCATAGATAGAACCTTATCAGGTGCTATCACTCGGGTCCAAAGTGGAGCTGGAGGTCAAGGCAATAAAAGGGTACTCTGCATTCCTCAAAGCACCAGCATTACTGACACCTCACCATCAGATTGTTTCGTGTCATTTCTAGGACACTCGTAGTGGGGGTCTTGCCCCTCTGCATATATGCAGTCTTGCCCCTCTGCATATATGTATTCAACAGTCCCAGTAGACTGGGCCACAGGACACTAGTTGGGTGAGTCTTGATGCTCTGGAGAGATTCAGTTGGTGCATTCTACAGTCCATGTCGACTGAGCAAGATGGATGATTGGAACAATTTGCAAGAGAGTGTCAAGGGAATCCCTACTAGCAACACATTATGGTTCTGATCTATTTATCTATCTTCCTTTGTAGCCATTTTTCTTTCTTTCTTTCTTTCTTTCTTTCTTTCTTTCTTTCTTTCTTTCTTAATCTATCTATTCATTTATCTATGTCAGCAAACACACACACACACATCAATATAAGTATCTATCTATCTATCTATCTATCTTCGTTTGTAACCTTTTCTTTCTTTGTTTGTTTCTTTGTTTGTTTCTTTGTTTGTTTCTTTGTTTGTTTGTTTGTTTCTTTCTTTCTTTCTCAGCAAATACACACAACATAGCACATACACATGTCTATAAAGATCTATCTATCTATCTATCTTCGTTTGTAACCCTTTCTTTCTTTTTTTCTTTCTTTCTTAATCTATCTATTCATTTATCTATGTCAGTAAACACACACACACACACACACACACACACACACACACACACATCAATATAAGTATCTATCTATCTATCTATCTATCTATCTTCGTTTGTAGCCCTTTCTTTCTTTCTTTCTTTTTTAGCAAATATACACAACATAGCACATACACATGTATATAAAGATTTATCTATCTATCTATCTTCGTTTGTAACCCTTTCTTTCTTTCTTTCTTAATCTATCTATTCATTTATCTATGTCAGCAAACACACACACACACACACACACACACACACACACACACACACACATCAATATAAGTATCTATCTATCTATCGTCCTTTGTAGCCCTTTCTTTCTTTCTTTCTTTCTTGATTTCTCTATCTATCTATCTATCTCAGGCTGAATAAACATCACGTTTTTGCTGGACTCTTTACTTTGACGGACCAAAGTGTATTTATTTTCATGTAATCTTCATGTAATAAGTGTAAAGAAAAGTAAAAACACTTATGAAATACTTTCGACTAAATGAATGAACACTGACAAAAGCCACACTATCAATAGTTTTGGCGGCTTTGCAGTAGCTGGGGGTAGGGTGATGGGTGTAAGTGGTATTGGCCGTAGCAGTGCTAGAGGTAGAAATTATTTGAAATTCGCGGTCGACATTAAAATTACACAGCGAGGGTTAGAATACGCTGACTGTATCCTCAGGTGACGGGTAAGTTCTTTCCCCTAAAAGTGGAGACCCTGGGTATGACACTAAACCTCATCTTATAGTGAGGCTCCCGTTCTAGAGATCAGGGGATTGGGGAGTATTCCCCTCACTGCTATTACTCCCAGAACTCTGAGTGATAGTATTTGTTAGGGTTACATTGTGGCGGGAATTAGATGAATTTCCCACTGGCGGACAAATTCATGCACAGAAGTTAATTTGAGTGAACTGAACCAATCAAATCAGCCGGCGGAAGAATACCAAAACCAGACTTTCTGTGAGAGAGAGGGAAAAGCGAATTCTGTCTCTTTTACCATGAACCACCGTGGAGTTAACATGACAAAAACTGTTACTCGCCTACTAGGCTAACGGTTCAATAAACAGGTACACGTGTACACACACATACACACACACACACACATATATATATATATATATACACTTTCTTTACCAACGAGGCAGTACGAACTTTTCTACTCGCTAAAGGTTATCGGAAACTCGTCCAAACATAAAGTAAAATACAACTTGGCTGACAATATGGGATGAGGTCAAAATTCCACGGTGCAATAACAAAGTGATGCACCGGAAGAGGGTGACCTGTGAACTGCATGACAGTTATTTCCGCTCGATGATGATCAAACCTGTCACTCCAAAAAGGGCGGAAGTTGCATGTTCCGTTGGCCAGTTATGGGAGAAGATTGCGTGGGCGAAGAGGCGTGTCCGTATCTCCACGTGGGAGTTTGATGGTAATATAAGGTCGACGATTTTGAACGGAAGGTAGTGAAATTCCGCTGTTCACTCAAGCTTGTCCCGTCGTTACCCCGTGTGTGCTTTCTTGGTCATCGTCTAACTTACACCGAAGTGTCCAGGTCTTATAGACGAACGATTCGAATACCTCTCCTGATTGCTCCTACTTCACACAAGCGTCTGTCAAGGAAATAAATATATATTTTTATATATATTACGTGTTGTCGTTTGTTTGACCAGAGCGAAACGTAACAATAACTACGTTGTGTAAAAAGGATTAAGTTGTCGTTGTCGACTTTCCAATGGGATTGAGAACACTCTCAGCGACCTTAATCTCTCTTTACAACATCTCTGGGTCAAATAAATCTATTTAAAAAATATTTGTATTCGATAGGTTTGGTTTGGTTTGGTTTTATGGCACATTAACCATTGTGGGTTATTAATGCCAAATCAATTTTCATACATAATAAACAGTTCCATTTAAAAAATTCAGTTTAGTATAAGTATAGTTTTTTTTTGTTTACACACAGTTAAATCTAAAACAGTTCTATTTCAAACAATTCAGTTTAGCATAAGTACACAGTGTCAATATCAAAAACAATTTTATTTCAAACAATTCAGTTTACAATAAGTACACAGTTTAGTTTTATTTGACCCATTGATAGGACCCTATCAGGTGCTACAACTCCGGGTTAGAGTGGACCTGGGAGCGATTGCAATGAAGGGGTGCTCCTCATTCCCCAAAGCTCCAGCATTACTGGATCCTCACCATCAGACTGTTTAGTGTCATAATCCAGGACGCTCGTTGGTGTGGTGGTCTTATCCCTTTACAGAAAAGTATTCAGTGTATTTTACAGCCCCAGCCGACTGGGCAATATTCGATAGGACTGTGTGCAAAAAAAATCTTTTGAGAAAAAAGTACACAGAAAATATATATATGAACGTACGATAAACGCTATTCCATAACTTCTAAGCATGAAATTTCCCTAGACTATTTGACATGCCGTCAGTCAATAAAAATAAGTTCATGCCTTAAAAACAAGTTTGTTTCTAGGAATTCACATGATATGTAGCACAAAAAGAGAAATATTTTTAAAGTTCTGTTTTGATGTCTGCAGCGAGGGAACCGGTTTGGTTAGGGTTTTCTTTTATATAAACGACCATTAAAAATATATTGTTTTATTACCTATCACATCCGCTTGGTTCCACATATCACTGATCACGTGACACATGTAGTCTTCGTTATATGGCAAGTACGCACCGTCGCCAAGGTCCCCACGGAGGGATAGAATAGATTTATTTAACCATGTTCTGATGTTTGTGACAACGAAACCGTATTTGATCATAATTTTGAGGAGGCACTCGTGAAGCAATGGTTATCGTCGTGGGATAGGGAATTCAGATCGTGGACGAGATTGCGTTTCACTTCGCGCTAATGCCCTTGGGAAAGGCATGGATCCACCTTTACTCCGTTCTTAGCTGTGGTTAAATATTAGGGCAGGTTGGGTTATTTAGTCTTGTTTGGACAACTAGTCTTAGAGAGGGAAAATTGAGCCCGAATATCTTTACACCGCGTAAGAACTGACCGAGACAGAGGGGTTGGGTAAATGTGTATGTGTTTGTGTGTGTGTGTGTGTGTGAGTGTTCATATTCCCCCCCCCCGAATTAAGCGCATTGTCAATGAAAAATCGTGAAGGCTTGTTAGTAAGTGTTGCTAAGGGCTGTCACTGCATTCCACCATCTTTAACTGCATAAGAATGTCGAGTCATATGAATTTGATGTATACATATCTTTTTTTTATGAAATAAAAGAATAAAGTAATTATCAGTTACATTGCTAGTACATCAGCAATATTTGGGTGGAAAAAGAGAGCATGACGGAGAGCGGTTGATCTGGACAGGGTCAGCGCAAGATGGTTACAGGGAGAACGGGTGCGCTAATTTGTAATGATGTGGAGGGTATAGTTTTCATTTCCCAAATTTCCGTAGGCGAAAACTCAACTCAGTAAGCCAATGGTCCGGTATATATATATATATATATATATACGTCATGCGTTCAATAAGTTTCCAGACTTTTTTGTACAGGCATTTAAAATTGTCATAGAGTCTTGAAAATTCAATGTGTTATTGCTATACATCATATGAGACGACTGACCAATTTTTATGATTTCAGGTTCAAATCAACAGCTACAGCAGCAATTGGAATACATCCTACTAAAGACTGTCACAGCTAGGGAATTTCAAAAATGCAATCTGACACTTTAGAAGAACGATATGCCATAAAATTCTGTTTTAAACTTGGAAAAAATGCTGCCACAGAAACGTAGGGAATGCTTCAGACTGCTTTTCGACCATTTTGCCTGAATCGAGCATCAGTTTTTGAGTGGCATAAGATATTCAAGGAAGCCAGGGAGTCTGTGAGGGATGATGGGAGGTGTGGGAGGAGTAAGGAAGTCAATACACCAGAGTTGATTGGCCAAACTGTTAGTGTGACGGCAAATCGACTAAAATCCCAAAACGGGACTTTATTTTTGCACGTGTGAAGACGGGGCAGGTTGGCACTTGATCCCTTATAGAATAAGTCCTCGTTCAGAGTTTTTCTCTCAGGCATATAAGAACTGGCATATTATGTGAGGGATCAATTTAGGGCTAGACTGACCGCCGCTGGCAAGGGATTCCAAATTTCACACTATCCACACACCCACCAGGTCGCTTTCCTTCCTCCCCTAGACAATGGAAGATATGGACCTATAGGTTTAGTCGTGCTAATATTATATTGTAGTAGTCGGCAACTCCGGTTTCCCGTGTGATATTTTAAAGGAATTAATAGGACAATTCTAAGCAAGATAACATAAGGCGAATAGAAGCTGAAAAAGAAACATTAAGTAACAAATTCGTAGAAGACACGGGAGGGAACAACTTCGACCACGAGGTAACATTAAAATACATGAATCTTTTACTACAATTATATTCACTTTCAAAGTGTCAAAACATATAATAAATTGAACAGTCCATGAACATAAATGTCTTTCTTCTTTTCTGTTCTTTCGTTTTTCTTCAAATTGAGAGAGAGAGAGAGAGAGAGAGTGGTATATAAAATTTGGTATAAGGAGAAACAGTCCCAAAGTTACTTATCTTATTTTTCGACGGGGTTCCACTGGAGAATCTTTCTTCTTTTACGGGCTAATAGACTTTATGCTATTTTTAATACTGGCTTGAAGAAAATGGCTTCTTCGTGTCTCGCAGATATTTTTTTTTGTCTTCTTCACCCGGAGTACTTGGCTTTTGGTTCTGTCTCCTACGAACCCTGTCCAACGACTAACTTTTTTCTTTTCTATTTCCGCTGACGGGAGGGAGTCCCCACTTCCGTTTTAGGGTCCCAGCCAATCGTTTGGCTTCTACCTTCCTCCTCCCCCCTGGTCAGGCGATTTTGTTAGGGCTACTAGATGTCACCCAAGTCAGGTTACTGAGTACAGACAGGTTGCCCCAATTTACCATCATGCCCTAACGGTCATTCTCTGAGGGATTGCCACTGTTAATTCAAACGAGAGGATAGCAGTCATCCCACTTCCATCGTCTCAGTGGGATATCACGTGACAGTTAGGGTTAGGGTTACTATGCTGAGGTTTTAAGGGAGTTCAGGAAGAGATTCCTTGGGAAGAGGCCAGCACTCTTCAAATCGGGTCAGCAGCATTTCCACCAGGACAATACAACAGTCCACAATTCCATCCTTGTCACACACTATTTGACCAAGATGGGCATCAAGAAAGTTCCTCACCGTTCCTATAGTCCAGGCCTTGCTCCGTGTGACTTTTGGTTATTCCCTAAGCTCACAGGCTGTCGTTATGAGACAAATGAGGAGATGAAAGAGGTTGTGACCAAGGTCATTGACACGCTCACACAAGAGGACTTCCATGGGACCTTCCAGAATTTGTTTGAACGGTACAAGTGCATTGCAGCCGGAAGAGATTACTTTAAAGGGGACTAGAGTTTCATGTGTGTACTATCAATAAAAGTGCCCATACGAAAAAAGTCTGGAAACTTATTTAATGATCCTCGTCTGTTAGAGAATTACTTTCATTATATATATTATGAATGCAATCACCAAACCCCTAGTTATAAAATAATCACTAACCGGTTGATATGCCGTTAAAATCCATCAATCAATCAATCTATTCTGTCAGTAACATTTATCGTAATCTTAGAAGAATTTCCCCTTTTCAAGTATTGCTATGAATCATTAATAATTCAATTAAACACCAGTCATCTGTTTATACACAGTTAAATGGTCCAACAGTTTCATTTCCAATAATTCAATTTAGCATGTTATTTGTTTGTATTCAGTTTAAATGTTAAACACTTCTGTTTGACCCATAGATAGGACCCAATCAGCTGCTACCACTCCGAGTCAGAGTGGACCTGGGAACGATGGCAATGAAGGAGTACTCTGCATTCCCCAAAGCTCCAGCGTCACTGGAGCCTCATCATTAGATTGTTTCGTGACATTTCCAGGGCACTCGTTGGGGGGAGTCTTACCCCTCGGCAGAGATGTAGTCGGTGTATTCTACTGCACTATACGATTAGGCCATCAAAAATACAGGTTCCAAGTATCACTAACAATTCAATTAAACATCAGTCATTTGTTTACACACAGTTAAATGATCAAACAGTTCTGTTTCAAACAATTCCGTTTAGCATCAGTCATTTGTTTGCACTCATTTTAAATGTCAAAGCACACAGTTAAAAATGTCAAACAGTTCTATTTGACCCATAGATAGTACCCTATAAGCTGGTACCTCCTCGGGCTAGAGTGGACCTAGCAGTAATGGCAATAAAGAGGTACTCCGCGTTCACTAAAGCTCCTGCATTACAGGAGTCTCCCAATCAGATTGTTTGATATCGTATATCAGACACTCGTTGGGCGGGAGGGTCTTACCCCTTTGCAGAGATGCAATCGGTCTATTCTACAGCCCCAATCGACAGAGCCATTGGACACTCGTTGGGGCGGGATCTTAACACTTTGCAGAGATGTTGGTGTATTCTACAGCTCTAACCGACCGGGTTGGAGAATGAAACTAACAGTTAGAAGTCAAATTAGCAGCAGGAAGTCAAAATACAAAGATGCATTTTTCAGGGAGACTCGTTATTCTTGCAAAGATTCGTCATGTCAAAAATCAGTGAAAGAATTGAGACTATTCAGACCACAGCACTGTTAAGATCAGCTTAAATAGAATAAAATAAAGCTATAAGAACTGATTATATCAAAACAAAAATTGTCAATACGAAACAAAATAGTAAGTGTAGACTATGTGATGAAACGGTCGATCACATAATAAACAAATGCAGTAAACTGGCTAAAAAAGAATTCAAGAATTGGCACGACTGAGTGGGCAAGGTGTTCCACTGGGAACTGTGCAAGAGACTTAAATTTCACCGCACTGACTAATGGTATATGCACAAACCGAAATATGCCCAAGAAAATAAAGCGCATAAAATTCAGGACCTTGTTAGAGGACTGAAAAGCTGTGGAATATGAAGATGACAGTGATATCTATCGTAGTTAGAGACCATGGAACACACTTAATGAGTCTGGAAAAGAGACTGGGTGAATTGGAGATCAAATGAAGAACCAAGGTAATCCAGACTCAGCACAACTAAAATCAGAATGCTGAGAAAAGTCCTGGAGACCTGAGGAGACTTGCTGTCAATCAGACTCCAGTAAAAGTCCACCATATATATATGCACACTTTAGTCTTAAATAAGTTGTGTATGTGCATCCCTGTAGTGTGAAAAAGTGATACAAGGTCTTATGTATTTCGAGCATGATTCTATCCAATACCTCTGCTACGAGATCAAATTTTAAGCAAAGTACGTCTGGTTTGAAATCAGAACTTCTCCAAGACCATCAAAGAAAGGCGACTAAGACAAGTTCAGATAAGAGACGTTCTCTTATGGACTTCTACACATGGACACACCAGTGTTGGCTGACCAGTAAAAAATTACATGCATCCGCTCAGTGCAGACACTGAATGCCGTCGAGAGGACTTACTAAGATCCATAGCCGATAGGGACTGATAGCGAGAGAGTCAAATGAATCCGTGCTGTCAGTAGGTCTTGATGATGATAACTGGTTGGACTTTGTTTAGTTTCTTTGTTCAACGGCATATCAACTTTTGTGGATTATTTGAAGTCAAAGCTGTCCTTATAGAACTGTAGTGGTACTATCTAACCCATAGCTAGGGGAGAGATGAAGGGGTTCCTAACTTTCCAAAGAACATTAGTCCAAGTAAAGTTCGCGACCATAGTCGAGGGTGACCCGAAGGCTCCCTTTTCAATTGCTACTACACCAAAGTGTAGGGGAGGGCGCTACTCCATTACAATGATTGCTCTACTTTACTCTTGATACGTACCTTATATTGCTGAGTGTTAAGCAAGGCAGCATCAAGTACCATTTTTTGAGTCTTTGGTATGATTCGACATGGGATTGAACCCCGGCCCCACCGGACCATTGGCAAACACTTTACTCATTAGGCCAATACAAAAGTAAACGACTGAATTTCGAATTCGCTAATTACAGCTGTTTTGAGTTTTTTCTTCTCCTAGACTGGTTGTCTTATCAAGGTTAAAAACAGTCTACTCGACTGTTTACCTATAGCCGGGGTTGGTGGTGACGGAGAAGAGATAGATTTATGCCTTTCAAGAAATAATTTTAAAAAGATTGCACATACGCTCATACACACACAATTACCCTCTCTCACTCTGTCACATATACATACATACATACATACATACATACATACACACGTACGCGTACATATTACGCGCCAACAATAATCAAATATACTCTCTCTCTCTCTCTCTCTCTCTCTCTCTCTCTCTCTCACAAACACATATGCACATTGCATATCGACTATAATCACATACACATACTCTCTTTCTCACTTACACACGCATACGCACACACATGGCACAATTACAATAATCACACATACATACATACATACATACATACATACACAGAGTATACGTACATACTCTCGTTGTCTTTCTGATACACATATTCACATTGTACTCACACACGCACGTGCGTGCGCAAAGAGCATATTTTACGCAGTATTCATAAAAATTCACAGAACAAAGTATAGCACACACACACACACACACATACACACACACGCACACGCAAAAAAAAAAAAAAAAAGAAAAGAAAAAACCCGCGCACAAATTTTCTTTGATATATCATTAATTTATCTATTTTAAAAGTTTTTTTTTCCTCCTTACGTGATGTAATTGGCAAGCGAGCAAGTCGAATTATCTATTGTTAATGAATTCTCTTATCACCGAGTGTCCCATACGTCTGACAGAGTTACGCTTTAAGCTAAGGAATAGGGGAAAAAAGGAAGTGCTATGACAGGTATTCCTCAAATATACATTGTTCTCAGACTCATGGCCTAACTGATGAGCTGGAATCAAACGCACATATGGGCATTGGGCAACTGACACTAAGCAGGACAGAAAGAAAGAAGAGTTGAAACAGTTACGTTGACTGCTAACAATTGTTGTGTAAGACGAAGGGAAAAATACAAGGTGTGGGAGGAGTAGGCGTTTGTGTGTATGTGTATGTGTATGTAGGCGGGGGTCAAGTGCGTCTGACGTTGCATCGGAAGGAAATCCCCGCGAAAGTCTAGTGAAGTGGCGATGAGCTGAGAAGGAAAAGAAGAACATGAGGAAAGGAAGGACGTAGATATAGATATAAATACATAGACAAACGCGTGCGCACACGCACACAGTCAGATAGTGAAAGACAGTGATAGGCAGATAAAGATAGATAGATAGATAGATAGATAGATAGATAGAATCTGTGAAAGATACATGTCTTCTTAGATAGATAGATAGATAGATAGATAGATAGATAGATAGAGGCAGCTAAAGATAGATAGATAGATAGATAGATAGATAGATAGATAGATAGATAGATAGATAGATAGATAGAATCTGTGAGAGATACATGTCTTCTTAGATAGATAGATAGATAGATAGATAGATAGATAGATAGATAGATAGATCTGAACAGACTGTCAGATAGATAGATAGATAGAGGCAGCTAAAGATAGATAGATAGATAGATAGATAGATAGATAGAATCTGTGAGAGATACATGTCTTCTTAGATAGATAGATAGATAGATAGATAGATAGATAGATAGATAGATAGATCTGAACAGACTGTCAGATAGATAGATAGATAGATAGATAGATAGATAGATAGATAGATAGATAGAGGCAGCTATAGATAGATAGATAGATAGATAGATAGATAGATAGATAGATAGATAGATAGATACCTATTTGCCTATAAGAAAGGTGAATAAGCAAGAGTAAATAGATATAGATAGTCTACATACCTACCTACTAGCCGAGGTATTGATAGATAAATGTAGGTAAGTAGTTAGTTCGTTGTAATGTAGGTTAGTAGTTTGCCACAGGACCAGAATTATGGAGCACGAAGTGAGAAACAAATTCACAAGCAAAAAAATCCCACAAAAACAATGGTCTGCTAGTCTAACACACTAACTATTATACCATGAAGGGCGTCCAGGTAGGTAGCAACTGAATAGATAGATAGATAGATAGATAGATAGATAGATAGATAGATAGATAGATAGAAATAAAATAAGGTTGGTAGATAATGAATAATGAGATATCAATAGACAGGCTGAATTAGATAAATGTTGTAAAGAAAGAAAAGGAAAAGAGACAAAGAAAGAAGAAAGAAAGAAAGAAAGAAAGAAAGAAAGAGAATGATTTTTTAATGAAAAGGAATAAATATTCAAAATATGCAAATAAAAAGACATTATTTTCTTTCTAGCTTAAAAAAATAATCATAATAAATAATCAAGTAATTAATAAATTAAAAAAAAAAATCAATTACGTTTCCGAAAAAAATAAATTAGAGGATAAAGAAAAAAATGAAGTCGACAGTGGGTGGGGGTCGATGGGAAATAAAATGAATGGATTGGAATGAAGAAAGGAATTTATATAAACTTTGTCCGTGAGAACTGACATTCATTCACAAAAAATAAAATAAAATAAAATAAAATAAATTAAAGAGGAGGGCTTTATATTTCACTTCATAGGAGCTCGTCTTACCCTAAACCCTGACGCGACTATCTTCAAAATACCATTTAAAAATAAAATAAAATAAAGGTTAACATCATCGTTGAAATCAATCAGCAACACCTTAAACCTTTGTTCGTTACACAACTACCATTGTCATCATCATCACATCATCATCATCATCGTCGTTATCAACATCAACAACTTGATCATCATCAATAACACCGCCACCACCACCACCATCATCATCATCATCCTTAACAACTTGATCATCCTGAACACCGTTGGCGTAAACAATCATCATCGTCATCATTTAATTCCTTCATATTCTTAAAACATTCTTTGATTGTTAAGCTCAATACCCCCCCCAAAAAAAAACAGTTCCTTAAAATGATTTTTTTCCAAAATTTTTATTAAATTTTTTTTTTAATCTTATGATGACAATGTCTATGAAACAACACAGCATTAAAAATCTTTTTTTTTTTCCTAAGTACCTTTAATTTTTTGTTTTGTCTACTTTCTTTGATTATTTGGCTTTAAAAAAATCGGTTCTTAAGAAAAATGATTTTTCACTATCTTGCTTTTTAATGTGTGAGGATATTAATGTGTATGTCTCAAATAAATTGGTACTAAGAAAGAAAGAAAGAAAGAAAGAAAAAAAGAAAGAAAGAAAGAAAGAAAGATGAAAAGAAAAATGTAAAGAAAAGAAAAATATAAAGAAAAGAAAACAAATAAACACTAAATAAACAAAAACAATGCTTTTCAGTACTACTTTACTTAGTTGCTGAAGCTGAACCAATCAATTCACCGTGAAAAAATATTATTGACATTAATAATTTAAAATAGTAGTAGTCATTTTTAAAAAAATATCTGTCACTGCAATTCCAATACGCCCCCCCCCCGAAAAACCTAAATAATACTCTTTCTCAGCTGTAAGCAAGAAGATGGATGGTTAACCAAGAACATCACCTAACCGGCATCTTGAATCGAACTCTTGGCATGTCGTTCTTTGCTTAGGCCTTTGAGATATACGAGCAAGTGTTCGTCGTCGTGGTCGTCGTCGTAGTTGTAGTAATTATTGATATTGTTGTTGTTGTTGTTGTTGTTATAGTAGCGTACATAATGAAAGAAATTGTAGCAGTAGTAGTGATGGAAGAAGCAGAAGTCGTAGTAATAGTAGAATTAAAAGTAGTGTTGTGAAAGAACTGAAGAAGTGGTAGTAGTAGTAGTAGTAGTAGTAGTAGTAATAGTAAGTTAGTTGTAGTAATAGTAATAGTAGAAGTGGTGGTCGTAATAGAGTCTACCATGGGTAGTTGCTGTGGTACTGGAGATCTATAGTCGCTATCGTCGTAGCAATAAGAAGTCTACACAACATAATCTTCTACACGCATGTACGTTATGTGTGAAGATTACCGTAATCAATTTCTCCTGAAATCGACACACAAGAGCGATTGAAGAAGGAGCAAGGGGCCCAGCATCAACCACCCCTCCCACAAAAAATTATACAATCTAAAAAAGAAAAGAAAAGAAAAGAAAACAATCTCCTCGCAAAAGATTGTTTTTATTCTGACTGCCAACAAAGCTAGTCATGGAAAATATCTATCATCATTACTATCGACAAATATATCATTATCATTGTCACCAAGATAAGGATTTACTGATGATGACGAACTGTTCCTTGAAACATCTTTATATGGATGGCTATTATTATTGTTTACAGTCTTGTGTTTCTTCGTGTAACAGCGATTATGACCAGTGTATTAATTCCGTGCGAACCTCCATCAATTAATTAATATATATAAATATATATATATATACACATATGTATTGATGGACAGACCGATAGATAGATAAACAGAGAGAGAGAGAGAGAGAGAGAGAGAAAGAAAGAGAGAGAGAGAGAGAGAGAATCGTCCCCTCTTGAAATCACCGTGTTTTACGATGAGAAGCAAACTTACTCACTTTTTTAAAAGTCCAAATCTAAAATAATAAGGATAGGAGAGATTTTATGATTTGAAAAAAAGAAAAAAATCGACAGAAAGGAAGGAAGGAAGGAAGAAAGAAAGAAAGAAAGAAAGAATAAATAAATAAATAAATAAATAAATAAATAAAACGTTCACATTAATTTTAGCTTTGTTTTTGTTTTGTTTTTAAATATAGGAATAAAAATAAAAAGATATTAAAGAACTATTAAAAAAAAGGGACTCAAAAGAAATTTATGAGATTCAAATTTTCAAAAAAGACAAGGATTTTACAAATAAATAAATAAATAGAATTTAATTAAAAAAAACAAAAACAACAACTCTTTAATGAAAATAAAGAAATCCCAAATATAATCATTTTGTGAAATAAACCAACATTACCCGGATTACCACGGTCCCAGATACTTTTTACCGAACCTACCCGACCAGCCTCTACCCGTAAACTTATTTTCGCTTGTGTAAGAATAGCTTCGCAATAACATTCATCACCAACATTTGAAATTAAAAAAAAGAAGGAAAAAAAAAAAAAAAAAAAAGATCCAACGACAATATTTCTGTTCTGTCCATAAATTCATTTTAGATATTCATCTGTGTTTAATAAAAAAATAATTATATAAAATAAAAAGTCCTTCTTCGTGAAATTAGATATCCTTCATTTTAACTTTAAACTAGGTTTTTTGGTTCTCAGGCTTTTTACCACTATTAGACGTTTAAAAAAAAACAAAGATCGAATACGTTGAATTCTTGTATATTTAAAACAAGATTTTTGTTTTGTCTGTGTATATGGTATTGAATGCATGTATTACCCTCTGGCCTCTCTTAATAACCGTGGGTTGGCTTGTGTTGTGAATCTTTTTAAAATCTCCAAAAAGACCTTCTGTTATACGAAACACTTGTTCATACACTTAATAACTATTAGTATTAAATTAATTGATTTTTGGCCGGCTATTAGGGCCGGCTAAAAATAAATAAATAATTTTGTTATTATTTCGTTTAAAAAAAAAACAAAACCCATTTGCCCGACTTTGAAAGGAAATATTATTCTGCTTTCCCATGTCGAACAGGCACAGTCTTGCAACACTGACGGAGATTTGGAACAAACACCAGTCTTCTTCGACATCGTCATCGTCATCTAGTCCACGGACCGGGCACCACCCACATAACTATGCCAATCGGGTGTCTTCCACCTTCACAAACCTTATTGGATCTAGTTCCAGTATCCACTCGGACACGCCGGTACAACAAGGTTCTCTACCTACGTAAGTTGCTTTTTGTTTAATTTATTTAATTTTTTTAAAAAGTAAAAAAAAGGGGGGAAATTGTGTGTGTATGTATGTGTGTGTGTGTGTATGTGTGTGTGTGTGTGTGTTAGAAAGAGAGAGAGAGAGAGAGAGAGAGAGAGAGAGAGAGAGAGAGCAAATGAGATGGATCACTATCATGCTATTTCATTTAATTTTAATTTCTTCCAGGGTTTTTATAAATATGTGGCTCTTTTATTTACTGATTTGTATGAGACGCATTGCTCATTCAACGATTTTTTTTTAAAAAAGAAGAAAAGTTACGTCTTTTAGTGTGTGTATGTGTGTGTGTGTGTATGAGAGAGAGACAGAGAGAAAGAGATGTGTATATATGGTCGCTATACATTAAAATATACCCTTTGCCTCTTCCAACACGAACACACTCACAGAGAAAAAGA
This sequence comes from Sepioteuthis lessoniana, assembly GCA_963585895.1. NCBI lineage: Eukaryota > Metazoa > Mollusca > Cephalopoda > Myopsida > Loliginidae > Sepioteuthis > Sepioteuthis lessoniana. The sequence goes on along the minus strand of OY757921.1, from coordinate 19,227,674 downwards.
ACACAACTTTCTGCATATGGGAAATGAGAAGTTAAAATAGTGTGTATAAGAGAGAGAGAGAGAGAGAGAGAGAGAGAGAGAGAGAGAGAGTTTCTGTATGTACACAAAATATAACATTTATCAATCTGTATAACCTCACAATTTATATGTGTGTACATATTTGTATTTATGTAGATTTTACGGTATGTATATGTAAGTAAGTCGCTAAAAACTTGAGTGAAGTTATGTCTGGCTCAAGGCTATGTTTACAGGGGATTAGTAAAGGGCCAAACTCAATATCAGCGAATTATGAAACCAGTACGGTACATTATGACAGGTGGTCTAAACATGTATATTAATTAAATTCATGTTTTGTTTCTTGCATGTGTGAATTATTTTTATTATCATGCTGCGACAGGAATATATATATATATATATATATATATATATATATATATATATATATATATAATACAGAAGAAGTTATAAATCCCTTTATGATATTACATTTGACCAGTAACTATTGCCTTTTTTAAAATAATGAAAGTTTATTTACAGCTGTTACAGACTAACAAGTATTTTTGTTCCACAAAGACACACACACACACACTCACACACACACACACACATACACACACACACATATATATATATTATTCAGTCCAGGTAAACTGGAGTCGGGAATAATTCCGTCAGGACAAAAAAATCATTCAACTATGAACATTTAAATTTTCCAGGTAAAAAGCTCAGTGTAACTGACATCACAGAGCACCCTTCCCTTCTGCGTCTATTCAGACTGTAATTATTTTATCCATTATATCTGAAAAAGTCCTGTTATTGATTCATATCAATACCCATAACAGGATGGAAATAAATTTATAATCCTAATGTGAACGGTTTCTGCTATATCTATATATCCTCTGGTGGTGTAACAGTTAGCAAGCTAGACAAGCAAACCTACACGAGTGAGTTCGAGTCTCATTGGGCGCTCCGTTCATTCGGCCTTGTGCCACATCGAAGCAAAGATCTTTGTAAATTACTATATATGTGTGTATTTGTATATATATATAAAGTAAAGTTGGTGACTGTAGTCGAGGGCGACAAGAGGGCTCCTTTTTCAATAACGAGGTGTGGGGGAGGGCGCTGCTCCTTTCCCTGGATTGCTCCACTTTACCCTTGATACGTACCTTATATTGCTGAGTGTTAAGTAAGAAGGTATCAAGTACCATTTCTAAAGTCTTTGTTATGACTCGACCTGGGATTGAACCTAGGTCTTCCGGATCATTGGCGAACATTCTACTCATGGGGCCAATGTGCCGATATTTATATACATATTTGTATTTATGAATATATATATGTACTTATATATATATATATGTGTGTGTGTGTGTGTTTATAAAAATATATGTATACGTGTTTATATATATGTAAATATATATATGTATTTATATATATAGATATGTATTTATACGTATATATATCTATATATTAAGTTTTATATATATATATATATATATATATATATATATATATATATATATATATTATACATTTATATATGTATTATCATATATATTTATATATTTGCATACGTATTTAAATATATCTATGTGTTTGGTTTGGTTTCTTTTGTTTAATGGCATATCAACCTTTGTAGGTTATTTAATGCCAAAGGCATTCTCCTAGAAGAACAGTAGTGGAACTATTTAACCCATAGCTGAGAAGATAAGGGGGCTCATACCTTTCCCAAGGGTATTTGCCCGAAAGTGAACGTAATAGCGCGACTGGAGTATGAACTCGCTTACTACGATTCCGCAGTTCATCGCTTTAACCATTACACCACGCGACAACACACCACAAGACACCAACTGTACGGCCACCTGCCTCCTATCACGAAAACTATTCAAGTTAGACGAACCAGACATGCAGGACACTGCTGGAGAAGCAGGAACGAACTCATAAGTGATGTACTCTTATGGACACCCACACATGGCCGTGCAAAAGCAGGACGACCAGCGCGAACATACATTCAGCAGCTATGTGAGGATACGGGATGTTGTCCTGAACACCTACCTAGGGCGATGAACGATAGGGAGGAGTGGCGAGTGAGGGTTAGGGATATCCTTGCTACCAGCACGACATCATGATGATGATATATGTATATATATATGTATATATATATATATATGTATATATATATATATATATGTATATATATATATATATATGTATATATACATATGTGTATATATATATATATGTATATATACATATGTATATTTATATATATATGTATATATATGGTATATATGTCTATATATATGTATATATATGTTTATATATATGTATATGTTTATATATATGTAAATATATATATATATGTATATATGTATATATATATGTATATATATATATATTTATGTATATATATATATTTATGTATATATATATATATATATATATATATGTATATATATATATATATATATATATATATGTATATATATGTATATATATATATATATGTATTTATTGGACTAATAAGTAGAGTTTTCATGAATGGTCTGGGAGACCAGGATACAGTCTTAGATCAGGTAATACAAAAGACTCA
>OY757921.1:19176876-19222384 GCA_963585895.1 Sepioteuthis lessoniana | reverse complement strand
GCCCTAGTCACGTCATACCAAAGACTTTAAAAATGGTACTTAATACCTACTTGCTTAACTCTCAGCAATATAAGGTACGTATCAAGGGTAAAGTGGAGCAATCCAGGGAAAGGTGTTGTGCCCTCCCCTACACCTCAGTGTAGTACCTATTGAAAAGGAAGCCTTCTGGTTGCCCTCAACTACGATCGCACACTTCATTACAATAAGTTTCATGAGCCTTCAGATCCATAAAGTAGAATTACTTTTAGTTTATATATATATATATATATATATATATATATATATATATATATATATGTATATATAAAATGGATTTGGCATTAAATAACCTAGAAAGGTTGATATGCCATAAAACCCAAACCAACAACCAACCTTATATATATATATATATATATATGTAAATACTTGTATATATATATATATAAATATTTATATATACATGTATAAATACTTATATATACATATATATAAATATATATATGTATATACTTATATATATATATATATATATATATATATATATATATATATATATAACTCATAGGTAAATCTACCTAGGTTTCACCTTTCCTGATCATCAGGATGAAGATGAAGTATATATATATATATATATATATATATATATATATATATATATATATATAGAACTAAACTGCATATTTATGCTTAACAGAACTGTTTGACTAAACTGTATAGCTTGAAATATAAATGTTTTTGTTAATTAAACTGTGTACATATATTTAAACTGTGTATATCTTTATATGCTAAATTGTATTGTTTGAAATGGAAATGTTTTTGATATTAAACTCTACTTACACTTAACTGAATTGTTTAATATAGAAATGTTTTGACATTTAACTGTGAGTAAACAAAATCTATACTTTTAGTAATTTTAATTGGCAGAATTAAAACTGTTTGAATAAACTGTATAGCTTGAAAAAATGTTTTTGACAATAAAACTTTGTACTCATGCTAAACTGAATTGTTTGAAATAGAACTGATTATTTGTATAAAAATGGATTTGGCATCAAATACCCCACAAAGGTTGATGTGCCATGAAACCCAAGCCAACAACCATATATATATATATATATATATATATATATATATATATATATATATATATACATATATATGTACATAATTATATATATATATGAATATAATTATATATATATGCATATAATTATATATATATATACATGTATATAATTATATATATACATATATATGTATATAATTATATACATATATATATATATATGTATATAATTATATATATATATATAATTATATGCATATATATATGCATGATTATATATATGTATATGATTATATATATATATAATTATATATATATATATGATTCTATATATATGTATATAATTATATATATATGTATATAATTATATATATATATATATATATGTATATAATTATATACATATATATATATGTATATAATTATATACATATATATATGTATATATATATATATATATATATAATTATATGCATATATATACATATGCATGATTATATATATATATATATATATATATATGTGTGTGTGTGTATATAATTATATACATATATATATGTCTATAATTATATATATATATGCATATAATTATATATACATATATAATTATATATATATATATATATATATATATATATGAAAATGCATATGGCTCAGTAAGGCATCTACTTTTTTAGAAAGCAATGGATTTCTTTTGGATCCCAGAAGACATCAGAAAGCTTATATCAGGATACTATAAATATACATATATGAGATTTTTGAATGGTAAATATTCAACAAATTGGCAGAAATTAAACGTTGGCATAATGATGGGCTGTGTTATCTCTCCATTAATTTACGTTTTGGTAATGGAGATGTTACTATGCAGTACTAAAGATACCACCAGTCAGAAAACTGTCCCATCTATGAAAGTTTTATGGATGACGTGACGGTGATTTCAGAGTCGAAATCCCACATGGAAAAACTGCTGAAACGCCTACAGGAGCTTTTCAAGGGGGCAGTAATGAAAATATAACCTTCTTAAAGCCGTCATCATCATCATCATGTCGTGCCGCTAGCACGGATATCCCTGACCCTCTCTGGCCACTTCTCCCTTTCGTTCATCGCCTCCGGCAGGTCTTCAGGGCTACATCCCGTATCCTCACATAGTTGCTGTATGTATGTTCGCCCTAGTCATCCTGCTTTTGCTCAGCCATATATGGGGGTCTATAGGAGTACATTACTCCTATGGACCCCCACATTTTGCTATCGATAATAACGTAATCCCCACAATACGTGAAAGAAAACGTGAAAAGCCTCGGTCGCTGCTATTCCCTTCCACTTACTGATCGTCACCAGTGGCAAGATCTTTTAAAACAATTAAAAGATGGCTTACTCTCCATTGATGAATGTGACCTCATTGCGAAAGATAAACTGTGGTGTGTTTATTTTGGTTTAATCCCAAGATTAGCATGGCCCAAGCAAATTTTGAGGTATCGCTTTCGAGAATCGAAAAAATAGAGAGCTTAATCAGTAAGTTCCTAAAGAAATGGTTAGGAGTTCTTAAATTCTTAATAAACATAGCGTTATACAGTTCACCAACGAAGCTGAAGCTACAAACAAAGTCACTTGTTGAGGAATTTTAATTAGGTAAAGCATGACTGTTCCAAATGCTGCACAACTCTGTGGACCCACTTGTGAAAAGTGCACAACCTACCATAATAACAGGTAGAAAATGGAACGCGAAATATACAGTGGAGACGGCAGAATCTTCCCTCCAAATGAAAGAGATGATCGGCTCTGTTGCAACTGGGAGAGCCAGATTTCGTCTTCACCCACAACGGTGGTGGTCAAAAAAGGCCACAAAGAATAAACGAAGAATGGTTTTGGAAGAGATTCATCATTTTGAGGAAAGCAAACCTCTTGCCATAGCTGTAGTGCAACCCAAATAACGTGCATGGACTACGTGGGAAAACACCAAGGACAGGACCATCACATGGAGTGACATCAAGCAAATGGAGCCTAAACAATTAGGTTTCCTCATTAAAGCAGTTTATGACATTACCTACACCAGTAAATTTAAAACTCTGGGGGTTAAGTACATCCAACCTTTGCAAAGCGCACGTCATTAAATGGCAATCTGCTGGCAGAAAAAGCCAATGACATGCATGAAATCAGTGGTCACAGATAAGGATCCATAGTTTTAGAGATATATAAAAACTAATATATATTTATCTATAATTATTATACAATAGCTCTATCACAGATATTGAGCACTCTCCAAATTATACCGCATTTGGTCTGCCACAAACCCACCAAGTGAGATAGTGATGATCATAAACTGTTGTAATATATATATATATATATATATATATATATATATATAGGGTGGCCCACAAAAGACTGACACATTTTAAAAAGTCATAAATTTTTTGTTTTTCATTTAGTTTTTTATATTATTTGTCATACGTTATAAGTAATCTTAAGAAATAAAAAGAGTCAAGTCACATTTGGTTTGGTTTGGTTTGGTTTAGTTTGGTTTGGTTTGGTTTGGTTTGATTTGGTTTGGTTTTATGGCATATCCTGGTGGAAATGCCACTGACCCGATTTGAAGAGTGCTGGCCTCTTCCAACGGAATCTCTTCTTGAACTCCCTTAAAACCTCAACATAGTAACCCTAACCGTTTGGCCAATCAACTGTGGTGTTCTGACTTCCTTATTCCTCCCACACCTCTCATCATCTCACAGACTCCCTGCCTTCCTTGAATCTCTTATGTCACTCAAAAACTGATTTTCGATTCATGCAATATGGTCGAAAAGCAGTCTGAAGCATTCCATATGTTTGTGTGGCAGCATTTTTTTGCCATTTTAAAATCAGAATTTTATTGCATATCGTTCTTCTAAAGTGTCCTCACGTCCAGATTACATTTTTGAAATTCGCCAGCTGTGACAATCAGACTTTAGTAGGGTGTATTCCAATTGCTGCTATTGTTGTTCATTTGAAGCTGAAATCATAAAAATTGGTCAGTCATCTGATAAGATGTTATAGCAATGACATACTGAATTTTCAAGAGTCTACAACAATTTTAAATGCCTGTACAAAAAAGTCTGGAAACTTATTGAAGGCACCACATATATTAAATATTTGATTAATGTTTTTAAACAAGCCTAAACTCATTTTTTCACAAAATTGAAATAATTCATGTATATCTAATACGAATACAGAGTTAAATTTAAAAACAGTTCTATTTCAAACTATTCAGAATCGCATAAGTACACGGTTTAGTTCTATTTGACCCATCAGGTGCTTCCACTCCATGCCAGAGTGTACCTGGGAGCGATGGCAAAGAAGGGGTAATCCACATTCCCCAAGGCTCCAGCATTACTAAAGCCTCACCATATCCAGGCCACTATTTGGGGGAATCTTACCCGTCTGCAGAGATGCAGTCAGTGTATTCTACAGCCCCAGCGGACTGGGCCAGTCAAGTTACCGTGTGAAAAAATAAACTAAGATAATAGAATTTTATTATTCAATTGACAAATCTACAATTTCACCTGAAAGAAAATATCGTATCTACCATTTTTATGTGAAGAATCCTCTAAGAACAAACATGATGAAGAGCTTAGTGTACCGATTTAAAAATTTTGGCTCAGTGACAGACCACACACAAAGCGGTCATTACAAAAGTGTTTGTATATAGGCAGCAGCAGAAACTGTTTTTTCATGAGTCAGTCTTAAGTTAGTCGACCGTAGTTGAAGGCAACCCAGAGGCTCCCTTTTCAACAGCTACTGCATAGAAGTGTAAGGAAGAGTGTTACTCCTTTCCCTGGATTGCTCCATTTACCCTTCATCCATATCATATTATGCTGAGTGTAAAGCAAGGAGGCATCAAGTACCATTTTCTGAGTCTTTGGTATGACTAGACGTGAGATTGAACCCAGTCTCCCAGACCATTTGCAAGCACTCAATTGGCTATGTCAACAGGCTGATATATAGTATTTTGATAATAATAGGTCTATGTACTTCCTGTTTATCCTATTTACCAACCCCTCCGCTCGGGCAGGATATGACACAAGATCAATTTTTAAGCGGAGTTTAACAGGTTTGAATTCAAAGTTTTCCTTCTCCTAGACTAGTTGCCTCACCAAGGAAGAACCCAGTCAGTCCTACTATTTACCCATAACTGGAGGGAGAATTATTGGATTCATACCTTTCCCAAGAGTATTAGTGCAATGTGAAATACAATCAATCTCGTCCAGGATTTGAACTCGAGTCGCCGTGTCCATCTCCTACGACGATAACCATTACACCACGGGCACCTGTACTTCCTGTTTATTAATTTCTTCATAACTTTTGCCCCGTATATGTATGTATCCTACCACCAATCCTTTCATAAGCTTTTTTCTCAGTCTACTGTAGACATTAGGCCATCTCCAAGATCTGTTTTACATGGAGAATGATACTTAACTTATAGTGATAATCTATAATGAATTATCAAGGGGTTTGAATATGGAGTTTTACTTCTAGCTTTGTTATCACTCCATTCTGCCCTATTTTGTTGATAATTACGGAGAGAATAGATTCATGCCTTTCTCAAAGTACTGCTGATAAGTAGTGGAATAAATGTACCATACCCATGATACGGATATGTGTGAAACGTTCATAGAATATTCATAACATATATACATAGAACATAGGAATCCGAAACACGAAAAACACTTACGACTTCTTAGTTCAGGTACGAAACTTTTTATTACCTTTGAGTTTAAAGGTTTTTCGACATAAGGAAAGAGATACACAATCTTTCTATGCTGGCTTTTCCATCAGTCCCAAAACACGAGCGACACCTGCCACAAGGCCACTGGCCTGGCTTCGGCGAGCAAGCGAAAGTCAACCTTCTTCCTCCGAGGCAGAACTCAACTCACTGACTTTTCTCAAATCTCCCCAAATCCTCCGAGCACGCTTCCGGTGCATGACGTCATTCCCATCTCCTGGTCCTGGGATTTTTATTTTGACATCTGTAAACGACACATCCTCCCCCTCGCGCGTCAACACCTGCGCTCAAGTTTGCACCTAACTAACCCATGTACTGAGCTGAAAGGTTCTCAGCCTAACTAAACCCAAAGGCAAGATATATAAAACGAAATCCTCGGCCATTATATTACATAAAGATAAAATCTTTTTTTCTATAGTAGAGACCATTAAGAATGTTGAGCAGAGAAAGCCAAATTAAATGGGTCATTCATCTAAATAGAAATGTGCATTCGTTTTTAAATTTTGTTTGAATCGGAACAAGAATTTCGAATGTTAGGAAAACTTTATTTCATTCAAAAATTTTTTTAAAAATCATGAAATTTGAAATTCATGAATAAATGTTCTATTATGTCAAGTGCAATAAAATTTTGATATTTTTGTATAATGTTTTTATTTCTTACTGCCACAACTAAACAATTTGAACAAAATTGTATCTTGGTTCAAATATTTATGATATATACTATATACATAAGTAAAATAAAGTTGGGCACCTTAGTCGAGGATGACCCAAAGGCTCTCTTTTCGACAGCTACTACACCGAGGTGTAGGGGAGGGTGCTACTTCTTTACCTGGATTGCTCCACTTTACCCTTGACCCTTACTTTATAATGCTGAGTGTTAAGCAAGGAGGCATGAAGTATCATTTTTTAAGTCTTTGGTATGACTGGACCTGGGATTGAACCCAGGTCTCCAGGGTCATTGGTGAAGTGAACACTCTAACCATTATGCCAATGTCTTATATATATATATATCTTTAAGACAAAAACAAAACCGGTCACATTAGGATTATAAATTTATTTTCATCCTGTTATATGTTTTTGATATAAATCAAAAACACGAGAAAAAAAATTAACTGGACCGAATAATACTCATATATATATATATATATATATATATATATATATATATATATATATATATATATATAGTATATATATATATGTATTTGACATTTAACTATGTGAAAAAAAAATCTGTACCCATACTAAACTGAATTAGCTGAATTAGAACTGTTTGAATAAACTGAATAGCTTGAAATAGAAATATTTTTGATAATTAAACTGTGTACTCATGCTAAACTGAATTGTTTGAAATAGAACAGATTATTTGTATTAAAATGGATTTGGCATTTAATAACCAACAAAGGTTGATATACCATAAAACCCAACCAACCAACCAACTATATATATATATATTTGACTGACCCATTGATATATTGGGTTGAGTGTTCACCAATGGTCAAGGAGACCAGGGTTCAATCCCAGGTAGAGACATAATAAAGACTCAGAAAATGGTATTTGATCCCTCCTTGCTTAACACTCAGCATCATAAGGTACAGATCAAGGAGCAATCCAGGGAAAGTAATGCTTTCCTCAACACCTTGGTGTAGTAGGTATTGAAAAGGAAGCCTTCAGTTTATCCTTGACTTTGGTCAGCCAACTTACTAACTATATATGTGTGTGTGTCTGTGTGTCCTTAAGTATATATATATATATATATATATATATATATATATATATATATATATATATATACAGGATGACTGGGATCATATAAAATGTCTGTTAAAAACATGTATAGAAAATAATTTTCAATCAACAAATCAATATGCTATGTTAGAATATAATTTTTTGTCACTTCTTTTATTGTATATCAACTTTTTTAAAAACTGTTTTAAAAGTTTTCTAAAAAAATTTTCTTAATGAAAACTTTTAACTTGACAATGACCAAAGGTGAAACAAGTTGAGAACAATTGAAAAACAAATAAGGCAAAGAAAATATTCCTATTTGTCAAATCACTTTTGTTCATCTTTTTTATATATATATATATAGTTATTTGTCACTGCCTTCCACCAGACAGGACCTGACACAAGGTCGATGATTATAGTGGAGATTTAGGGGAGAGCAAGGATGGGCACAAGCCGAGACTCAAACCTTGCTGGTCTATGCTGCTCATTGACCCACTAAGTGCTATGTGGGTCTAATGAGCCAAGCAGTTTCATGAACCCAAATTTGGGGCTGGGCACGGATGCCAGGTTATAGCTTGAACTAAACAGCAAGGTTTAGTACTATACATAGGAGACAAAGGTGTCAATATATATATACATATATCTATAAAAGTTAAGAGTAAATCTGATGCTTACATAGAGACATACATGTCTTTTACCAAATGAAGTTCTCTGTGCTATTCTGAATTGCATATTAAGTATTAACAACATTAAACACCTTTATTTATAAATGTTGCAAACTATACTATTAGTATTAATATATATATATATATATATACATATATATATATATTATCTAAAGTCAAGTTAACCAATGGTGGAATGTACATATATAAAATTTTTAGAGTTGTTAAGAAAAAAGTAAGCTGATTCTTAAATCTTTTTAAAATATCTTTTTATAAGAAATATATTGAACCCTTACTCTAATGATTTTAGAATGTGTTGGTTAAAAAATTGAATTTACTTGATTTTTATCATCATCATCATGATGTTGTGCCGCTAGCACAGATATCCCTGATCCTCTCTCGCCACTTTTCCCTATCGTTCATCACCTCTGGCATGTCTTCTGGGCTACATCCCGTATCTTCACATAGCTGCTGTATGTATGTTCTTGCTGGTTGTCCTGTTTTTGCTCGGCCATATGTTGGGGTCCATAGGAGTGCATCACTTATGAGCTCGTCCCTTCTCCTCCAGCAGTGTTCTGTGTGCCTGGTTCGTCTAACTTGACGGCAGGTGGCCGTATAGTTGGTGCTTTGTGGGGTGTTGCCGCCAGGATTTGTTTAATATTGCTCGCAACATTCTTGTGTAGTTGCCGTCTAGCTTCTTCTCCAGCCGTTTTGTTAGCGTCCAAGTGGTGTATCCATACAGCAGTATCAACACAACTGCTGCTTGGAAGAAACTGCATTTCATATTATCGGTCAGGTCTGATATTTGCAAACTATACTACTAGTATTAATATATATATATATATATATATATATATATATATATATATATATATATATTGTCATCCACAGACAGACTGTTTCGTTCTATCAGAACTCTTCAGTGTGGTTAGACACGCAGGATGCTTGAAGCCGGGATCAAAACCCGTCCAACTTTACGTTAGACTTAGTTTCAGACTTCTCGGCCACCAAGCAGACCATGTTGGCTAAGGGAATTTTTTAAGGTATTTATTCAGCAACAGCAGCAGCCGTTTGTTTACATTTTTTATACCCTATCGGCTACCTGAGTGCTCAATTCTTTCGAAGAGCTTTGCATTACGCTAGCGGCGGCCGACAATTCCTTCACCAGAGTACTCAACCCAATGGGGGAGCGTATATATATATATATATATATATATATATATATATTATCCAAAGTCAAATTAACCAATGGTGGGAATGATTCTATTTTTAGATTATTTTTTTCACTTGTAATTCAAAATCCAATAGAGAGCTTAATGTAAAATAATTATAAATTAGAATACAGAGCAAATAATTCCATATGAAAGAAAATCCTTTAAAAATTACACATATTTTTTCTAATAATATCTATTTCAGCAGACCCTATATTTTTTTTTTTAAATGTTAGATCTGCGTCTTCAGAAAAAAATTATGAGAAATTTCTGATGAAAATTTAGAAAGATTCATAAAAATCCACCCCCCCACACACACACACACTTTTTAAAAATATTAAAACCTGATCATTTGTTTTTCCGATCTAGTTAACAAATGTCATAGAATACATGTTGCAAGATGTATCAATTGTTGACTCCTTTTCACCTCATTTTAAGTAATTTATATGATGACAAACAAATTTTAAACTCACATGAAATAAATAAAGAATAAAAGAATAAATGAATTTAGGGAGAGAAAATTATCTACTTTAAACAACTTATATAGGTATTAATAACCTCTTAACAAAATTAAACTATATCATAAAATATTATATTATATATTAATATAATTTTATCAAAAAACTAAGAAAATTGTCATACCAAAATTTCTATACAATTCAATATAATTGGTCACATTAAAAATGTAAAAATAAAAATTATACCAGTTGCAGTTAAGACTATTATCTAAAATTATAAACAAATACAACAAATACTTAAGTTTAATATATATATATATATATATATATATATATATATATATATATATATATATATATATATATATGTTTTAAGATCAGTGTGACAGAAGTGTACATATATATATATATATGTATATATGTGAAGATTTATATCAGTGTGTAGGTTCATTAGTATTACCTCATATTAAGTGCTGCTAACAAATATTTGAAAAGAAAAAAAAAATCTTTTTTATTTCTAAATTTTGCTGGAGCCATTTATATTTTAAACAGAGTCATCAAGTTTTATCTACATAAAAATAGTGAAGCTTCATTTGAAAAAGGAAATGAGTCAGGAGAAAAGAATTGGAAAGCACAAATTTGGAAATCATGACTGGAATTTCCTATTTTCTTCTTAGAATGTTATGAAGAACTAAAAACAGCAAAAAAAAAGAAGAATCATTGTTCATTTTCTAAATTAGAATTTAAGTTCCAACTTGCTTTCCACCAACCGTTATTCACTTTATCAGCTAGGGTAGTAGAATACATCAACTGCATCTCTCCATAGAGGTAAGAACCCACCCCCAACAAGTGTCTTGGGTGTGACACTAAATTACATCATGAGGCTCTAGTTTTTGATCTTTAGGGAGCATGGAGTACACATTCATTGCCATTATTCCCAGGTCCACTCACCAATAACTTCTAGGGTCCCATCTATAAATCATGAAGAACTTTTCAATTAATTACTTAGAATCATAATAATTATTTTATTATTTGAAACTATATAGCCATGTACAAATTGTTTATATTGCATAGAAATATTTGATAAATAAAAATACTAATGTTAAATAGCAATACTTGAAACCATTTAAATGAGCAAGGAAATGATTGATATTGAATAGAATTATTAGAGTTAGATAGGAATACTTGAAGCCATTTACTTGTGTACAAAGAAAAGATTAATATTTGATTGAATTATTAGTGTTAGAAATAGTTGAAGCCATTTACTTGTGTACAAAGAAAAGATTAATATTTGATTGAATTATTAGTGTTGTAATGGTTAAAATGCTGGACTGCATAATTGTAGTAAGCGAGTTCAAACTCCAGTCATGCCATTATGTTAACTTTTGGACTAATTCCCTTGGGAAAGGTATGAAACCCCTTATCCTGCATTTTATGGGTTAAATTGTACCACTACAGTCATTCTAAAAGGATGGATTAGGCATTAAATAACCCAAGAAAGTTGATATGCCATTAAATAACAAACAAACAAACGATATTCCTATGTAATATAAATAATTTGCACACAGCTGTATGGTTTATAAAAAATAATAGTAATGATAATCCTTAGTAAAGGACTAAATAGTCCTATTTAATATGGGACCTTAACAGGCACAGCCGATCTGGATCGGAGTAATGGCAATGAAGGTGTACTCCATATTCGCCAAAGTTCCAAAGTTGGAGCCTCACCATCCGATGTAGTTTAGTGTCAGACCCAAAGACACTTTTGGCGTGGGGTTGTTCTTACCTCTCTGCAGAGGTGAAGTTGGTGTATTCTACAGCGTCAGCAAACACAACTGTGCAATTATAGAGTCTTTATGACCGCCCTCTTGCTATTTGTGTTTGCTAATGGCCCAGAAGACCTGAGTTCAATCCCAGGTCGAGTCATACCAAAGACTCAAAAAATGGTACTTGATCCCTACTTGCTTAACACTCAGCAATGTAAGGTAGGGATCAAGGGTAAAGTGGAGCAATCCAAAGAAAGGAGTAGCACCCTCCCCTACACCTAGGTGTAGTAGCTATTGAAAAGGGAGCCTTCGGGTCACCCTCGGCTAAGGTTGCCAACTTTACTTTACTATCATTTGCTTGAAACTATATCATCAATACATTGTATAGCCACATACATATACAAATATATGCAGAACATAATCAAACATAATGACGAACTTCAATGAACGAACGTACACACTTCTTTATGAAAATATATCTCTCACACTTTATTCTCAAAAGGGTGATGTTTGTTGTGTGTAAGAGATGAGTTGGAGATGGGGACAGACTGTTATTCTGACCCAAAGTTCTTCTCACAACCATAGCAGCACTTCTTCCTCATCTTGGCTTGGAGTTGCTTAACCATGGATCACTGAGGGCCCAAAGCCCTCAGTCTGCAAGCTGATTCTCATGCTGGCATCCTATCTCCAACTGACTCAAACCGTCTGTGTGCCTGGTTATATCATTGTTTAACGCTCACCTACTTCCGCTGTTCTTCCGCTTATTTACACTGGTGCATCTCTTGATTGACGGCTCAGTCGAGGGTCAATATATAACAATTATCATCATATCATGCTACTAACATGGATTTCCCTGATTCTCTCTCACCATCCACCCCTATAATCCATCACCCCCAGCATGTATTCCAGACTGCATCCAGTGTCTGTACAGAGCTGTAGTTAGTAAATTCTTGTTAGTTACCCAAAGTTGGCTCATCTATTTGAAGGGTTCCATTGGAGAACATCATTTATGAGATCAACCTTGCTTCTCCAGCAGTGTCCCATATGTTCTTTTTGTCTTGATGATTTTAGAGATAGTAGGTAAGTGGCTATACAGCTGTTGTTTCGTAGAGTGTTGCTTACAGGATTTGTTCAATATTGCTTGTAGCATTCTTGTGTAATTACTGTCTAGCTTTTTCTCAATACAGTGGTGCATCCTTACAGTAGTATTAACACACCCACTGCTTGGAAGAAATCCCGTTTTATTTTATTGCATTGATCAGACTTCTATATGACCCATAAAATATTGATAGCAGTCCATGCCTTTGCTAGGTGCATATTGACATCACTTACAGTTAATGAGATGCTGCTACCGAGATATGTGAACTTATCTACTGATTTCAGAGGAGTGCCACTTTAAGTGCCTGAGCTCTTTTTTGCACACAGTTAAATGGTTTCAAGTATTTCTATATAACAGTCACAATTTAACATGAGCCATTTGTTTGCACACAGTCTGTTCTATTTGACCCGATCAGGTGCTAGCACTCTGGGTCAGAGTGGACCTGGGAACGATGGTAGTGAAGGGGTACTCTACATTCTCTAAATCTCCAAGGCTGGAGCCTCACCATTCAAATTGTTTAATGTCATATCTAGGACACTCATTGGGAAGGGGTCTTACCCCTCTGCAAAGATACAGTTGGTGTATTCTACAGCCACAGCTACAGCCACAGTGTATATTGAAGATTTTCTTCTCTCGCAGAAATAACAGAGAAGACTTTATCTACAAACATATGAGGGTCAGCTCTTCTTGTGAAACACGGTATCAAAGTAAAACTTGTTTATCAACTTATTTCCATCACCTGAATGTAAAATGGTGATCAAAGGTTTTTTCATTCTGTCCTTGATCAAGACATTTTGATATTATGAGTGGCCTTTTTTGATTCCTCTCAAGTGACAACTGTGCATCAATATTTATTTATAGAATTATAAATAAACTGATAAATAAATGTATAAATATGTGAGGGAGTACATCTTAAAAATTGACCTCATATTCTATCATACTCATGGGTTGAGTATATATATATATATATATATATATATATATATATATATATATAATCTTGACATGTTTGTTTAAAGACCATGGAGTTGTTTATTTTCATGGTATTTAAAAATAAATTTTGGTAGTGGAGGTACCATTCATTCTGTTCATAATATATATATATATATATATATATATAGTATTCTTTGGTCCAGTTAAACTGGAGTTGGGAGTAATTCCATCAGGACAAGAAATTATTCGTGAGTGAATATTTAAATTTTCCTGGTAAAGAGCTCAATGTAACAATAATACAGAGCAATAAATTCTTTAAGAAAAACATGTGACTGGTTTTGTTGTTTTTCTTAAAGAATATATATATATATTTAACATTCTTTACATAAACATGAAAAAATATAACATATATATAAAAACATAAGTTGACACAACTGTTTTTAAATTGTAGTCTTTATTTAATAATCTTAACAAATGGTTTGGTTTCCATATTTAATGACATATCAACCTTTGTGGATTTAGTAATGCTAATGCCATCCTTGTAGAAGAACAGTAGTGATATTATTTAACCCATTACTAAGGGGATAAGAGAGTTCATGCCTTTCCCGAGGGTATTAGTTTGAAAGTTAACATAATTGCACAACTGAAGTTTAAACTTACTTTCTAAGATGTTGCAGTCCAGCAAAGCAGCCACTACACCATGTAGACTTTCTCTAAACAATTTCGGTTGGTTGGTATATCAACTCTTGTAGGTTATTTAATGCTGAATCCTATTTATACATATATCAACTATATATGATTTGTAAACAAAGTGTTTGTAGGTAACATTTTTAAACAAGCCAGAGTTCATTTATTTGCACACATGGTTTTAAATATTGCTATCTTGCTCTAATAATTCTATTTGATTTTCATTATTTGTTTTCACACAGTTAAATGGTTTCAAGTATTGCAATTTAATACTAACAATTCAATTTAACATCTGTTATTTGTTTGCACTCAGTTAAATGGCTAAAAAGTTCTATTTGACCCATAGATGGGACCCTAACAGGGACCATCACTGCAGGTCACAGTGGACCTGGGAGTAATGGCAATGAGAGGGTACTCCACATTCTCTAAAGCTCTATGAATGGGGCCTCACCATCAAATGGTTTTGTCTCATATCCAGGACACTTGTTGTTGGGTGGGGATCTTACCCCTCTGCAGAGGTGAGGTCGGTGTATTCTACAGCCCAAGCCAACAAGCTTCCTAAACAATTAAAGAATAATCGATAATAGAAATGAAAATTTGGCAAGCTTGATATCTGGAATTTTTAAGTGTTTATTCTTTTAAGCATTGATTTATCAGATCCGTTGTTTTCTGTTGTGGAATATTCAACTCAAGCTGTATTCAAAACATAAATCTATGTACTTTCTATATGGTGAACAGTATGACTTTTCGTATTTTCAGGGGGGGGCGTACATTTTTAATTTTGGATTGGATATGAGTGTAGTATTTATGTTCCCTGCTTATATCATCATCATCATCATTGCATGGATTCCCTTGACACTCATCCATTTTTATCAGCCATTTCTCTTGGCAGATTTCCATATAGTTGATAACCTATCAATTGCGGTCTATGCCTTTCCTTTGTGTGTGTTAACATTGCTTGCCACTTAAAGTGTATATGGCTCCTTCTTGTTAAAAACACATAAACTCTGTTTTATATACATTCATGTAGAGGCCATTGTTTCTTGCTACCTGTTCCAAGTTGTACAGCAGACATTCGACTTGCATATGTGTATTTATGAGAAGTGCTAGATCATCTGTGTAGCCTGTATTCATGATTGTTTCTGCGGAATATTATCTGCTTTTTTGCTTCTTTTTTTGTACCAAACCATTTTATTTCATTAGATCTATTGACGTTTGTAGTATGTAATCTAGGCAGATTAGGAATAGAAATGGCATCTATGTTTGCAGTATGTAATCTAGGCAGATGAGGAAGAAAAATGGCATCTATGTTTGTAGTATGTAATCCAGGTAGATTATGAATAGAAATAGCGCCAATGTTTGCAGTATGTAATCTAGGCAGATAAGGAATAGAAATGGCATCTGTGTTTGTAGTATGTAATCTAGGCAGATTATGAATAGAAATAGCGCCAATGTTTGCAGTATGTAATCTAGGTAGATAAGGAATAGACATGGCATCTGTGTTTGTAGTATGTAATCTAGGCAGATTATGAATAGAAATAGCGCCAATGTTTGCAGTATGTAATCTAGGCAGATAAGGAATAGAAATCATGCCAATATATCTCCTTGTAAGACTAGTAACAGTTTTAAAAAAAATCAGTGTCATCATCGGGCGAGCAAACAATTAAAGACACACAGACAGACAGAATAAATCCGATGGTATACACATAGAGAATACGAAAAGAAAACTATTCAAATGATATAGACTTTATGTATACATTGCCAATATTTCTGTCTTGCTTAGTCGGCTGACCCCCAATGAGTATCCTGGATATGACACTAAGCAATCTGTTGGTGAGGTTCCAGTAATGCTAGAGCTTTGGGGAATGCGGAATATCCCTTCATTGCCATCGCTCCTTGGTCCACTCTGGCTTAGAGTAGTAGCACTTGAAGGGTCCTATCGATGGGTCAAATAGAACTAAATTGTGCACTTATGCTAACCTGAATTGTTTGAGATAGAATTGTTTTTGTATGCTAAACTGCATTGTTTGTGAGGGAATTGTTTTGTATGCTAAACTGGATTACTTGAAATAGAACTGTTTTGACATTTAACTGAGTGTAAACAAAAAAAAAAACTATACTTATACTAGACTGAATTGTTTAAAATAGAACTGTTCATATGTATAAAAATAGATTTTGCATTAAATAACCTACCATGGTTGATATGCCATAAAACCAAACCAAACCGGTCAAAGTGATCATCATCTGGGTAGTTTAATTGTTGTTTGAATTTAAAGTTTTTTCAAACTCATAAGAGTGACATCAGTCAAGTTGGAAACGAAACACAATTAAGAATGCATTTTTTCCGTTTGAAAATTCTTTTTTAGATGAAACATTTAAAAAAACAGATATACGGGGTGCCTTCAATAAGTTTCCAGACTTTTTTGTACAGGCATCTAAAATTGTCGTAGACTCTTGAAAATTCACCATGTTATTGCTATACATCTTATGAGATGACAGACCAATTTTTATGATTTCAGGTTCAAATCAACAGTTACAGCAGTAATTGGAATACACCCTACTAAAGCCTGATTGTCACAGCTGGTGAATTTCAAAAATGCAATCTGGATGTGAGGACTCTTTAGAAGAACGATATGCAATAAAATTCTGATTTTAAACTTGCAAAAAATGCTGCCACACAAACGTATGGAATGCTTCAGACTGCTTTTGGAGCATCTTGCATGAATCAAGCATCAGTTTTTGAGTGGCATAAGAGATTCAAGGAAGGCAGGGAGTCTGTGAGGGATGATGAGAGGTGTGGGAGGAGTAAGGAAGTCAGAACACCACAGTTGATTTGCTAAAGGGTTAGGTTAGGGTTACTATGTTGAGGTTTTAAGGGAGTTCAGGAAGAGATTCGGTCGGAAGAGGCCAGTACTCTTCAAATCGGGTCAGTGGAATTTCCAGCAGGACAATGCACCAGTCCACAACTCCATCCTTGTCACAGACTATTTGACCAAGATGGGCATCAAGACAGTTCCTCACCCTCCCTATAGTCCAGACCTTGCTCCCTGTGACTTTTGCTTATTCCCTAAGCTCAGAGGCTGTCGTTATGAGACAATTGAGCAGATGAAAGAGGCTGTGACCAAGGTCATTGACACACTCACACAAGAGGACTTCCATGGGGTCTTCCAGAAGTTGTTGGAACGGTAAGCAAGTGCATTGCAGCCGGAGGAGATTACTTCGAAGGGGACTAGAGTTTCATGTGTGTACTATCAATAAAAGTGACCATACGAAAAAAGTCAGGAAACTTATTTAATGATCCTCGTATAATCTAACAGTATCATTTATTGATTTCTTCCCAGGGTCGGTTTAAGGTGAGTTTGATAAATTGGGTCCCACGTAAACGTGAAAGGTTTTCAAAACCAAAAATGATTAAACTCGACAATTTCACAGAAGAGTGTAAAAGATTTGGTGATGCTATCACGAGAAAATGGCTTTCGTATGAAATAACCCACGAAAGTTGGTATACCATAAAACGAAGGCACTAAATCAAACGTATAATGGTTAAACAGATATATTTGACTTATAGATGGGACCCTAACAGGTACTACCACTCTGGGTCAGAGTGGATCTGGGAGTAATGGTAATGAAGAAATACTCTGCCCTCTAAAAATTTCCTGAATTGGATCCTCACCATCAGATGTAGTTTAGTGTCATACCTAGGACACTCCTTTTTAGTTGTGGAATTGGGGTCTTATTCTTCTGCTGGGGAAACTGTCAGGGTATTCTAAATCCTTGTGATAGGTCTAAAAAAGCTTTAAGATTTATTGAAGTTATTCGTTTTCTTGTCGTTTATTTAAAAAAAAACACTTTTCTTTGAAAATTTTTAAACATCAAAGTTTAAAGAAATTAAAAATTAAAAACAAGTCTTGGTCTATTTATCTTTCTCCCTAATCTTACCCACAGCATTTGATAACGTTTCTTTTTTTTTTATTACCGTTCTCTGTTATTTGATATGTGTCCCGTTGAAATCTTGACTCCTTCTCAATTAATGATGCCATTAGAACAGAGCCAGATAAGGAAAAATGATTTATCGCAAAAAAAAAATTACCTTCTTACAAAATATCTCAGATGAATTGAAATCCTTCAGAAGACCACATCATTAAAATCATCTAGGATCCTGGAGTGTTGAGAAAATTTGTTTTCAGTTTATCCTTTGAGAAAAACGCCAGTTATCTACTTGTTGATTGGTTGATTTTTACAGGATGTTACTTCGTCTTGGGTTATTTTATACCAAGAGGTTAGAGAATCACGTTCATTGTATGGTTATATCTACATTTTTTTGTGAAGTCGGTTTTTTTTTTCTCTCTCTTTTTGCACACATTTCTGTTGAATACGAATGATTTTTATACAGATTTATTTGACCCATAGATGGGACCCTAATTGGGTGAACCTAGGAGTAATGGTAATGAAGTTGTACTTCACTGTCCCAAGATTTCAGAACTAGAGCTCCACCTCCAGGATTTGGAATCAGCGACTTGAGTTCAAATCCTGGACTAGACAATTTTTGTTTCTCTTCGAATTAAAGTTATTGAGAAAGATATGAATCCACCCGTTCTTCCAGGAACTGTTGGTTAATGGTAAAGCAGGGAAGGTTCTCTAGTCTGGATTAGACAATCAATCTACGAGAAGGAAAACCCTCGATTCAAACCAGCTGTACACCGCTTAAAAAATCTGAGTCACATCCTGCTAATGGCGGAGAGGTTGGGTAAATATATGGCTTGGTTTGGTTTGGTTTGGTTTGGTTTTATGGCATATCAACCATTGTAGGTTATTTAATGCCAAATCTATTTTATACATATAAACAGTTTTATTTCAAACAATTCAGTTTAACATAAGTACACAGTTTAAATGTCAAAACAGTTCTATTTCAAGCAATTCAGTTTAGCATAAGTACGCAGTTTAGTTCTATCTAACCCATAGATAAGATCCTATTAAGTGCTACCACTCCGGGCCAGAGTGAACCTGGAAACGATGGCAAAAAGGGGTACTCTGCATTCCCCAAAGCTCCAGCATTACTAGAGCCTCACCATCAGATTGTTTAGAGTCATATCAGGATACTCGTTGGGGGGATTCTTACCCCTATGTAGAGATGCAGTCGGTGTATTCTACAGCCTCATCCGACTGGGCCCGTGTAAATATGTGTTTTATTTTATTTTTTATTTCTTTTTGTTTTATTTTTCTTATCATTTACCGGTTTGTTTCATGTCATTTGCAAATTTCAAATAATTATTTAACTTTCCTTGGAAATTGTCAGATCGATTTATAACAATTTGGTGTTCGGAAAGAAATTATATTACAGATGATTGAATGATTGATTAATATCAACGGCATGTCATCCCATCTAGGGTCATTTTATGTCTACAGGTTAGAGAATTTCCTTCATTGTACATTCATATATATATATATATATATATATATATATATATATATATATATATATATACATAAATTGTGTGCAGTTGTTTGCACTTAGTTGTATGATATAAGGTATTCCGATCTAATACAAATAATTTGTACACAGTTTTATGGTTTCAAGTATTCTTATCAAATACTAATAATTATATGGTTTCAAGTAATTATTTTTATTTAATAATAGTTATTTGTTTGCACAATTATATTGGTTCAAGTTATTAATAATTATAAATCTTGGTAAATAATTATAATTTCAAGTAACTATTCGTAATACAAATAATTTATAGGGGGTGTCCTCGTGGTGTAATGGTTAAAGCGATGGACTGTGGGATCGTAGTAAGCGAGTTCGTACTCCAGTTGCGCTGTTACGTTCACTTTCGGGCAAATGCCCTTGGGAAAGGTATTGAACCCCCTTATCCTCCCAGCTATGGGTTAAATAGTAGCACTACTGTTTTTCTAGGAGAATGGCTTTGGCATTAAATAACCTACAAAGGTTGATATGCCATTAAACAAAGAAAGCAAACCAAATAATTTATAATTATAAGGAGTAGAGTGTTTGCCAATGGTCCGGGAGACCATGGTTCAATCCCAGGTCGAGTTATACCAAAGATTCAAAAAATTGATACTTGATGCCGTCTTGCTAAACACTTATAAGGTATGGATCAAGGGTAAAGTGGAGCAATCCAGGGAATAGAGTAGCGCCCTCCCTACACCTCGATGTAGTAGCCATTGAAAAGTGAGCCTTCGGGTCGGCTCGACTAAGGTCGCCAACAACTACATTTATATTTACGGAAATACAGACAGTAACGGTTACTGGTGACTGACTAGACTTGCTTGACTTGTTTATCATGTCAATCACTATTTATAGTGTCGGGGAGGGTCCATGTAGTGACGTCATAGGCACATAACCATAGCAGTTAGCTAATTTGCATATTTGCCCTTAAAAATCGCTTATTTAAAAAGGAAATGAAATTCGGTTATTCGAAAAAATAAGATTGAAAATGTACATTTTATTATTTATTTTCTACTTTACTTTTTAATAATCTATTATTATTATTTTTATTTATTTATTTTGTTTTTTTTCACATCAGTATTAGCTGATGGTTTTTCACTGGAGTTTGAGTGACAGCGACTCTCCTCAAGTCTCCAGGACTCTTTGCATTATACCCGATCTTCAAAATGCTGTTGCCTGGATGGTCTCCTTTTATTTCCAAGTCTTCCAGTCCCTTTACCAATCCTTCGGAGATTGTTCTAAGTGAACTATAATTTTTCACGCATTAGAGTTTTTTACATCAGCGTTAGCTGATGGTCTTTCACTGGAGTTTGAGTGACAGCAGGTCTCCTCAAGTCTCCATGAATTTTCTCAGTATTCTGGCCGTTCTCAATAATGTCGTAGTTCGGATGCTCTCCACCCGTCCGCCAACTTCCAAGTCCTCCAGGCCCTTTAGTAATCCTTTCGTTACTGTTCCAAACGCACCAATTACAATTGGTATAATTGTCACCTGTATGTTCCATAGCTTTTTCAATTTCCTAGCAAGGTCGAGGTACTTATCTTTCTTTTCACATTCTTTCAGTTTTATTCTGTGGTTAGCCGGGACAGCAAAGTCGACAATTTTACAAGTTCTCTTTTTTTTTTTTGTTGATTATTATTAGGTGTGGTCTTCTGGCCGAGATCAGGTGATCCGTGTGTATGGCAAAGTCCCATAGGAGTTTATGTATGTTATTTTCTAGGACAGGTGCTGGGTTGTGTATATACCATTTGTTTGTATGGTCAAATTTAGATTTCTTGCACATCTCCCAGTGGATCACCTTGCCGATCCAATCATGTCTAGTCTTATATTTCTTCTGCGCTAATTTGCTGCATTCGCTTATTATGTGATTGATGGTTTCATCTCTGTCACCGCATAGCCTAAATTTGCTATTTTGTTGCGTCTTATCTATTCTCGCTTTGATATGATTGGTTCTTTCGGACTTGTTTTGTGCTACTATTAGGGGAGATTCTGTTTCTCTCTAAAAGTGTCCTTTTCTTAGCCATGTCCAGGTTTTCTCGCGTGAGATGTTGTTTATTAGTCGTTTAAAACGTCCATAGAATTGTTTTCCTTCCCATTTTCGTTTCCTAGTTATTGTCATTCTCTTGTCCATCGTGATATCAGTATCGTTTCTGATGGCTGTAATCAGTCCTCTATCGTGTTTTGTATATAGTCTTCGAGTCGTATCGATGCGTCGACACTGTCTTCAATGCGGGCAAGTCCTCTTCTTCCCTCTTTTCTTGATACATATTATCATTGTTATTATTCAGCTTTATTTTCGGTTTCTTACAATCCTTTAGTGTGTCTTTACCTAAGACCTAGCGTAAGGGAAGGTTATGGTTATATATATATATATATATATATATATATATATATATATATATATCTTGTGTGTGTTATTCCCCCCCCCCCACATTGATATTACTTTCCTAAGAAGGTAAGCCGTTTTGCAAAGCGCATTTTTATTTTGTATTTCAAATAGTCTGTATCTGCCAGGTGTTTTGTTAATGAGTTTATCAGTCTTTTTTTTTAATTATATTCAGGGCTTCCTCTCTAACCGGCCCGGTGGTAAGTTCTAATCTCAAAGTCTCGGAGAATCACTTGTTTAATAAGCAATTTTTTTATTGATAACTTTTCTGTTTTCACGCTTGACTGGCAACCCGAGCCTTATTGTAATGTAAACAGAAATACTTACACCCCCCAAAAAAAGCAGACCATATAAATGTAAATTGAGTCGAGGGTAACACGAAGGCTCCCTTTTCAATAGCTACAACACCAAGGTGTAGGGAAGGGCGATACTCCTTTACGTATAATATACTTCCCTAAACCAAATCTTCAGTGTTTTTCATTCTAATTTTTTGAAAATTTCTCTCGATTGATGGATTGATTTCAACGGCATGTCAACCCGTCCAGATGTATTTTATGCCTAGAGGTTAGGGAATCGCATTCACTGTTGGTTTATATTTACATTTTTGTGTGGTTGTTTTTACGGTTTTTTTAAAATCAAATACGAATAATTTTAAAACGGTTCTATTTGATGGGACCTTAACAGCATCACCCCTCCGTGTCAGGGTGGACCTGGAAGTAATTGTTATTAAGAAGTACACCATACTCATCAGATCTCCAAAACTGGAGTTTCACCATCACATGAAGTTTAGTATCTTACTCATGAAACACACACACTCACACTTTTTTTTAGATTCTTTTACCTCTGCAGGTTGTTCGGTCATTGGAAAATGTAGTTGCTCAGTTATTGAAAAATATAGGATTAATTATCTGCCCTTGGCAGTAAAGGGGTCAGTCAGTGCATTGCCGCGGACTGGAGCCCATTTGACTCCTTTCAATATACATCATTTGTATGCTGGATGCGACATCATGCGGACATCAATTCAACTACTCAAGTTCCAAGATGGACGTCAGCAGATAAGTCTGGCCGTAAAGCCATTCAGTTTGCAACCTACCTTTTGGTTAGGTTAGGTTAGGTTTTTTTGTTTAATGGCATATCAACCTTTGAAGGTTATTTAATGCCAAAGCCATTCTCCTAGAAGAAAAGTAGTAGCACTATTTAACCCATACCTGGGGGGATAAGGGGGTTCATAGTTTCCGAAAGTGAACTTAATAGCGAGTTCGGACCCGCTTACTATGATTTCACAGTCCATTGCTTTAACCATTACACCACGAGGACACCCACCCTACCTTTTGTATTTTTAAATATATGTATTGTATTTTTTAAATATATGTTTGTACATTTACATTGTTTTGTGTTCTTCTTCATTAGAATTAAATTTTTATCTGTTAATATTGGAAAAATATATGGAGCCCAGCAAAAAAACAAAACAAAACAACAACAAAAAGCAACATATATTCTAAACCTCATCGACTGTGCCAATTTGTGTTCATTGTGTTTTATTTCTGTTATGTGAAATATTTAGAAATACAGAAATCGACAAAAATCGTATTTCAGAACTTTTTTTGAAGGTTTAGTTTAAATTCGTAGAATTTTTACATGCAGAAAATCTTTTCAATGTCGTAATTTTTCATGCGTAGATTTAAACAAAACAACAAAAAAACCTGTCTGGCTGAATGATAAAAAGAAATGCTTCGTTCATTCATAAAAAAACTCATTCATGATTCATTACAAATGTATTTTACATTTTGTAATAAATATCGTACTCAGTTGTCTGACCTTGACATATCTTTTCATCTTTTATAAGCGATTTTCATTCACCTCCCACGTGACATCGAATGTGACACAACATATTTTTTGTTATTGCGCGACACAAACTTTTGATAGCACTATCGGTGGTGCGGTATATATATATATATATATATATATATATATATATATATATATATATATTCGGTACTAACAACATGGCTACTACGGATCTTTCGTTCTGTAACAAATCAATATCTCTGATTGACGAAAATTACCAAAAATCAGAAAATTATCTGATTTTAATAAAATTTTCAGTGTTCATTCGTAAATAAATGAATTTTATTATACATTAGTTATTTTATCAAAAAACGGATGATTTTTTCAGGCCACTTAATTTTCCCTTTCACCATGTGTGTGGCGCTATTAAATCAGTAGGGATATAGGATATGGCATAGAGTTTCTGAAGAAGAAAATTTCTTAATAAGTTATTGATACTCACCAAAAAGTGAGCGGACAGACAGATGCTTCTTTTGCCATTGATATTCCATAGAGTGATTCTACATAATGGGATTTTCTACGTTGAATGTAAGTTTTAGCCTTAATCCTTTTCTTCGGAAAATCGTATTAGGGTCATCAGGAGAGAATGTGCACCGTTTCGGGACCTTCCTCTCAACGGTTTTATTTGAACACCGGTCCCCATCACTGGATATAAATGTATATATCACTGAGGCCCAATAAGTTATTTACTAAGCTTAGCTTAGATGTTGACTCAGGAGTATTGCGGCGAAATGTGATTTTCTAAATATCGTAAAAAGACAAAAGCCTGAAGGTGTGCATGAAATTTCAAAAAATAAATTGGAAGCTGTTGGAAAAAAATTGTACACCAAATGTGAATATTAAATTAATTTTTAAAAAACGTTTTGTGAGAGTTTGATACTGTGATTTAATAAAAGATATAATTTTCCTTTAGATTATTAGGGAAATAATTCTGTATTGATATTTGTTCTGCTTAAAAGGGAGGGATTCTCAAATTTGCATAATATTCTGACGTACGAAATTTATATATACAATTGAATAAAGGTATTAAATAAACAATTAAATCTAGATATATTATTATATAAAGAATATTTTTACTAATCCTACTAATCAAAAAATATAAATTTTAAAGCAAAAAAGTGTCGGCGTTTTTGTTTTTTTTTAAATATTTTTATTTACTTTTTAAGATATAAAGAATGATAGACAAAAAAAGTATGGAAACCTACCCTAACAATAATTTGTTCATTAATTTCCAGTACTATCCGTTGTGTTCGGATTGAAAAATTCTATTTTTTTGTAGGTATCGCGGTAATTTTCAGTTTTATTTACATTTCACAAGTATCATGTTGTGAAAATTCTTGGATTTTAGCGTCTTCTAAAGAAATACGTCGAAGATTTTTTAAAAAGTTCAATTATTTCTTCCAAAAAATTATCTTTTAATTCTAATTAAAATTTTAACATTTAAACTGCTAAACAAGAATTTTTGGCGACAAGGGGTTAACTACGTGCTTGTAATGCTACCATAAATAAAAACTTTTGCAATCTAAGTAAATTATTTGTTTATTCTTTTAAAAGCTTTCAGAAATGTATATAAAAAAAAAGATGTAAATACTTTTATAAAAATAGAAAATTAAAAAAAGGTAAAAATTAATGTTTTCGGAGCAATAAATAATTTGTATATTATTACCAGGTAAAACATTTCAATGTAAAAAAAAAGGAAATTCAAAGGTACAATATATTATTTCACTATGTTCATGATAAATTGATAATAATTATTTTATTGATTTTTTTATTTGAACATTCAAAACCATATTAACGTTCTTATTTTCCTTTTTTAAGATTAGATACAAAAGATATACTATTGCTGATACGATTTTCTATATCTGAAAAAGTTGAGTTTTTTTTTATTTTTTTATTTTTTTTTTTCTTTGTGGTTGGCCTTACGTACTTATAATTTTTAACGGGGGAAACTAACAGGCAAAATATATTTGTATTCAAAAGTTACGCAGAAACTATCAAGTCATTAATTTTGACTTGTTCAGTTGTCCAGTAGATACTATACATTTCAGCCGGCCGTGGTACAACTGCGCTGATCTGGTTGGGTGTGTCGTGTGTCTGGCGGCGGTAGTCGGTCAAGGCTGCCTGACGTGGGAGCCTGGGGAGCCTCGCATTCACGTCACACCGACACTGACATGCTTCTCGAGTCTCAAGAGGGAGTTCCTCAGGCTCCACCCCTCCTTGGAGAGGGTAGGTTTATCGCCTGGTGTCTGAGGAATGCCAACGGGACCCAAGGCATTTTTGTGATTGCTGGGCGTGTTTGGGCAACGGTCCTGCGCCGGACCTAACTTAAAAAAGGCCTTGTACCGCACTCGTCTGATTGGTGGGACATACGACTAATAACACTTAATAATTTTGTTCTATTATTTGGATTCAAATACCATAGTGATATAGTCATCAACATAAAAGTAATATTTTTACATAAATTGGTTTATTATTGTTTCTAGCAACTAATTTCGTTCAAAAAACTTTTTAAAAGTATTCTAAAATTTTAGTAACATTTTTTATTTCACGTAAGTTAGGTAAGTTTTCAACTTTTGGTAAATCTAAATGTGGAAAAATGTATTCAAAATGAATTAGATATGCAATGTAATTTTGTTTTTTATACTGATTATCGTGATGTTATAATCTTTCAAATAAAATTCAAATTTAACCTTAAATAATAACTGATTATTTTTTAAATCATTTTAACGGGAAAAAGAGCGTAATTTTGTTCGGGTGTATATATATATATATATATATGTGTGTGTGTGTGTGTGTGTGTGGTGACTCTATCTTCTGCAGAAGGTTTAGACCCACTCCTAAAATGTGGTGTCCTTGGCATTACACTTATCTGCATCTGATTGTCGGTCTACACTTCTGGAGATCTGGGGGAGTAAACTCCTTCATTGCCATTACATCTAGGTCCACTCTGACCCGGAGTGGTTATACTTGTTAGGATCCCATCTATGAGTTAATTAGATCTGTTTTTAAAATTTTTCGTATTCGACAGAACCGTATTCAAAACCGTTCTACAGAAACACCTCCTCAAAATGCAAATATGAACACAATTACCTAACCTCCAGCCCAGTCGGCTGGGAGTGAGGCTGTAGAATACACCGACTTCACCTCTACATAGGGGTAAGACTCCCCCAACGAGTATCCTGGATGTTATATGACCGCAAGAGATCTCTTCCTAATTTATCGTACGCACAAAATAATGATTGCAACTAGCGTCCACGAGAGCATTCACTGGATGTTATCGGTGCTGAGACATTCTTCAAAATGGAAAAAGCGGCTTCTGCGCTTAGGATCAGCGCATAGCGAAATGTCGATGAAATTTGTCAAAAAATGAAAATAATTAAAAGTAATTTTTCGGCCGATCCGTGACCTTCGCGGTAAAAAAACAAACAAAGAAAACCCAATTTGATCCGATCGGAAGAGAAAAACGATATAAAAGACAAATTTCTCGACAGCGGGGCAGATCAAAGGAAGGCAGACGACCCCGCAAACTAGAACCAGAGAGAGAGAGAGAGAGAGAGATGAAACTCGAAACCACACATCACCCATATTGACTTTCCTCTTCTCCACTTTGAAGGAAGCAACAAAGCCGTAAATCACTAAACACCCCTCTCCTCTCTGCACTCGTAACATCTGATTGATCACATGTGTGTAAGTCTAACAATCCAACCACTATTAAAGATAGGAGATTTTTCTACCTTTTAATTCCATATCAACACGTTTATACAAACCCTGTTATTTTGAACTTTTTACTTATTTGTTTTCAATCCAATTGTTAAAATTTTTATGTGCCTTTGTGTTCTTTGTTTTTGCAACTTTGTTTTTGTTCTTTCCTTGCACCCATACGCTGATATAACATGGATATGACACTAAACAATCTGATGGTGAGGCTACAGTAATGCTGGAGCTTCGGGGGAATACAGAATACCTCTTCACTTCCATCTCTTCCAGGTCCACTCTGACTCGGAGTGGTAGCACCTGATACGGTCCTATCTGTGGGTTATATAGAACTGCTTGACATTTAAACTAAGTGCAAACAACTGACTTATGCTAAATTAAATTGTTTGAAGTAGAACTGGTTGATTTTTAACTGTGTACACAAGTCATTGATGTTTAATTGACCAGTTGGAGATACATGGCAATGCTTAGACCCATTTAACTATGTTGACTGAAGCTAAAGAGAATTGTTAGAAATAGAACTGTTCGGTCATTTAACTGTGTGTATCTACCGAATGCATTCACAAATCATGTATTCAATATATATGTAAAAACAGAATTTGGCATTAAATAACCAACAATGGTTGATGTGCCATAAAACCAAACCTTTGGACGGGTTGATATGCTGCTAACGTCAATCAATGAATCAATTTAGGTTTTTTTCTTTAAAAAGACCGGGCCATTGGCCTAATGAATAGAGTGTTCGCCAATGGATCGGTAGACAGGGGTTCAATCCCAGGTCGAGTCATACCAAAGACTTTAAAAATGGTACTTAATTCCGCCTTGCTTAACACTCAGCATTATAAGGTAAGGATCAAGGATAAAATGGAGCAATCCTCGGGATGGAGTAGCGCCTTCCCCTACACATTGGTGTAGTAGCTATTGAAAAGGGAGCCTTCGGGTCACCCTCGACTGAAGGGAGACAACTTTACTTGCTTACTTAATTACGTGTGATGTTATACAAACTCTAAGCAAATTTTTTTTAAAAGTATCTACATCTGGTGTCCAGGTTAAAAGCGCGGTAAAATATAAGCCGAATCTTTTTAGACCTATTTTTCCGATGCAGTTTTCACTAAGGTGCATAAACCAAATACGTTGGCAAACTGTCGACCTACAACGCGATTGTTATAAACAAAATCTGATATTTGATCCCTTTATTTACATCACCGGTATGTTCATGACCTCTTTGGCCACTGTACTTTCTTCTAATTTAAAAAATAATATTACGATCAGGTCGACTGGTTAAAAAAGCCATACACGCACACAAATGACGTGTTTGTTTATTTCAGAGACAAAATTGTATATTCGTATTTTTAGTACGTACATGGTCATGTGATTAAAAAAAAAACTTTAATGGTATCATTAAAACAATTGAATTCACTGTTACATTCGTCGTGTCTTTCTTTCTTTTCAAATCTAACGACAAAAACAAACAAACAAAAAACTAAATAAATAAATAAATAAAAGTAAAATACAGAAAAAAGCAAGACAAAACAAATTCTCTGTTTCCTAATGAAAAAAGAATTTATATGACTATTGTGGTCACTTGTAAAATTTGAGGCTCTCACACTGTGTTGCTTCGCATTAAGCTCGATTATGTTCTTAAGTTACCTAAAGCCTAACTATTAATAGAATATAATTTTCTGAATTGATACATGAAATAAAATGAAACAAAAAAGAAATAAATAATGAATTAAATTTTAATAAAAATACAAATAAAAGTAAATAGTAAAATCTTAGCTAAATAAAATAAACAAGAAATACACATAAATAAGATTATTAGTTACTTGAAACCTTATTGATTGTAACAAAAAAACTGACTTTTTATTTTGACATGAAATAACTCAACAAGGATTGACATATCGTAAAACCTGTCAATCAAACCAAACTAAACCTTTTTTTAAATAAATAAGCCAAAAATAAAAAATAAGAAAAACAAAATTTAAAAAAAATGACAGGTTCGGTTTCTCTATATTATGGCATGTCAACTTTCATGGGTTATTTAATGCCAAAACCATTCTTGTAGAAGAATAATAGTTATACTATTTAACCCATTGCTGGGGGAATAAGAGGGTTCATACCTTTCCCAAGGGTATTTTTCAGAAAATATACGTTATAGCGCGACTGGAGTTCGAACTCGCTTACTTCGATGTCGCAGTCCAGTACGTTAACCGCTATGCCTGACTTGTTGGATATTTACTTTGAATGTGGTCTAGACCCAAAACATACATAGTACACACTGAGAATCGAACTCTTAACTGTTCTTTTAGAGACTTGTATTAATTCATCTCAATTCACATAAGTGTTGGATGAACATTCCTCTGAAGATTGCCGGGTGTCATTATTTTATAATTCATTGTGTGGTGCATTTTCACACCTATCATTTAACAACAACAACGACGATAGAAAAGAAGAATTTGAATAATTTCGACAGACAACATTTTAGAATTCTTGTTAGTTTTTCAACCGTCACAATTTCTTATTTTTAAGGGTTGGAAAGAATCTTTGTATATATATATTTTTTTAATGTTTCAGGAATTTTATTTTCACACGTACTGAATTAAGTGGGTGTATTATATAAAGAAAGGAGAGGTTATTTACTCTATTATTGAAACTTGGATAAATGTTTGCATTAGTATAGCTAAAAGCTTGTATATACTTCATACCTTTATTGGTGATTAATCGTGAGAAAATAAAATAAAATAAAACGCATAAAAGGCAAAGGAATTTCGCTGAATTATACTCAGTTCACCGTCCAAGAAAGGACACAAATAGCTATTTATTTATTCATTAACTTAATTACTTATTCACTTGGTTAATTTTTTTAATGACGTGCCTTTAATATCCAGAAGTTCGATGGAAAAAAATAAGGTTATCTCCCCTTAATTTCAAATATTCCCGGAAGGAGTGGAAGCGTCTATTTATCTGGTAATAATGAGTAAGACCCAAGATTAAGTCCCAACTTATCATTCTATCTTCCTCCAGGCAGACATCTGGCATTCGTGCTGGGTGGGTAATTGTAAGTTGATCGCCAGGTCTCAAAGGCTCGTGTCTAAGGCTTTACCAGCTTTGCAAGTGTGAGTTTATTGCTTCTCGCCCCAATAGGACAATGCCGACGGGGCTAATCTCATTTAGGATCAGCTGCACGTGAGTCTCGATTTGTGTGTGGCTCTCCGCTCTAGAAATGGCCTTGTGTCGCATTCTAGCTTAGAGGTAAGTCAGTTAAATAGCTTTGTACCAGCTGGGTGATTGTAAGTTGATCGCCTGGTCTCAGGGGTGGGGGCTCCTCTTGGACATATCTATTTTGCAGCGTTGAGTTTATTGCTGGGCGCCTGAGGCGCTCCAATAGTGGAATGAAGAAGGGACCAAACATTTTTTTGATCAGCTACGCATGAGTCTCGATTTGTGCGGGGTTCACCACAATAAAACGACATTGTGTCTGATATCGGGTTGGCAGGAAGTCGGTTAAATCCCATTAGATGCCAACTTGGACCCAAAAGGACGTGCTTTTATTGTATTGTCAAACCAAAACTGAGGGGAAGTAACCATCGATACGAACAGACGTGTTTATTGCCTCGTTCAGACTGCAGAAGTTAAGTGATACTGTGGGGATAGAAGGATTTTGTTGGTGTTATTTGTTTCGTTTGATTGTTAGTAGTCGGTTTTGGGTTTAGATATCTGACGCCGTTGTTTTCTTCTCTACCTCATTTAATTCGTTGGCTTCTTCAGTGTCTGCAGAAGGCTGTCAAAGAATTACTAAAGGACGAAAGAAAGAAAGAA
The DNA here is from genome assembly GCA_963585895.1 of Sepioteuthis lessoniana. Classification (NCBI taxonomy): domain Eukaryota; kingdom Metazoa; phylum Mollusca; class Cephalopoda; order Myopsida; family Loliginidae; genus Sepioteuthis; species Sepioteuthis lessoniana. The sequence goes on along the minus strand of OY757921.1, from coordinate 19,190,810 downwards.
ACGATGAGACCTTTTAAATTTCAACTTTATTTTTGGGTTTCATACAGCTATTCTGTAGCGAGGACATGTCACCCCGAACCATTAGGGAACAGTCACGTCTTCCAAACAAGGCGTTAAAATTTATATCATTTTCGGTGGTTAATAACTCCAAAGTCGGGGTTTCTTATTATGTTTGTTTCGGCAGTGTCAGCTTGCTGGCAGTCAGTCATGGCTAGGTATCAGGCTGCAAGACATAATCAACACTAGCGGCTGCATGAAAGAGTTCAGTGCTACGGTGGAGGCTGAAGTGAGGTAGAATTTCTCTTTTGCGCAGGGATGGTCCTTTCTCCGAGCATGCGCTACCCCTTCTTCCTGTCAGGGGCTTTTTCAAATTTCTACACTTTTTGAATTTATTTTATTTATTTTTCATTTTTTTCTAATCTCTATAATAATAATCATTTAAACTAACTTAACATAAGTTCTCTCTATCTGGATCATTCAACTGCTAAAGGAATATGTTCAGCAACACTTTTCTCTTATTTCTTTTTTTTTTTCGGATAAATCTATGTACAAATTTATAGAAACGTATACTTTTAAACAATTTAGTCCTATTCTGATCCCTTTTTACAAATTATATGGAGAGCCGATAAAGTTTCCATTGTCCATGGCACATCCGCCCTGTGGACAGGGCTTAGTATCATTATCATCATCATCATGTCGCGCTGCTAGCATGAATTTCCCTGGCCCTCTCTCACTACCCGTCTCTATCGTCCATCGCTCCCAGTAGGTCCTCCAGGCTACATCTTGTATCAGCACAGAGCTGTTGTAGATAGATTCCATATGGTCGTCCAACCATTGCTCGTCCATGTGAGAGGGTCCACAGGAGTAATCCCCTGTAGAAAAGTAAGCCCTTCATTTTAAGTAAGATTTTCACATCCTCTTTAACCTGTTTGAACCTGCTGCTTTTGCACCGAAGCTACGAAAGCAGCTATCTCGAAAGCCTAAAACATACCTATAACTTATCCTATACTTTGTCTCTTATCTGTTAGCGCCATATCTGTTGTCATTGTTTTTATTTAGAATATTCTATTTATTTTTTTTGATGAAGCATTGTCAAATATTGCTTTCAAGCCATTTGGCATTTGGCTGTCTATCGAAGACAGACGAACAAACTATTCCCAATTAACTGGTATAGACACTGCTGATGACTAAAAAATAAAACCGTTAAGATCTAAAATTTAATTTTACAATTTTTAGAAAATTATTCAACAGCCAAGTCAGCTGAGGCTGTAGAATACACCGACTACATAGGAGTACCCACATAACGAGTGTCTTTGATATGACATTAAACCATCTGATGATTAGGCTTCAGTTTTAAAGTTTTGAGGACTTTGGAGTACTCTTTCATTGCCGTCTTAGATCCGTCCTGACGCAGGGGGTTAGTACCTGTTAGGCTTCAATTTTAGAGTTTTGAGGACTTTGGAGTACTCTTTTATTGCCATTACTCTTATGTCCATCCAGACGCAGAGGGGTAGTACCTGTTAGGGTCCTACCAAGGGGTCAAATAGAACTATTTAATCATTTACTATCCTTGATCTGTGTGCAAATAAATGTTTGATATTGAATTGAATTATTGGTATTTAATAGTCGAGCTTAAAACCATTTAACAGTGCGCAGACAAATGAACGATATCGGCTTAAATTTGTGTTGAATAGCAATCCTGGAAACTATTTAAGTGTATGCAAATAGAACTGTTGGTGTTTGATAAAAATACTTGAAACCATTTAACAAATGTGCTAATAGTACATTGCAGTACTTGAAATCATTTAACTGTGTGCAAACAAATAAGCTCTGGCTCACTTAAAAATATTGTTAACTACAAACTATTCGCTTACAAATCACACACACACACACACACACACACACACACACACACACACACACACACACACATATATATATATATATATATATATATATAAGAACAAGATTTGCCATTAAATAACCCACATGGTTAACATGCCATGACAAACAAACCAACCTAACTGACTTATTCAAAAATGTAGAGTTAAAAAGTCGCCCTAAACTGAAGTAAATGTATTTCTATAAAATCTTTTTTTAATGACCCATTGGCCTAGTGGGTAGAACATTCACCAATGATCCAGGAGACCGGGGTTCAATCTTAGTGCAAGTCAACCAATGATTAAAAAAATGGTACTTAATGCCGCCTTGTTTAAAACCTAGAATTATAAGGTAGGGATCAAGGGTAAAGTGGAGCAATCCAGGGTTAGGAGTAGTGCTCTCCCTACACCTCGGTGTAGTAGCTAATGAAAAAGGAGCCTTCGGATCGCCCTTGACTACGATCACCAACTTTACTTACTTTATATATATATATATATATATATATATATATATATATATTGAGAGAGAGAGGGAGAGAAAGTGTAAATATGAAATAACACAATATTCAAAGGATGAATTTATTTACATTGTTCGCCAATGGTCCAGGAAACCTTGGTTCAATCCCAAGTCACGTCATACCAAAGACTTTAAAAATAGTACTTGATACCTACTCGGTTTACACTCAGCAATATAAGGTACGTATCAAGGGTAAAGTTGAGCAATCCTAGGAAAAAAGTAATGCCCTCCCCTACACTTCGGTGTAGTAGCTATTGAAAAGGAAGCCTTCTGGTCGCCCTTGACTCCGGTCGCCAACTTTACTTACTTATTAATTGTTTAAAGTTTCATTTTTTTTCAAAATGCCTTCTGAACTGTTATATGATATTTACTCCTCACTCCACACAATAGTTTCAAATAAAAAAACAACAAAACTTTATTCTCCGTCCCAACACCGGACAAGTACGACGCAAGGCCTTTTTTAAAGTGGGTTCGACGACAGGGCCGCAGCCCACACGCGTCCGGCAAAATCCAAAAATATGAAAAAATTCTAAGTATTTTATCATCGTAAGTAGCGTTCTATTTCAAAATCTATATGACGTAATGAGTGTTCGAAAATTATTCATTTACTTATTCATTAATTTATTTTAAAAAAGGTTAGTGTATTTGCTGGTGATTAAAAAAATACAACTGTAAGACGTTAGATTTTTTTCTAAATAACCTTCATGTCTGTACTTAAAAAACATTTTTAAAATTATTATTTTTTTTTTATTTTGTATTAAATAAAATTACGTTTGTTGTTGTTTAAATAAAAAAAAATAATTTAGAAAAGTTTTTTTTTAGAAATTCTATTGAAACTATTAAAGTTAATTTCGATTTATTGATAATAAATAAAATCTTTATATATATATATATATATATATATGTGTGTGTGTGTGTGTGTGTGTGTGTGTGTGTGTGTGTGTGTGTGTGTTATAACAGAGTATATTTCCTGCAAAATAAGTGAAAAGTGATATTTTTACAAATAACAGGATCTCGTTCACTCCCATTACCATCCCTTATTACATCCTAGTTATGCGAGATATTTTCGGGGGTCATATAGTCTTGTAAGGAGTGGGTAGCGTAATAGGCGAAGAAAATGAATTTGAGAAAGGCATGATACCAATTCTTCTCTCCTGCGCTGTGTGTGTTCCCTGCAGAAGAGTTAGACACCCCCAACAAAAAAGGAGGTCTTGGATGAATAATTTGGTTTTGTTTCTTTATTTAATGGCATATCAACCTTCGTAGGTTATTTAATGCCAAAGCTATCCTTGATGAAGAACAGCAGTGGTACTATTTAACTCTTTCTAGGGAGGGGGTGTCTTGGTGGTGTAATGATTAAAGCGATGGACTACGGGATTGTAGTAAGTGAGTTCGTACTCCAGTCGCGCTATTACGTTCACTTTCGGTCAAATACCCATGGGAAAGGTATGAACCCCCTTATCCTCCCATCTATGGGTTAAATAGTACTACTACTGTTCTTCCAGGAGAATAGCTTTGGCATTAAATAACCAACAAAGGTTGATACGCCATTAAATAAAGAAACCAAACCAAACCAACTCATAGTGTCACAGAGATATTGCTACCAAGGTATATGAACTCGTTTTCAGAGGGTAAGTAGTGTCCGTAGCTTGGAAAGGTATGAACCCCGTTATTTCTCCAGCTATTGGTTTGGTAATAGTTCAATTCATATTCTTCTAAAATTATGTCTTTTGCATGAAGTAACTCTTTTTTTTTTTTACCCTTTGTTTTGAGTACTTGTTTAGAAAGTACTATTTTATTTTATAAAACTTTTTGTTTCGTCGGAAATACTGGAAACTGTAAAAAGAATTTTAAAAGATCATCCAATCAATTTCTTTTTCACTTGATTTGTTCATTAGGCTGGTGGGTAGAGTGTTCACCAATGGTCCGGGAGACATGGGTTCAGTCCCTGGTCGAGTCATACCAAAGACTTTAAAATGGTACTTGATACTTCCTTGCTTAACACTCAGCATTATAAAGTACGTACCAAGGGTAAAGTGGAGCAATCCAGGGAATGGAGTAGCGCTCTCCCTTACACCTCGGTGTAGTAGCTATTGAAAAGTGAGCCTTCTGGTAACCCTCGACTACGGTTGCCAACTTTACTTAGTTAATCAAACGACAGTCATTATTTTGCGATTGTCTCTTTCTAGACAGGAAAAATTGGATTTAAAATCTTAAATTTGTAGAGTTTTTTTTTCTAAATCCCATCTTGTCCTGCGAGCATGGATATTAGAATACGACATAATCCTGCAAACATGGATTGTAGAATGTCTGAAAATGCTCAGTATATTGGAATAAACCACACACTTCATCACGAGAGCTATGGAAAACTGGAGAGTGGAACTTATGTTATATGATTAAGGAATAATTTTTTATATCCTATTTACCAACCTCTCCGCTCGGGCAGGATATGACACAAGGTCAATTTTTTTAAGCGGAGTTTAACAGGTTAGAATTCAGAGTTTTCCTTCTCCTAGACTAGTTGCCTAACCAAGGCTGAAGAACCTAGTCTGTCCTACTATTTACCCATAGCTGGAGGGAGAATAATTAGATTCATACCTTTCCCAAGGGTATTAGTGCTATGTGAAATGCAATCAGTCTCGTTCAGGATTTGAACTCGTGTCGCCGTGTTCATTTTTTATATTAATCATTTTTCGTTAATTATATTTTATCATTCAGTTTGGTTGCGCTTTGAACTATTCGGGTTAAGAGTTCCGGTGCATAGTCATTGGGTGCAGTTTTACGCTCGTGCGCAAAGGATATGACAATCACCATTGTCATAATAAACCCCAGACATGATATGAGGCTGGAGTGTGGATGACGTCATGCCCGGAAGAGATGGTCCGGGGAATTTGAGGATTTTGAAAAAGAGTCAGTTGAGAAGTTGAGATTGGACCACTGAGGCGAGAATTGAGTATTCGGTCGTTGGGAGTTGGATTTTGACTGTTGAAAGATGTAGTTGGGTTTTTCGGATCTCTTACCGACAGAGATCTTAAACATCACAAGATGCGCCGCACGTTGGTGGGGGTCAGCATAGTAAGAATTGTGTCTCTCTCCTCGTGTCGAAGAACCGAAGTCAGAAATTAATAAACCGTTCGTATGTAAAACAACAGAGTCGGCCTGTGTGTGCATATGTATATGTATTTATATAACAGTTGTGATTGAGATGGTTATGGGGGTGTCCTCGTGGTGTAATGGTTAAAGCGAAGGATTGCGTAATCGTAGTAAGCGAGTTCGTACCCTAGTTACGCTATTACGTTCACTTTTGGGCAAATACCCTTGGGAAAGGTATGAACCCTCTTATCCTCCCAGCTATGGGTCGAATAGATCCATTTAAAAATATACATGCATATATCATATCAAGATTTGGTGTTATATAACTGTGCAAATTTTTTGTATTAAGAATGGTTCCTGGAAGTTATAGGGGGTGTCCTCGTTGTGTAATGGTTAAAGCGAAGGACTGCGGAATTGTAGTAAGCGAGTTCGTATTCCAATCGCGCTATTACGTTCACTTTCGGACAAATACCCTTGGGAAAGGTATGAACCCTCATATCCTCCCAGCTATGGGTTAAATAGTAGCACTACTGTTCTTCTAGGAGAATGGCTTTGGCATTAAATAACCTACAAATATTGATATGCCATTAAACAAAGAAACCGAAACCAAAACTTAGATGTTTATGGCTATACAACACTTCTAGGAGGAAGACAAACCCTAGCAGAAATTAAGAAAATAAACATCCAGGATTTGAACACGGGTCTCCAATTCCATTTCCCTCAGCAATAACCGTTATGCTAAATGCGCCTCCACTACTGTATGTAGTGGGTTCGATTCTCGCAAGTGCCCAATACTTCTGGTTTTGTGCTAAACTCATCATCATCATCATGTCGTGCTGCCAGCACGAATATCCCTGACCCTCTCTCGCCACTTCTCCCTATCGTTTATCGCATCTGGCAGGTCTTCAGGCTACATCCCGTATCCTCACATAGCTGCTGTATGTATGTTCGAGCTGGTCGTCTTGCTTTTGCTCGGCTATATGTGGGGGTCCATAGGAGTACATCACTTATGAGCTTGTCCCTGCTTCTCCAGCAGGGTCCTGCATGTCTGGTTCGTCTGACTTGGATAGTTTTTACAACATTTGTTGATAGCTTGGTTCTTTAATTTTAGCCGAAAAGAAAAAGAAAAAAAAACTTTTTTCATTTGCCGTAATGATTTGTATATAGCATGAACTCATGTATAACGCGAACCCCTATCTTTGGACAATGAAATTCTGGAGAAAAAATTATTGTGTATAATCTCTAACTTTTTAGAATTTGTTGTTGATAGATTTATCTCGTTTTAGCGTTTGTTTAATTGTTCTATCCGTTCGTACAGACTAAAAATAAGAATCTATATAGTTTACATATGGTGTTAAAACGCAAAATTCAAACGGTATTTAGAGAAAACACACTGACATGTTCACAGGAAAACGCAATAAGTTTGTAGCAAAAATAAGCTGACATTAGGAGAATGAAAATTATAAACCAACACGCATGCCAGTGGATATTTCGCTGTAAAGGCGTAAAACACATTAGCTTTGAATATAGATATAATTTACTTTCAGTAAAAAAATTATTATATAATTCTTATGCATAAAACTCGCCCTAACCCTTAGGCTGAAAAATTTTTTAAAAAATAGTGTCATAATAAATAACAGTAATTGTCAGGTTCTACGAATATCGTTTAGTTCACATGTAAATTTAGTTTTTAACGGGGCCTTGTTCTGTAATGAGAAACTGTGGGGTCTTTCCTAGACTTTTACATGGTAGTGTGGGACGTCATTTCTGTATATGTAACTGAGGTTATCTTGTCTTTCTTTCTGTTAACGGGGCCTTGTTCTGTATTGAGAAACTGTGGGGTCTTTCCTAGACTTTTACATGGTAGTGTGGGACGTCATTTTTGTAAATGTAATTGAGGTTATCTTGTCTTTCTTTCTGTTAACGGGGCCTTGTTCTGTATTGAGAAACTGTGGGGTCTTTCCTAGACTTTTACATGGTAGTGTGGAACGTCATTTCTGTATATGTAACTGAGGTTATCTTGTCTTTCTTTCTGTTAACGGGGCCTTGTTCTGTATTGAGAAACTGTGGGGTCTTTCCTAGACTTTTACATGGTAGTGTGGGACGTCATTTCTGTAAATGTAACTGAAGTTATCTTGTCTTTCTTTCTGTTAACGGGGCCTTGTTCTGTATTGAGAAACTGTGGGGTCTTTCCTAGACTTTTACATGGTAGTGTGGGACGTCATTTCTGTAAATGTAACTGAGGTTATCTTGTCTTTCTTTCTGTTAACGGGGCCTTGTTCTGTATTGAGAAACTGTGGGGTCTTTCCTAGACTTTTACATGGTAGTGTGGGACGTCATTTCTGTATATGTAACTGAGGTTATCTTGTCTTTCTTTCTGTTAACGGGGCCTTGTTCTGTATTGAGAAACTGTGGGGTCTTTCCAAGACTTTTAGATGGTAGTGTGGGACGTCATTTCTGTATATGTAACTGAGGTTATCTTGTCTTTCTTTCTGTTAACGGGGCCTTGTTCTGTATTGAGAAACTGTGGGGTCTTTCCTAGACTTTTACATGGTAGTGTGGGACGCATTTTTGTAAATGTAACTGAGGTTATCTTGTCTTTCTTTCTGTTAACGGGGCCTTGTTCTGTATTGAGAAACTGTGGGGTCTTTCCTAGACTTTTACATGGTAGTGTGGAACGTCATTTCTGTATATGTAACTGAAGTTATCTTGTCTTTCTTTCTGTTAATTCATTGTCAGAGCCGTTTATGTTGTAATATCTATCGGCGTAGGATATCTACATGGTGACGTGAGTTCAAAAACCTAGATGGGGCTGTTTGCATTTCGCATAGCGCTAATACCCTTGGAAAAGGTACGAATCCAATTATTCTTCCTCCAGTTATGTGTAAGTCGGGTAAGTAGTGGGCAGACTGAGCTCTTTAACCTTGGTATGGCAACCAGTCTAGGAGAAAGGAAACTCTGAATTCAATCCTGTTAAACTCCGTTTCAAAAAATTGACTTTGTGTCGCATTCTACACGAGCGTAGGGGGTTAATATATATATATATATATATATATATATATATATATATATATATATATATATATATATTAACCCCCTACGCTCCGTTTTAACATCATAGTTGAACGATTTTTTTATCCTGACGGAATTATTCCCGACTTAGGTTTAACAGTGACTGGTTTTTGTTTTTCTTAAAGAAATTATTGCTCTGTGATGTCAGTTACATTGAGCTCTTTCCTAGGAAAATGTAATTGTTCATAGTTGAATGATTTTTTGTCCTGACGGAATTATTTCCGATTCCTGTTTAACTGGACTGAATAATACGCACACACACACACACACACACACACACATATATATATATATATATATATATATATATATATATATCATGGATATAGTAATTATTTCGTTTGGTTTCTTTGTTTTAATGGCATATCAACATTTGTGGGTTATTTAATACCAAATTCATCTTTATAGAAGAACAGCTGTGATATCATTTCACTCTTAGCCGGGAGGATGAATGTATTAGTCTGAAAGTGAACATAATTGCGCGACTGGAGTTCGAACTCGCTTACTTCGAGGCTGCAGTCCAGCACTTTAGCTATGACGTCTCCGATATGTTAATGCTAATATTGTTCCGTCGTAGTGTGGACGGATTATCGTTCCTACTACCCAGCAACTGAATTCTATTAATCATCATTTTAGCGAGCCCTCTCGACGGCAACTAGTTTCCCAACAGAGTTGATAAATGTAAATTTTTTCTGGTCAGCCAATACTGGTGTGTCTATATGAGAACATTGCTAGTTACCCAGCAGGAAGGATATTTAGTCGCCTTTCCACTCACCGAGGTCGAATATTTGCCTTAGTAAGATTGAAATAACGGAAGGAAAGACAATCTCATTTTTACAGATTATTATCATCATAATTATCATGAAGTCAGGCTGACAGCACTGATTCAATTTATATACACACACACACACACACACACACTTTCTCTCCCTATCAGTCATCGCTGTTTCTAAGTCCTCAAAACGACATCCAATGTCCGCACAGAGCTAATGCAAGTAAGTTTTTCTTGTTGTCCAACTCTGGTGTGTCCATGTGTAGGAGTCCAAAGGAAAACGTCTTTTATGAGTTAACAGTACCCAACATGTCTTGCTCGTCTTACTTTGATTGTATTGTGACATGGGAAGTTAGTGGCCGTACAACTGCTGGTTTAAGGGGTGTTGCTTCCAGGATTTGTTCAAAACAACACACTGCATTCTTGTGTAGTTCTCGTCTATTTTTTTTTTTTATTAAGATGTCAGGTTCCAGGAAAATCGTTCTCTTCACATGTAAATTCTTTTGCGGGCCGTTACATGTTAGAAATAGAGAAGCCGTGGAGATTTTTCCATATCTTTTACACGGTACCGTAGGAGGACATTTTTTTTACTTACAATATGATGTAAGGTCTTTAAAAGTTTCATGCAAAAGTAGAATAACAAATATATAACGATATGATGTAAGGTCTTTAAAGGTTTCTTGCAAAGTAGAATAACAAATATATAACGATATGACGTAAGGTTTTTAAAGGTTTCCTGCAAAGTAGAATAACAAATATATAACGATATGACGCAAGGTTTTTAAAGGTTTCTAGCAAAGTAGAATAACAAATATATAACGATATGACGTAAGGTTTTTAAAGGTTTCTTGCAAAGTAGAATAACAAATATATAACGATATGACGTAAGGTTTTTAAAGGTTTCTTGCAAAGTAGAATAACAAATATATAACGATATGACGTAAGGTCTTTAAAGGTTTCTTGCAAAGTAGAATAACAAATATATAACGATATGACGTAAGGTCTTTAAAGGTTTCCTGCAAAGTAGAATAACAAATATATAACGATATGACGTAAGGTTTTTAAAGGTTTCCTGCAAAGTAGAATAACAAATTAACGATATGATGTAAGGTTTTTAAAGGTTTCCTGCAAAGTAGAATAACAAATAAATAACGATATGACGTAAGGTCTTTAAAGGTTTCCTGCAAAGTAGAATAACAAATATATAACTATATGACGTAAGGTTTTTAAAGGTTTCCTGCAAAGTAGAATAACAAATATATAACGATATGACGTGAGGTCTTTAAAGGTTTCTAGCAAAGTAGAATAACATATATATAACGATATGACGTAAGGTTTTTTAAGGTTTCCTGCAAAGTAGAATAACAAATATATAACGATATGACGTAAGGTTTTTAAAGGTTTCCTGCAAAGTAGAATAACAAATATATAACGATATGACGTAAGGTTTTTAAAGGTTTTTTGCAAAGTAGAATAACAAATATATAACGATATGACGTAAGGTTTTTAAAGGTTTCTAGCAAAGTAGAATAACAAATATATAACGATATGACGTAAGGTTTTTAAAGGTTTCCTGCAAAGTAGAATAACAAATATATAACGATATGACATAAGGTTTTTAAAGGTTTCCTGCAAAGTAGAATAACAAATATATAACGATATGAAGTAAGGTTTTTAATGGTTTCTAGCAAAGTAGAATAACAAATATATAACGATATGACGTAAGGTTTTTAAAGGTTTCCTGCAAAGTAGAATAACAAATATATAACAATATGACGTAAGGTTTTTAAAGGTTTTTTGCAAAGTAGAATAACAAATATATAACGATATGACGTAAGGTTTTTAAAGGTTTCTAGCAAAGTAGAATAACAAATATATAACGATATGACGTAAGGTTTTTAAAGGTTTCTTGCAAAGTAGAATAACAAATATATAACGATATGACGTAAGGTTTTTAAAGGTTTCTTGCAAAGTAGAATAACAAATATATAACGATATGACGTAAGGTTTTTAAAGGTTTCTAGCAAAGTAGAATAACAAATATATAACGATATGACGTAAGGTTTTTAAAGGTTTCTTGCAAAGTAGAATAACAAATATATAACGATATGACGTAAGGTTTTTAAAGGTTTCTAGCAAAGTAGAATAACAAATGTATAACGATATGACGTAAGGTTTTTAAAGGTTTCTAGCAAAGTAGAATAACAAATGTATAACGATATGACGTAAGGTTTTTAAAGGTTTCCTGCAAAGTAGAATAAGAAATATATTGACCTATTTTATAAGGAATTCAGTTGTTGATTGAGTGGTGTGATAACGATTCAGAAAAAAAAACAAAAAAAAACAACAACATAACAATTACTCGATTGGTTCCTTTCCGTAACAATTTGCTCATTTTATTTACATTTCATTATTTTGAAATTTTAACAAGCTCACACACACACACACACACATAAAAGTAAAGTTGGCGACCTTAGTCGAGGGTGACCCGAAGTTTCCCTTTTCAAAAGCTACTACAACGAGGTGTACGGAACGGCGCTACTCCTTCCCTGAATTGCTCCACTTTACCCTTGATCCTTAACTCATAATGCTTTGTGCAAGGCAGCATCAAGTACCCTTTTCTGAGTCTTTGATATGACTCGACCTGGGATTGAACACTGGTCTCCCAGACCATTGGCGAACAATCTACTCATAAGGCCAATGCCCTAACACATATACACATGCATATATGTATTTTGTGTGTGTGTGTGTGTGTGTGTATGTGTAAGAGTTGTGTCTATACATGTAATACTTATACATATATATATATATATATATATATATATATATATATATATATATATATATAAGGGTTTTTATATAGGTGCACACACACATATATAATTACCTCTACATATAAATTATGAATTTGTTACCGCAACTGTTACTTTCTCTCTCTCTCGCTCTATATATGTGTGTGTGTGCGTGTGTCTATATATATATGTGTGCATATATATATCTGTATGCTTATATGCGTGTGTCTATCTATCTATCTATCAATATATATATATATATATTTGTGTGTGTGTATGTATGTCTACATATATATATGACTGTGAGTGTGTGTTTATATATATATATATATATACGCGTGTGTATGTGTCAATATATAATCTCTTTGTGTGTGCCTCTCTCTGTCTCTCTTTATATATATATATATATATATATGTATATATAAATCTTTCATTGTATATATATCGCTATGAGTGTGTATAACGTTCATTTTGTGTGTGTGCGTGTGTGTGTTTGTATCATTAATTATATATATATATATATATATATATATATATATATATATATATGTATATATATATATATATATATATATATATATATATATACCCCAGGACAAAAATATAAGACCACCCTCAAAAATGAAGAAAAAGATATTGTTTACAATTCTTATGGGTATATATATATATATATATATATATATATATATATATATATATATATATATATATATATATATATATATGTGGGGGGTGTCTGTGTGTGTGTATGAGTATGTGTCTGTTTGTGTGTGCACCGACTGCATTTTTGCTGAGGGGCAAGACTCCACCTTCAATATGTGTCCTGGATATGATAATAAATCATCGCATAATGAGGCTCCATTTCTGAAATTTGGGATTGTGGAGTACCCCTTCATAGCCATTGCACCCCAAGCCCCCTCTGACCCAGAGTGTTAGTGCCTGATAGGGTCTCATCAATAGATCTAATACAACTGTTGACCATTTAACTGTGTGCAAGCAAAGGACTGATTTTTAATGGAATTGTTTGTGTTACATACCAATGCTTGAAATTCTTTAACTGTGTGCAAAAACTATATCGTTGCCATTACATAGCAATACTGGAACGATTGGACCATGTGCAAATGAATAAATACGGGGGTGTCCACGTGGTGTTAAATCGTTGGACTGCGGAATCATAGTGAGTTCAAACTCCAGGCACTTTCGGATAAATATCCTTGGGAAAGGCATGAACCCCTTATCCCCCCCAATTATCGGTTGAATAGTACCACTACTGTCCGTCTAGAAGGATGGATTTGGCATTAAATAACTCAAAAAGGTTGATGTACCATTATATAACCAAACCATGATTAAATAGGGTTGAATAGATTTATTTGTGTTTGATAGTGATACCTGAAAACATTTTACTGTGCGCAAACAGAAGCAATATTTTAATGGGTGCAAATAAACTACTCTAACTTTTTAAAAATAAAATTGCCTAAAAACTAATGACTTAGAAATCATACATGTATATCCATCTAACTTTGTGCAAACAAATAATTGATTTTTAATAAAAACTGTTTAACCACTTACCACTGAGCAAGCAAATGACATGTTAAATCGAATTATTGATATTGAATATCAATACTTAAAACCACTTAACTGTCTCCAAACAAAAGAGCTCTCGCTTATTTAAAGATGTAACTTTCAAACTATTTGTTTACGAATCAGATATTTAATATACATATAAACTAGATTTGCAATTAAATGACTTAGAAGGGTTGATAAGACATGAAAACTAACCGACTAACCATATATGCAAGTGCATATAT
>OY757921.1:19131876-19174376 GCA_963585895.1 Sepioteuthis lessoniana | reverse complement strand
CAACACATTGTTGGAGTCACACATGGGTGATTGAAAAAAAAAAACTGGGAAAAATTCCATTCAAGTCTTGAGAAGGATGGTAAACAGGTTGAGACTTAATTATCATAAAGAAATATGTATATATATATATATAGAGAGAGAGAGAGCGACTTCATAATAATGAAATATCTATCTGGAGAGAGAGGGGGTAGGAAGAGAGAGTGAGAGGAAAAAAGAGAGGGGGAGAGAGAGAGAGAGAAAGAGAGAGTTCATAATAAAGAAATATCTATCTGGAAAGAGAGAGAGAGAGTGGAAGAGAGAGAGAGGAAGAGAGAGAGAGGGGGGGAGAGAGAGGGGGAGAGAGAGAAAGAGAGACTTCATAATAAAGAAATATCTATCTGAAGAGAGAGAGAGAGGAAGAGAGAGAGAGGGGGGGAGAGAGAGAGAGAAAGAGCGTTCATAACAAAGAAATATATATACATCTATCTATTTATCTATCTATATATATATATGGAGAGAGAGCGAAAGAAAGAGAGACTTCATAATATCATGAAGAAATATATATAGAGAGAGACTTCATAATAAACAAATACAAATATATACATACACACACACACACACACATATATATATATATATATATATATGGAGAGAGAGAGGGAGAGAGAGACTTCATAATATCATAAAGAAATATATATTGAGAGAGACTTCATAATAAAGAAATATATTTCTTTGTCTCTCTCTCTCTCTCTCTCTCTCTCTCTCTCTCTCTCTAAATAGATATATATATATATAGAGAGAGAGAGTGGTGAGGCTTTATATCACAAAGAAATATATATATAGAGAGATTTCATAATAAAGAAATATATATATATATATATATATATGAGAAAGAGAGAGAGAGAGAGAAACTTCATATCATAGAAATATATACATAGAGAAAGAGACTTCATAATAAAGAAATATATATATATATATATATATATATATATATATATATATATATATATTTATATATATATATATAGAGAGAGAGAGAGAAACTTCATAACATCATAAAGGAATTCCCATAGAAATACTAGATACTTCGTACTTAAATGATATCCGAGTACGCTATGTTAGAGTAATTGTCAACAAGGTGATTAATTGATTGATTGTAAGGACATGTCAACCCGTATGGAGATATTTCATGCTTGAAGGTTAGGGAACCGTGTTCATTGTACATTTTGTTTGGTTACTTGGTTTAATGCCGAATCAAACTTCATGGATTATCTAATGCCAAAGCCATCATTATAGAAGAACAGTTGTTGGATACTATCTAACTCTTGGCCGAAGACGGGGATAGGAGGGTTCATGACTGTCCCAAGAGTATTAGTCCAAAAGTGAACGTTATAGCGCGACTGATGTTCGAACTCACAAACTATGATGTCACAATCCAGCACATTAGCCACTATGCAATTAGGACTTCCGGTTAACAAGATGATCTCATCAACTGTTGTAACAGAGGATCAGCGACCCGAGTTCAAATCGTGGACGAAGTTGTTTGCGTTACATTTCATACTTATAAAAGTCGGACTTTCACGTGCTGTAATGGTTAACAAGCTAGATTATCAAATTGTTCGTGAGTTATCCATATTTCTAGTCATGTGCTCCATTTAATCTAAGCTTAGTAAATAACACATATATATATAGTGAGAGAGAAAGAGATTTTCGTGGTAACAGTTGTAAAAATTTATCATAGTCATTTATCGTCTGACGATCGATACATTGAGACGAAGTTAACTGACTGTAATGTAATGGGGTTAACTTGCTTTTGAGAATATTGGAATCATAATTTTCTTTATGGCTGTCTAGATTGGGTTAATGTGAAAAATCATATTTTTGTAGTTTTCTCGGAGAACCGGTTGATTGTTGAGAAGACTAGTTATGACCCTATATACCGAGATGACAAACCTTATTGTAGATTTCGAATTTGTCTGTTGGTAACAGCCAGATAGGCTAACAATATTGGAATATTGTTTTGAGTTAGTAAGTTTTGAGGAAATGGCCCTTGAACAGTAGCTGATTTTGGGTGTATTTTCAGTGTGGTAATAGATTTGTATTATGAAGAAATATACATATAACATACTGTTAGTTTATGTCACGAGTTTGTTGGTGTTTGGACTGTGGAAAGAACGAATCGACTCGTGTTGAGAGAGGCAAAACACACGCGCAATTTTGATAGTAATCAGCCGAGAGGAAACTCTAACTCACAAACCAACGCACTCATCAATAAATGACTCCAACATTTCACTAAGTCGCTAAAGTTAACCTAAGACCGGCTCACGTATAGCCAGTCCTGGCGTTGTATTCTGTTTTGTATAACTATACGATTTAGGATTGTATTTCACTTAATTTACTGTTATTAAACTATTTATATTTAATCAACTGGCATTATTGTTCTTCTGAAAAGGGACTGACTTATCCTGTTCAAAACATTCGTCACTAGAATAAATTACCACGGCTTATCGGTTTAGGGAACACCTGTTTCCATGGTCTATAAGAATCACAACATTTTTGAATATCAGGCTATCCGATCGATGAATTGTAAACGTCCCACCATTCTGACAGCCGGGTAGTGAGTGAGATTTCACACGGGGTTCGAATTGAGCTGGGAATCAGTCAGAAATACGACGTGTTTGGGGTGGAGAGGGTAGAGTTTATTATATAACCGTGAAACAGAGAGTAACGTTGAAAAGCTTTCGCTGATTGGTCGCTTTTAGACATTTTGAAAACGATTTTTAAGCACTATCTATATTTGAATCTGTAGGCGCTCCAACCCAGATATTAAGAACTGTGGAAAAAGCAACGTAAGTTCTTGTATTTGTCTATCTTATGGCTAATATTAATTACATATATATCATTCTATATATATATATATATATATATATATATATATATATGTGTGTGTGTGTGTGTGTGTGTGGATATAAGACAAACATACAGACAGATGATACAACTTTATTTTTGTAACTGAAAATCACACACACACACACACACACACATATATATATTTATATATACTCTTTAAACATGTTATACAACATCACGAGGAAGTGAATCTCGTGATGACTGAAAATAAATATCTTCTACAGAAGTAAAGTAGAACCATATGTTGTACTTGTTACGTACTTTTTCACCCAATGTTTTGGAAGTATTAGTAAGTACAATAAATATATTGGTATGTACAATAAATACATTGCTTCTTCAGCAAAAAGTCAAAAGACAAGTCTTCGGAAATAAAGGAATGTTTGTTTTTGATGCAAAAATTCGAGAATATATTTGGTTTCTTTGTTCAGTGGTATATCAACCTCTGTGGGCTATTTAATGCCAAAACTATCCTTGTAGAAGAATAGAAGTGATACTATCTGATCCATAACTAGTGGTGGTGGTGGTGGGGAGTAAGGAATATAAATGAATGTCAACAACAATAATCCATTGATTAAAGACATTGAAAAATAAAAAACCCTTTTGCTTTCTTTTATTGTTTACTCGAACAGCAAAATCCACTAGACGTCAAGGTCTTTTCTTATTATTACTAGATTTGATCTTTTCTTCTTATTGATACCAGATTTGATCTTTTTTTCTTATCGATACCAGATTTGATCATCTTTTTTTCTTATTGCTACAAGATTTGATCTTCTTTTTTTCTTATTGATACCAGATTTGATCTTCTTTTCTTCTTATTGATACCAGATTTGATCTTCTTTTTTCCTTATTGATACCAGAGTTGATCTTCTTTTCTTCTTTTGATACTAGATTTAATCTTTTTTTTTTCTTAGTGATACGAGATTTCATCTTCTTTTTTTCTTATCGATACCAGATTTGATCCTCTTTTTTCTTATCTATACCAAATTTGATCTTCTTTATTTTTATTGCTCACAGATTTGATCTTCTTTTTTTCTTATTGATACCAGATTTGTTCTTCTTATTGATATCAGATTTGATCTTATTTTCTTCTTATTGATATCAGATTTAATCTTCTTTTCTTCTTATTGATATCAGATTTGATCTTCTTTTTTTCTTATTGATACCAGATTTGATCTTCTTTTCTTCTTATTGATACCAGATTTGATCTTCTTCTTATTGATACCAGATTTGATATTCTTTTCTTCTTATTGATATCAGATTTGATCTTCTTTTTTTCTTATTGATATCAGATTTGATCTTCTTTTTTTCTTATTGATACCAGATTTGATCTTCTTTTCTTCTTATTGATACCAGATTTGATCTTCTTTTCTTCTTATTGATACCAGATTTGATCTTCTTTTCTTCTTAGTGATACCAGATTTGATCTTCTTTTCTTCTTATTGATACCAGATTTGATCTTCTTTTTTTCTTATTGATACCAGATTTGATCTTCTTTTCTTCTTATTGATACCAGATTTGATCTTCTTTTCTTCTTATTGATACCAGATTTGATCTTCTTTTCTTCTTATTGATACCAGATTTGATCTTTTGGCTTGGATTTGGTGACCCGTTTTCATCTCAAATTTCAAAGTTCCAGAGACATTTATACGTCTCATTTTCTTGGACGGATTCTGGTTTTGTTAGTATGGTCAAATCCTAATCTCTTGCATAGTTCCGAGTGGAAACTCCTCCCTTCCAATCATGCATACTCTTTTACTTCATTTGTGCTAGTTTGCTACAGTCCTGTCTCGTTTTGTATTCTTCTTGTGCAAATATCATTATTATTTTATTCTTTTGGAGTTTTTTTCCGCCAGCGTTATCTGGTTGTCTTTCTTTGACAAGGTCTTCATAATTATTATCACTATTTTATCTGATCTTAATAATTCTGTAGGCTGGATGGTCTCGATTCTCCCTCTGATTTTCAATTCCACCAGTCTTTTTACAAGGCTTTTAGGGACCGTTCTAAGCTCACCAACTACAATTATTATCAGTTCCTTCAGTCTTTTTACAGGGTCTTTAGGGACCGTTTCAAGATCACCAACTACAATTGGTATCAGTTCGTCCAGTCTTTTTACAGGGCCTTTAGGGGGCGTTTCAAGATCACTACAGTTGGTACTATTTACCAACCCCTCCGCTCGGGCAGGATATGACAATTTTTAAGCGGAGTTTAACAGGTTTGAATTCAGAGTTTTCCTTCTCCTAGACTAGTAGCCTAACCAAGGCTGAAGAACCTAGTCTGTCCTACTATTTACCCATAGATGGAGGGAGAATAATTGGATTCATACCTTCCCCAAGGGTATTAGTGCTATGTGAAATGCAATCAGTCTCGTCCAGGATTTGAACTCGTGTCGCCGTATCCATTTCCTACGACGATAACGACTACACCACGGGCACCTCCAGTTGGTATCTGTTCGTCCAGTCTTTTTACTGGGCTTTTAGGGACCGTTTCAACTGGTATCGCCGACACCTTCGTGTTTAACGCTTTTGTTTTTTTGTTTTTTTTAGTTCTCTAGCAAGGTCCCAGTATTTGTCTATTTGTTCACTGAATTTCTTTTATTTTCAATCTGTGGTCCGCCGAAACAAGTTCTTTTTTTCTTAATCAATACTGCGTCTGGTCTTCTGGCTGGGATTAAGTGATCCGCTTGTATCTCAAAATACCAGGGAATTTTGTAAGTTCTCTCGGCCAGACTCTGGTTTGAGCATATACCATTTTTTAGAATAGTAATCTTGTACTCATTTTGTGCTAGTTTGTTGCATTCGCTTATCATATGAATAACAGTTTCATTTCGGTCTCCACATAACCTATACTTGCAGTTCTGTTGCATATGTAGGATTCCAAAATACGAACTCTCTTGTGTCAGGGGACACAGGAAGTTCGGGATGAACTCCTCTTGATGGGCTGGTGAATTCGCCTTCTAGGAACCGAAGTCTCAGACCGTTAAGACGTAGAATTCTAGGCTCCTGACGCCGACCGCCAAAAGGCAGAACATATTCCCCCAATGAGGGGGCGTCAAATTCCATGATCAGGGAACTCCTCGTGTGAGGAAGAAAGAACAGTGAGTAAGAATCGTTGTAAATGTTTCATATGTTGTGACATTGGCCTAGTGAGTAGAGTGTTCGCCAATAGTCCGGGAGATTGAGGTTAGATCCCAGGTCAAGTCATACCAAAGACTCAAAAGATGGTACTTGATAACGCCTCGCTTAGCACTCAACACTAAAAGGGGAGGATCAAGGGTAAAGTGGAGCAATCCTGGGAATGGAGTAGCACCCTTCTCTACACCTCGGTGTAGTAGCTATTGAAAAGGGAGTCTTCGAGTCACCGACTAAGCTCGCCAACTTTTACTTATATGTGCATAACCGGGCCATTAGCCTAATGAGTAGAGTGTTCGCGAATGGGCCCGGATACCGGGGTTCAATCGAGTCGTCATACCAAAGATTATAAAATGGTACTTGATGCCGTCTTGTTTAACACTCAGCATTATAAGGTAAGTGTCAAAGGTAAGGTGAAGCAATCCAGGGAATGGAGAAGTGCTCAAGCCTATACCTCGGTGTAGTAGCTATTGAAAAGGGAGCCTTTTGGTCACTCTCGACTAAGGTCGCCAACTTTACTTACTTATGGCGTTGTTTTTTTTTGGGGGGGGGTTGCTACTATTAAAAGAAATTCAGTTTGCTCCTTGAAATTTCCCTCTTTTAAGCATGTCCTGCTCTTCTCGTGTGCAATCTCCCCAGTTTGTTGCTTGAAATCCATACACTTGTTGTTATTGTACTTACTTCTTCTTCTTCTTCTTCTTCTTCTTCTTCTTCTTCTTCTTCTTCTTTCATTTTCAACTTCTTACAATCCTTCACTTAAGACTTAGGATGAAGGAAGTCAGTGATTATATATATATTCTATGTATTTATATTTTTTGCTGCATCTTTTAGATGTTTACCGACTCATTGGCCGAGTGAGTAGAGTGTTCGCCAATGGTCCAGGAGACCTGGGTTCAATCCAAGGTCGCGTCATACCAAAGACTTTAAAGATGGTACTTGATACCTCCTTGCTTAACACTCAGCAATATAAGGTACGTATCAAGGCTAAGGTGAAGTGGAGCAATCCTGGGAAAGGAGTAGCGCCCTCCCCTACACCTCGGTGTAGTAGCTATTGAAAAGGGAGCCTTCTGGTCGCCCTCGACTACAGTCGCCAACTTTACTTACTTTTTTTTTTAACACACTGATAGTACTCTCCTAAGAAGATGATCAGTTATAATTATTACTGTTGTTGCTGTTGCAATTTCATTTCTGATTACTGTGTTTCAATTCTGTAGAGTTCGGTAATAAATAATGCCGAATAATATTCATTTTGAGTGTATAATGTTCCACAAGAAATTATAAAGGCTATAAAGAAGAAAAATATTTTTTTATTCAAAAGAATTGATTGGATGTTCCGATTTATGAGAAATACTATATATTCAACTTATCTTAGTCGGGCATAAGGCCCAGGTAAGGAGTACCTAGAGAGGATCCAACTCGCTACACAAATGAATCGATCAACGAGACAAACTTCTAGAGCATTGCACTACAGTAGGTACCCTATCCCTAATATGGGCTTCTCTTTCTCAAATCTTCTCAAGTCATTCATTTCTGGTCCCTAAGTGAATGATTAAAAAATATTCCGAAAGTTTTAAATTGCCTCGGATATTATCCCTGGAATTGATTTGATAAATCTTGTTTCCGTGCATTTGCTTTGGGGAAGGAAAATCTTTCATATTAGACCGGAAAAAAAGAAAGAGAGAAAAAAAAAGGCTTTCTCTTAAAAGTCAATATAATCCAATAAAGCAAAAATGGGATTTTAATTAGAATCTCCAATTCCAGGTTTAGATTTTGAAATTTATGGTTGAGGGAGGACTAATAGCCTTGTAGCTAAGCAAACGAAAGGAATTAGATAAATACTAGTTGAAGTACCCGTCCATGTTGGCTAATAGGTCAAGACTTGTACATTCAGCTATAAAAATCAACTACCTTGTCGGCGGGATTTAGAACACGCTGATAGTGGGGGTAAGCCTCTCCCTCGCGCCAAATAAAAGGTGTGTTCTGGTATGACACTAAATTGCATCTGGTGGAGCTCAATGGAGTAAGGAGTTACTCATTCGTTGCCATTAATCCCAGTTCTACTCTGATCCGGAGAGGTAGTACCTGTCAAGGTCTCAGCTATGGGTCAAAGAGATCAGTTTGTAAATTGCATTTGAGAGCAATACTTGATATCATATAACCATGTTCAAAAAAATTTTTTAAACACCATTATACAAAAAAATGTGAATATAAATGTACAATATATATACTTCCTTAACGTCAAAGCATAAAATAACCCTATTATTATTATTATTATTATTATTATTATTATTATTCATGCCCGTGGTGTAATGGTTATCGTCGTAGGTGACACGAGTTCAAATCCTGGACGAGAATGATTGCATTTCACATAGCACTAATACCCTTGGGAAAGGTATGAATCCAATTATTCTCCCTCCAGCTATGGGTAAATAGTAGGACAGACTAGGTTCTTCAGCCTTGGTGAGGCAACTAGTCTAGGAGAAGGAAAACTCCGAATTCAAACCTGTTAAATTTTGCTTAAAAATTGACCTTGTGTCATATCCTGCCTGAGCGGAGGGGTTGGTAAATAGGATTACTATTATTATTATTTTAAGATACAAACAGATCACCCAACCTCAGCCAGACGACCAGACCTAGTGATAGTAATAAAAAAAAGAGAACCTGCCAATTAGTGGATTTTACCGCACCGGCTGTCTAATGGTAAAACTGGAAGAAAGCGAAAAGAGAGATATATACCTAGACCTTGCTAGAGAACTGAAGAAACTATAGAACATGAGAGCGACGGTGATACCAATCGTAATTGGTACTCTCGGTACAGTCACCAAAGGATTGGTACAAGGACAGGACGACTTGGCAATAAGAGGACGAGTGAAAACCACCCAGATCGGTCAGAATATTGAGGAGAGTCCTAGAGACTTGAGAAGACTTGCTGTCACCCAGACTCCAGTGGAAATCCATTAGCTTCCGCTGGTGTAAAAAGCTCTCAAAGGAGTAAATAATAATGATAATAATACAGAAAGAGTATAAGGCGAGACACGACTGGGTCGGCAAGGTGATCCACTGGGAAATGATCAGAAAATTTCAATTCGACCATACAAACAAATGGTATATGCACAACGCAGCACCTGTCCTAGAAAATGACTCGCATAAACTCCTATGGGACTTTAACATACAAACGGATCACCTAATCCCGGCCAGAAGACCAGATCTTATAATAATCAACAAAAAAAAAAGAGAATCTGTAAAATTGTCGACTTTGCTGTCCCGCGGACCACAGACTAAATCTGAAGGAAAATGAAAAGAAGGATAAGTACTTCGACCTTGCTAGAGAATTGAAAAAGCTGTGGAACATGAAAGTAACGATTGTACCAATTGTGATTGGTGCGTTAGGCACAGTAACTAAAGGATTATTAAAAGGCCAGGAGGACTTGGAAGTTAGTGGACGGGTAGAAACTATCCAAACGACAGCATAGCTAAGAACGGCCAGAATCCTGAGATGAGTCCTGGAGACTTGAGGAGACTTGCTGTCACTCAGACTCAAGTGAAAAACCATCAGCTAAAACTGATGTAAAAAAAAACTCTAAAGGAGTAAATAATAATCCAAATAAATCAAAAACATGAGAAAATACGAAAAGTATAATTAAGTAAATAAATCAACAAATCCCGAAATTAAAACAATATACAGTGTAACCCGGATATAAGAGAGGTGTCAGGGACATGATGAAAATTCTCTTATATCCGGGTTTGGTACCGGACATTGGCATAATGGTTAGAGTGTTCGCCAATGGCCCGGGAGGCCTGGGTTCAATCTCAGGTCGAGTGATACCAAAGATTTTAAAGATGGTACTTGATGCCTCCTTGCTTAACACTCAGCATTATAAGGTACGGATCAAGGGTAAAGTGGGGAAATCCTGGGAAAGGAGTAGCGCCCTTTCCCTACACCTTGGTGTAGTAGCTATCGAAAAGGGAGCCTTCGGGTCACCCTCGACTATGGTCGCCAGTTTTACTTACTTTACTTTAACACTAAGAAGACGCATTTGAACTCAGGAGCCAAGTGGAAGAAATATGTCAATATTGGTCAGTATGTCTTTAATTCCAATTTAAAATGCTGAATTTTACAAAATGTTATGCTGTATTTTGTCTGTAAAATAATGCTTAAACTATGCGTTTTAAATGTAAAGGCACGCTTACTCTACTGTAAAGCCAATTTGATATTAAGCCTATCCACATGTCAGCGAACAAGGCAGAATGTTTTTAAATATCTTCTATCGAATAATTTAAAAATTCGTAAAGAAAGCCCTAACAGTAGTTTAGAAGAAAAAGCCTAGAACACCTAATGCTACCACAGAGCTCTAATTCCTGAAGCCTGCTAGGTCCCCAACTGTAGGATGAAAAAAAAAAAAAAAAAAAAAAAAATGAAAAACCCTTGGAAAAGTCCCAATACAGCAAAAAGTATAAGTCAGTATTAGTGAAAGTCATAAGAAAGTACCTTAATGTTGGACTTTAACTAAGTTAAAACTTAAAACAAATTCCCCCCCCCCTTTTTATTTATTTATATTTTTTTTTTTTTATTTATTTATTTATTTTTTTTTTTTTTTTTTTTTTTTTCATTTTATTTAATTTTTAAAAAAATTTTTTTTTACTTTATTTTTTTTTTTTATTTTTTTTTATTTTTTTTTATTTTTTTTTTTTTATTTAAAATGTTCATTTATTTTATTATGTACACATGGGAAGCAGCATGATGTACGTTAAGGTATTTGAATAAACCAATGGACGACCAAAGTCAATACCCAAATGGGTCCTGGACGTGAGTTTGACGACTTTTCGCTCAGGATCGACAGTTCGATCGGGGAACTACTGCTGCTCCTCTATAAGAGTGGCTTCTATAGAAGAGAATAAAACAGCCATCGAAAGATAACCATGACCCACACTCAAACCACTTACACAAACCGCATCGCTCTTCGCGCGGGTAAAAAAGGGGCGCGTCCTGCTGAGGTTGGAGCCCTGGCCTCGGTGTTCGAAAAATCAGCTACAGAGCTCAAACAATCAAAACTACTAAAATGCAAGCAAACACTACAAATAGCCACATTTAACGTAAGAACCTTAAATAGAATAGGACAACTCCCAGAGCTAATTGCATCGGCCGAAGAACATAATATAGAAATAATTTGCATACAAGAACACAGATACACGCACACAGAAGATATCAAATATCACGAAACTGGCAATGGATGGTCGCTCGCCACTGTATCCGCATGGAAAAACTCTGTCAACGCCGCAGTAGGAGGGGTAGGATTGCTTATAGGACCTAGAGCACTAAAAACGCTTAATAGCATAGAGAAAATACGACCTAGGATGATGGTAGCTACATTTAACGGAAACCCCAGAGCAACAATCGTCTCATGCTACAGCCCCACCAATGTTAGTGAAGAAAATGAAATAGTCACCTTCTACGATGAGTTATCCTCATTAGTGCGTAGCATCCCGAAACACAACATGTTAGTCATTGGCGGAG
Organism: Sepioteuthis lessoniana; assembly: GCA_963585895.1. Lineage (NCBI taxonomy): Eukaryota > Metazoa > Mollusca > Cephalopoda > Myopsida > Loliginidae > Sepioteuthis > Sepioteuthis lessoniana. The sequence continues at coordinate 19,162,843 of OY757921.1, read as the reverse complement.
ACATGAATGCACAAATCGGGAAAAACGGAAACAACAAATACAGCCTCCACAACACGTCAAATAGAAATGGGCAACATCTAACAGATTTCATGATAGAAAATAGATTAGCATGCCTCAATACAAACTACCAAAAAAGAGAGGGCAAACTATGGACATACACGTACGCAAACAATACTAAAGCTCAGATAGACTACGTCCTTATAAACAAGAAATGGAAGAATAGTGCATTGAATTGCGAGGCATACTCCTCTTTTGAGGGTGTGTCCACCGATCACCGAATAGTCACAGCGAAAATACGGTTAAGCCTACGAAAAAACGCCAAACGAACAGCGACCACCAAACACTATGACTGGGCCCTATTAAACAACAAAGATGTCAGAGATAAATACGTATTAGAATTGAGAAACAGATTCGAAACACTACAAGAAAAGACCGAAAAAAGTACACCAAACGACGAATACGAAAATTTCGTCAATGCACACCTTGAGGCAGCAGCAAAATACATTCCAACAAAAATTAAAACTAAATATAGAGTCCCATGGGAAACCTTAGCGGTGAGAGAAAAACGTGCACTAGTGAAAACAGCCTCCAAAAACTATCGAAAAAACCCAACAAACACAAATGCCTTAAAACTAAAAACGGCACAAAATCAATTAGCAGGCATATATATAAAGGAACAGACAGAATACATTCAAAATCAGATAGATAAGATCAGAGACTCGGTAGAAGATAGACAATCTAGAATTGCCTGGCAAACAATAAACGAAGTGAGCAGAAGAAAGAGCACAGCCAAAGCAAAACTTAAAGCAGCAAACCAACAAGAAAGAATAAAACTGTGGAAACAGCACTTCGAAAACTTACTTGGAAACCCACCAAAAATAACGCATGAACCAATCACCAGAATAATTAGCAAACAATTAGACATTAAACTTGGACCGTTCACACAAGGAGAACTCGACTCGGTTCTCAGAAAAATTAAAAATAGGAAAGCTGCAGGACTGGACGAAATTCCCCCGGAAGTATGGAAGACCAGACAATTCGACGACATACTGCTCCGACACTGCAACGCAGTATACAATCAAAATCCGATAGATAGATGGACGAAGGGATGCATACTCCCCTTCCCTAAAAAGGGGGACCTCGGATTAGCCAAAAACTACCGAGGCATAACACTTACATCCATAGCTGCCAAAATCTACAATGCCCTACTACGAAACCGCATAGAACCCAAAATCGACAACATACTTAGAAAAAACCAAAATGGCTTCCGAAGAAATAGATCTACGACCTCACAAATACTAACCATCCGCAGAATCCTTGAAGGTGTACGGGCAAAGAACCTACAAGCGACATTAATATTTGTCGACTTTACCAAGGCTTTCGACTCCATTCACAGAGGAAAGATGGAACAAATCCTACTAGCGTACGGCATACCTAAAGAAACCGTAGCGGCAATAACGATTCTCTATAGAAACACTAAAGTAAAAGTACGATCACCAGATGGAGACACAGAATACTTCGACATTGTAGCAGGAGTACTACAAGGGGACACGCTGGCTCCGTATCTCTTTATCATTTGTCTAGACTACGTACTTAGAACATCGATTGACAAAATCAAAGAGAATGGCTTCGAACTGACGAAGAAAAGAAGCAGAAGATATCCCGCAACAACAATTACCGACGCCGACTACGCCGATGACATAGCGATACTGGCAAATACACCTGACCAAGCCGAAACACTTCTGCATAGCCTGGAACGAGCAGCAGCAAGCATAGGCCTCCATGTTAATGCACACAAAACGGAATATATGTGCTATAACCAAACGGGGGACATCTCCACTCTAGAAGGAACCCCTCTTAAACTAGTAGACAAATTCACGTACCTAGGAAGCAGCGTCGAATCAACCGAAAAGGACATCGAAACGAGGTTAACGAAAGCATGGACAGCTATCAATAGGCTATCGACTATATGGAAGTCGGACCTGACCGATAAAATGAAACGCAGTTTCTTCCAGGCAGCGGTCACATCGATACTGCTATATGGATGCACTACATGGACGCTAACAAGACGGCTCGAGAAGAAACTAGATGGCAATTACACAAGAATGCTGCGTGCAATCCTCAACAAGTCCTGGCAGCGGCACCCCACAAGACACCAACTGTACGGCCACCTGCCCCCTATCACGAAATCTATTCAAGTTAGGCGAACCAGACATGCAGGACATTGCTGGAGAAGCAGAGATGAACTCATAAGAGATGTACTCTTATGGATCCCCACACACGGCCGCGCAAAAGCAGGACGACCAGCACGAACGTACATTCAGCAGCTGTGTGAGGATACAGGATGTTGTCCTGAAGACCTGCCTAGGGCGATGAACGATAGGGAGGAGTGGCGAGAGAGGGTCAGGGATATCCGTGCTGCCAGCACGATATGATGATGATGACTTTAACACTAGCTCTAATTTGGGACCAGATAAAAAATCTCTCTTATATCTGGGTTTCTCTCATATCCTTATTCTCTTATAATGTCCTTTTTGGATCCTATTGGTCAGAAAAGTCAACCGCAGGTATGACGTCAGCCTATGAAAATTTCAGTCCATCTTCATATATTGGAATAAACAAATCGTTCTTACATCTTTTTTTCATAAATCCAAAAAGTGATCAAATACTGGCCTGCAGAGCAAGATGAAACCTAAAATAAATGAATGTTTACTCACTTCCATACGACTATCTCATTACTATCAGTTTCATGTATAGCGAACGGTTTTTCTCTAAACTAAAATTACTTCTATAATAAACAGGGTTAGAGATATAGTCCCCGCTAACAGTTGTCCTAATACAACTAAATAAGTATTTACGAAAAGTAGAAAAGAACATAAAATAGAATAATACAAATTATTAGGCTTTTGACAGACATGCAAAATAACAAATTTAAACACATAAAAAAAAAGGAACAACCAACAAGAATTGGTAGGTCTATATACATATATGAGTTTTATGTGAAGCAAGGGGTATATGAATAGTACGTTTACAATGAGGATATTTTACGGACAAAGATAAATGGTTTTCCTTTTGGTCTCTTTTTGTAAGAAGTTTTATATCTAAAAGAGTATTTTAAAGGTTTTGCATCTAGTAAATATGGTTATTTACAAAGTCCTATAATGAGTTTATAATCTTGTGGATATATATTTAATAGTCAAGGTTATTTTCATCAAAGATCCTTCGTTCTTTGTTTTATAGTTCCTTCACCATATTACTTGTCCAGGGTCCTGGATTCAACTGAATTTTCTTTTAGGAAAGGGGGATCTCTCAACTAGAAACAGGAAGTAACAAGGGGTCATAAATCAAATCCTTCTTCAGACAACTGGGGTTTTCTCTGGACTTACTGGAGCCAATTCTGTTACATTTGCTATCATTCATTTAACACTGTTAAAAAAATTATTGTCTTTCTTCTCTTGAGAACAAGCGACAGCAAGTCTTCTTGTTCAAACATTATTATTATTATTATTATTATTCAACACATATCCATATCTATTTAAAAAGGTTTTAAATTTGGGGTCCCATACATGTACATAAAAAAGTCATCAGATGAGACTTACGACTAGAAAAGAAGAAAAAGGCGAATAAATACTTAATGTTCCTCGCACAACCTAAAATGACTGTATGGCGGAGGAACAGAAGTAGGAGGATGAAGGTAGGAGATAAAAATTATGATCTTCTGCTAATACAAAGTATTGTTGATGAATTGATTTCCTAATCATATGGGTGATCTGTTGACAGCAGTAAATTGTTGCGCAGGAACAGAAGAATGTTAGCATTAAATGAATTTTCTAAGATTTTATTCCCGCAAAGAAGCAAGTCATCCTATAAAACTGAAGGGAAAATAGTGCTATATGATGACTGCCACATCTTCACAGATGAAAGGCATATTTACCCTTTAAATTATGACTCAAATATCCTGATAAATAAATTCAACTTGTGCTATATGATGACTGCCACATCTTCACAGATGAAAGGCATATTTACCTTTTAAATTATGACTCAAATATCCTGATAAATAAATTCAACTTGTGCTATATGATGACTGCCACATCTTCACAGATGAAAGGCATCTTTACCCTTTAAATTATGACTCAAATATCCTGATAAATAAATTCAACTTGTGGGAAATGTAGAAGATGCGTAAGATAGGGTAGTGTGGGGTATGAGGCTGAAGGTCACGGGCAAAGGTCAAGGCTGTGTTGCCGTTTGAATATCTGCCTCCATATTTTGGTTATATTATTTTACCCCCACGTTGTTTAGTCGGTGTAACGCCTTGCCCAAGAAAGTCCCAAAAGAATTATACAAAAGAAAAGACAGCAACTGATAAGAGACGAAGACGTTTCTTTTATACTTTCCTTTATTTACTTCAACAACCATTCCATGGATGAAGGAGTTTTTCCTGAATACATTGAAATGGTTGAATCCCCCATTTAAGGTGATAAAAATACGTTAATCGTTTCATGTATGTATTTGTCCGCATTTGGTATTTCGGGCTTCCATAAGGGTTAGTTTTCTTTTGGAAGTTTGTCAAAGTCCGGTAAGGGTTAGTTTATTGTTCAGTTGTGGGTCTTGTATATTTCAGCATAATGCAGACCGAGAGAGAACTGCTACTGGGTGAAAGAGGCTAACCAACGCTACGTCCAAAGACGTATGCGTGGTCCCCAGACACCAGGCAGCAACGATGTTATCAAAACGCAGGTCACTGTCTGAAAGAGAAAAAAGTATGTCCCCTTTGTCAAGAGGATGTCTTTTTTCTTTACGCATGCGTCATCCCCTTTTCCTGTTAGGGACCTCTATTTTTTTTTTTTTTTGTTTATTTGTTTTGTTTTTGTTTTGTTTTTTTTCGTTTCATTTTTTCAATCGAAAATAATTTTCAGATGAAATATTCTAACATCGCATTGGTATATTATCGTTTTTAAACAAATACATCCTCAGAATATTTAGTTTTTCACACACACACACACACACACACATATATATATATATATATATATATATGCATATATATAAACAGAATCTATATATTATAAACTTACATGTAAGTTATATATTAGTCATTAAAAGTAAGTATTTTAGCTCTTTAGGATAATGACTGTATTGGGGAGAGTGAAAAAAAAATTATAGTTTCTTGTCTCGCAACTGGTCGAGATCATTCACCGAATTTTGAAAAAAAGGGATTGGGTGAAAAACAGTGGTTGTCCGTGATAAATATCAAATATTGTTTTGAAATTTCAGACATCTCAAAAAGGGACAAGGGTTAATTAGGTTAGGGGTATAAACATTGTACTAATTCCCAGCAGATAATATTCTTCCTCTTACTAGTCTATTGGTCACAGAATCAACTGAACAATTATCACATTGTTTTGTTTTATACAGCGATCTAATTGCGCCCTTAGCGTAACGGTTATCGTCGTAAAAAATTGAATCGGACACCCGAGTTAATTTCCTGGACAAGGTTGTTTGCGTTTCAATTCGCACAAATGTTCTTGGAAAAGGCATGAATCCATCTATTCTTATGGTTAGATATTAACGGAGTGGGTTTTTTAGCCTTGGTTAGGCAACCCGTCTTGGAGAAGGAAAAACCCTGCTGTACTCCGCTTAAAAATTGACCTAGTGTCATATCCTAAAGGGATTGGATAAATATATACAATGATCTGATATATGTGTAAATTCTTAAGATCATATTTATATACATATTAGAAAATAGAGCAATTTCCTATCCAATTCACAGCTAGATGATAATGTTATAGGGGTTTGCTGAACGCTATTTTTAATCTTCCAAATTCTCGATGTAATTGAGATTAAGATGCTATGCTAATTAGAATCATTCACCTTTTTTTTTTTTTTTTACTGAATCATGAGCATGTATTTACCCAACCCCTCTGCTAGGGCACGATATGACTCAAGGTCACTTTTTAAGTGGAGTAAAGCTGGTTTTCTTTTTCATAGACTAGTAGCCTAACTCAAGAAACTAGGCTGCCCTTCTATTTACCCATAGCTGGGAGGAAAACAGACGGACTCGTGTTTTTCTGTACATCAAATAAGATTTGGAGTAAAGGGCTGTAAAAAAACAAAAATACTTTTGATACACCCTGATATAATCAATGGGGGTATCCTCGTGGTGTAATGGTTAAACCGATGGACTGCGGAATCGTAGTAAGCGAGTTCGTACTCCAGTCGCGCTATTACGTTCACTTTCGGGCAAATACCCTTGGGAAAGGTATGAACCTCTTTATCCTCCCAGCTATGAGTTAAATAGTACCACTACTGTTCTTCTAGGAGAATGGCTTTGGCATTAAATAACCTACAAAGGTTAATATGCCATTAAAACAAAGAAACCAATTCAAACCTACTATAATCAATGCAAAATGGATATAAATAAATAAAACAAGAATAATCAAAAATATATGTACCTTTACAATATCCGAACCGGCTCATTAGCATAGTAGGTAGAGTGTTTGCCAATGGTCCGGGAGATTGGGGTTCAATCCCAGTTCTAGTCACATCAAAGACTCAAAAAAAATGGTACTTGATACCTCCTTGCTTAACACTCAGCATTATAAGGTACGTATCGAGAGTAAATTGGAGCAATCCAGGAGAAGGAATAGCGCCCTCCTCTATACCTCGGTGTAGTAGCTATTGAAAAGGGAGCCTTTAGGTCGTCGTCGACTACGGTCGTCAACTTTACTTACAATATCCGAAAATTAGAATGTTTAAAGATTTACCTTTTTTTCAGATGTAAGTGTTCTGTAAGTAATAAATAATTTCTATTTTAATCAAATATAATTTATTCATAAATAATCTCATTTCAGTCAATAGTATATTCGCCATCATTTTCAATCACATCTAACCATTTATTGACTCCTGACAAGTAAAGTTTCGAGATAAACAAGTTTTACATAAACGTTTTCACTTGGTCTTGTTGAAAAAATATTTTTAGAGTATTTTGCTGAGAAAGAAAAAGATGAATATCCATTTTTACCAACTCCTCCGTTCGGGCAGGATATGACACAAGGTCAATTTTTAAGCTGAGTTTAACAGGTTTGAATTCGGAGTTTTCCTTCTCCTAGACTAGCTGCCTCACCAAGGCTGAAGAACCTAGTCTGCCCAACTATTTATCCATAGTTGGAGGGAGAATAATTGGATTCATACCTTTCCCAAGGGTATTAGTGCTATGTGAAATGCAATTAGTCTCGTCCAGGATTTGAACTCGTGTCGCCATGTCCATTTCCTACGACGATAACCATTACACCACAGGCACCTCCTTGACACCACAGGCGCCTCCCTTCACCACGGGCACCTCCTTAAAAAACAGATGGATATCACTTGATGCAAAGTCTGGTAAATATGGTGGATTGGGTAGAACACACCATCCTAAATCCGATATTTTCCTTGCATGATTCTTGTAAAATGTGGCTTTGCATTATCAAAGAAAAACACAACAATTCTCCTATTTACGAGTTCAGGGAGTTTTCTCTGATTTTCATGCACATTTTGCAGCTTTTAAAAGTATAATTCTGCATAAAGTGTCAGATTGCGATTTAAAAATGCAAAATGAATGATACCACAGTGATCCCACAATGCACACAGCGTAACATTTCTTCCGTGAATCTTCGTCTTTGAAGTAGAATGCAGAGATTCATCCTTCTCAATCCACTGCTTTTTGCCTTGAACATTGTCATAAAAGACCTGTTTGTGGTAAACTCTAATGATATTCTTGAAAAATGGATCAATTATCTGATTTGAAAGAAGACTTGTTGCTATGGATATGCAATCGTCCTTATTCTTCTCACTAAGAGTATGAAGAACTTTTTTCTAGCTTTTTCAAGTGGCGGCAGATTGTGGATTGGGTTGTGTTGCGGTCAAGTACTAATTCTCAAGTACTTCTGCGTGAGTTTCATCGCACCAATTTTCTCAAAACATCTTGATCGAAGTCTAATGAGCGTCATAATCTGTGTTCATCTCTCAATGGTGTATTGCCAGAACGAAACTTTGAAAACCAGTTTCGGACTTGGCGGTCAGTAATTACATCTTGGCTATAAGCACGAGAAATTGTTGTTAGTTGTTCCTATTAAGAATTCGTTATTCTTAAACTTCCACTATATTAATATCTCAAATATACTCTTTCAGTTCGTCTATTTCAGAGGCGTGAGATTGAATTATGATGCACACTCTTTCACTACCTCTCCCGGACCATGGGCAAACTTATATTGCTGAGTGTTAAGCAAGGCGGCATCAAGTACCATTTTTTGAGTCTTTGGTATGACTCGACCTGGAAAGAACGCCAGTCTCCCGGACCATGGGCGAACTTTTAGATTATTTGGGACATTATTCTTTATCGATATTTTTCTACCTAAAAAGGAGGGGGTTTAAATATGCATTATGATTTGACGTAATTTTCCCCAATCACAAGCTAAATTTAAATATTTTGTTAAATAAAGAATATTTTTACTAATCGAAAAATATAAATTTTAAAGCAAAAAACAGAGAGCTGTTTTTTTATACACTAAGAATGATAAAAAAATACTCATTAATCTGGTAATTTAGTTTGGTTTGGTGGGTTTTATGGCATATCAACCTTTGTAGGTTATTTAACGCCAAATCTGTTCTTATGTAAATAATCTGTTCTATTTAAAACAATTCAGTTTAGCAGAAGTACACAGTTTAATGGTCAAAAACATTTCCGTTTTAAACTATTCTAGAAGTTATATGTATCAATTCAGTTAAGTGTAAATACAGTTTTAAAGTCGAAAAACAGTTCTATTTGAAATAATTCAGTTTAGCATAAGCACACAGTTTAAATGTAAGTACGGTTTAATTGTCAAAAACGTTTCTATTTCAAGCTATTCAGTTTACTCAAACAATTCAGTTTAGCATCAGTATGCTGTTAGCTCTATTTAACCCATAGATAGGGCCCTATCAGGTGCTACCACTCCGGGCCAGAGTGGACCTGGGAGCGATGGTAATGATGGGGTACTCCGCATTCCCCAAAGTTCCAGCATTGCTGGAACCTCACCATCAGATTGTTTAGTGTCATATCCAGGACACTCGTTGGAGGGGTGTCTTACCCCTCTGCAGAGAAGCAGTCGATGTATTTTACAGCCCCAGCCAACTGGGCAATCGGCCAATGCATCCTCCTTCTGGGGTTTCATATCGAACTCAGAAGCCCACACAGAACTTCGAACAGAACCCTCTATTTAACACACGGGAAGTAGATAATTTTAATTCCGTTAACCATGATCGGATATAAGTGTTAAGCTATAGTAAGCATTTCTTACTTACTATATTAAGTTATTTACCTGTTATTGGGATTGAACCTGCAACTCCAGACGATTTCACTTAGAAGTTTTTCTTAGCTAAACGCCGATATCCGTTGCGACTTGGTTCTGCAATACAATCCAGAATGAATTTGGGGGACTTATATACCTAACCAGGACATTGGTCTAATGAGTAGAGTGTTCGCCAATGGCCCGGGAGACCTAGGTTCAATCCCTGGTCGAGTCATACGAAAGACTCAAAAAAATGGTACTTGATGCCGCCTTGCTTAACACTCGGCATCATAAGGTACGGATCATGGGTAAAGTGGAGCAATCCAGGGAAAGGAGTAGCGCCCTCGCCTACACCTTGGTGTAGAAGCTATCGAAAGGGAGCCCTCGGGTCACCCTCGACTAAGGTCGCCAACTGTACTTGCTTACTTATATACCTAATGTCTCCATCAACCCTTGAGATACTACTCATTACTATTAGGGACGATGTTTTTTTTTTTTTGTTTTTTATCCTAGCTCATATTACATTATTATCTTTTGACGAAAATAGTCCGAAGACTTAAGTGATAAAAAAATCGGTAAATATAAACTACATTAGATATGCATAAGTGATCCCAAATGTCCTTAAATCCGTAATCAATATATCGATGGGCTGTCTGCTAAATTTGAAAGTCAAGTTTGAAAAGTCACTGGATCAGATGTACGTTTTCTTTCTTTTTTTAAGTAGAGGAATTATATTGTGAATTGAATTACCATTACCAGAAAATCCGGCGAACACCTGCGCACGACATACAGAACACTGGACAGCTGCTTCGACCTTATTAGGTCTCATCAGCAGTGTGATCTCCCCCTCAGGATCACTCGTCAAAATAGCTATTCAAAAAAAAAAAGAAAAAGGCCGAATCCAGAGAGAGAGAGAGAGGGAGAGAGAGAGAGAGAGAGAGAGAAGGGTGTAGTTTTGTTATTTTAATGGTCTCATCACCCTACGAAAAAAGAATGACCGTTGAGGTCAATTACCGTGACCCGGTAAGCATATATGGATTCTGAATCATTTTTCTCTACTCCCACTTCTTCACACTCTATAACCCTATTTTTTACTTTTTTTCTGTTTTCTGTAAATAATACATATAGTAAGTCAAGTAAAGTTGGCGACCTTAGTCGAGGATCACCCTTAGGCTCCTTTTTCAATAGCGACCACACCAAGGTGGAGGGGAGGGCGCTACTCCATTCCCTGGATTGCTCCACTTTACCTTATAATGCTGAGTATTAAGCAAGGCGGCATCAAGTACCATTTTTTGAGTCTTTGGTATGACTCGACCTGGAAAGAACCCCAGTCTCCCGGACCATGGGCGAACTTTTAGATTATTTGGGACATTATTCTTTATCGATATTTTTTTGCCTAAAAATGTTGGGGTTTAAATATGCATTATAATTTGACGTAATTTTCCCCAGTCACAAGCTAAATTTAAATATTTTGTTAAATAAAGAATATTTTTACTAATCGAAAAATATAAATTTTAAAGCAAAAAACAGGGAGCTGTTGTTTTTTTTATACACTTATTTACTTTTAAAGATATAAAGAATGGTAGACAAAACAGTATGGGAATCTACAGTAACAATAATTTTTTAATAAATTTCCAGTTTTGTCTCGTGTGTTCAGATTGAAAAATTCTATTTCTAGTATGCTTTGTTATAACTTTCAGTTTTATTTACATTTCACAAGTATCATGCTTTGAAAGATCTTTGTATCTTAGCTTCTATTTAAGAAAGACATCGAAGATTTACATTTTAACATATAAACTGCTAAATAAGCATTTTTGGCGGCAAGGGGTAAACTGTGTGCTTGTAATGCTACCATACAAAAGATTTTCAATCTAAGTGAATTATTTGTTGATTTTCTGAAAAGGTTTTGGTAATGCATTAAAAATATAACTTTTGTTATGAAAATAGGGAATTTAAAAAAGGTAAAAATTAATGTTTTAGGGGTAATAAAAGATTTGTAGATTGTTTACAGCTAAACATTAGGCGATTAAAAAGTATTTTTCAGTATTTTGAATTACTAATAAATCAAAAATAATTATTTCATTTAGTTTTTTTTTAATTGTACGTCCAAAAACTCTATCAACGTTCTTATTTTCCTTTTTCAAGATGAGATACAAAAAATATACTATTGCTGATACGATTTTTTACACTTAAAAAATGTTTTGTTTTTTTTTGGGGGGGGTGACCTTCCGTACTTATATTTTTTAGCGCGAAACTAACGCGCAAAATATATTTTTATTATTGTTTACATAGAAACAATCAAGTTATTTATTTTGACCTACTATTTGGATTTAAAAACTATAATAAGTAATATAGCCATCAACATGTAATATTTTTACATAAATCTGTGTATTAATATTTCTAGTATATAATTTCATTCAAAAAAATTTTAAGTATTTTAAGATTTTAATAATTTTTTAAAAATTTATGTAACCTCTAGTTGGGTAAATTGTTAACTTTTGGTGAATTTTAATTAGATATATAATGTTATTTTCCTTTTTATACCCATAATGATGATGTTGTAGCAGAAGGAATTACGTATTTTTGTTTGGCGCGTAATTTAATTCGACCGTTAGGGTCGACGCATAATTTCACCCAATCAGGATGACTTACTCTATTCCAACCGAATCACCTTTCTGGGCAGCAGTAATTGGGGAAAGTCGTAAAACACTCTCTTGGGCAGAACAACTTCGTTCTGTGCAGATGTCTCACTGGCTGCTCTTCAATAGCAGCAGCAGCAGCATGGACACAATGAGGAAAGTTATCTAATTTATGGATCCCTTGCGTCTATTTTTCTTAGACTAAGGGTTCCCAGTTGAATATGAATTAGATGAATTCAATACGCCACACACAGGAACAACTTTACTTCACCCCCAAAATTGGCTATGTCGACTGCGATGCAGAATCTCGCTCCGACACCTAGGTACTTCACCTCAGAGCAACATTTTCTGGAGACATTCACGCTTCTCCCCGAAACAACCAGAAACACAAACTCACGGTGACTTCAACGTTTCTCTCCTCAAACAGCAAACACGACTTTTGCTACACTTATGGCGAACACATCTCCCTCGCACGTCCATCGACACGCGCTGCTTTCTCAACTCTCTCATAACTTCGAATCGTTCACTTACTTCTTTCCTTCCTACGAGACTTGTAGCATAAATGTAAACTCTTTATTCCATGCTGCCATTAAAAAACCTTCATGTAAAAGCTTACGGCATCTTCGTCTTCATACTTCTTCATCCTCCTTTATTAACAACAACAATTAGTGAGGGAATAACACACACGTACAAGAACACGTTTCTTCGCCCCAAAACAATAACAAACATTCCTACTCGCTAAAATGTTACTATCTTTCAAATAAAACTAAAAATTCAACTAGGAATAATAACTTTAATTATTTTTTAAGTTTCGTTTTAACGGAAAAAAAGAGCACAATTTAATTAGAACTATTATTTTTAATTGTAAATTATTACTGAACGCACATGTGTACACCACGAACAATCGGGCGCCTCGAGTGATGTAATAGTTAGCAAGCTAGAAAAGAAACCTTTCACGAGTAAATTCGAGTCTCATTGGGTACCCATCTATTCGGCCTTGTGTCACATCTAAGTAAAAAGCTTAGTAAATTACTATACCACGAACAATCGGTTTGTATCAGTCACAGGTCTATTTCCTCTCCTGAATCAATGCCCCCGCCAAGCAATTTGGCCACACACTGACCAATCAGGGGCAGAGCGCATTGATTCCTTCTTCCCCTCAAGAACTATTTTTTCTAGCCCTTTTTGGAAGTCTCGACAAGTCAGAGAGCAACCAGCTCGCAGCGAAGACAGACCCCTCTTTCGCGTCCTCTGCTACGGACATTCTACATGGAAGGCCTTCACTGAAGAACACGCTGCTACTAGCTTCACACACAGAAGAACCAATCTTGCGGCTAGTCACACGAGCTACTTGCTACAGTGACACACTTCCAACAAGCTCAAGGACCAACATACTATCCTGCGACTCCAAAAAGAACCTTTTCTCACTCTGACTTGTTTACTTCTGCTAAAATAATAAACCTTTCGTTGTTGTGTTTTCAAAAGCAGTTTCGTTATTTATTTGTATTGTCAATTAATTCATAGTTTTATAAAAACTAAGCATTAAAAACACTAAAGTTTCTTTGATTTTGATATAACACCGCAAGTATAATTTCACCATAAACAATAAGCTTTATAAAATGATGGATTGGAAATTAATACTATTTCATATACTTGTCATAAAAGAAGTATATCAATTCAAATTATAAAATCATATAAAGTGAATAAATGTAATTAAAAAGTATCGAGTCTGAATCTTCAAACTTTTTTTCATTTAAAAATCTAAAATTTAAAAGATGCGTGCACGGCTGAGTAACTTTATTAAATGATGATGTCTATACAGCGACAACATAGTAAGATTTTCTATTTGGAAATACATTTAAAATCCTCTAACTTAGAGAATAAAGCAATTTCCAGCCAATTTTGCAACTGAGTTATAATCTTGGGTTTTCGTCCGTGCTGAATGTAATTTTTTTTTCTTGAATTTTTTATAAAACGGAGATAACTATGGAATGCTAATTAGTAACTCCTTTACTCTGCCTTAAATAGAAGCATCAATATCATTATGGAGCGCTCTTACAACTGGGACTTGTTGGTTCGCGGTTTGTCTATTATATAAACACTATAAATAGGATGCGGCTCGACGCGGATTTTTGAAATCTATGAATGCAGATTTTAAGAACGTATTTACCCAATCCCTCTGCTTATAAGCAGGATGTCACTGAAAATTATTTATTAAGCGGAGTACATTTGGTTAGAATTGTTTTCTTTCTTCTAGACTGGTTGCCTTATCGAGGTTAAAGAATCCAGTCTACTTGATTACTTACGTATACCTATGAGGGAGTAGAAGAGATCGATTCATGCCTTTCCTAAGAGCCTTAGTGCAAAGCAAAACGCAATTGGCTTCGTCCAGGATTTGAACTCTGTATGTCGATTCCCATTTTTGGATAACTGTTGCGGTAAGCGCTCCTCATAAGCGGCTTTTAAGACGGGGTAATTAAAGATAAACGGAATAAAATCTCTTTTTTTTTAATTGCTGTCCACCCAACATTTACAATGTCTGTTGTCAAGTGTGACGCTGTGAGAGGAGGCAACTCCAGGTTTATTTATAACTTTTCTATATTACCCACTCCCTGGAGTATATACAATCGAAGATAGAATAACGACAACCACGTGCTGTGTCTGGTGTCATTAATTAATACAATTCTATGCCATTGTGAGAGACAACAAAGGACATTTTTTTATTGCTTTCTCTTGCATCTTGATAATGAATCATTAAATCGAAAACTGATGTGACTTGATAGAAAAATAAACTTTGAACTGACTTTTAGATTTGGGTTGAAAATCTTCTATTCCATAGTGTCCTTTGGTCGACCGATCTGTTGGACTTGTTCTACGATTTATATTATATTTATATACTTTAGACTATGATCAGCCTTGTCAAATGAATATGAGGCTTGTTCTATGATCGGTCAGCTCCCATCTCCTCACTTCTCTTCAGTTCGTTCTTCACTTCGTCCCTTCTCTGGTCGTTTTGTCTTGTCTTGGTCACTCTGATGTCGCCTTCGGGTTGCCATTCTCGATCATGTTCGTTGATGGAGAATGATAACACAACTACCATTTCATGAGCACATTTGACCTTTTTTACTTATTGACTACTTTTAATTGTTACTCGATTGGTCTTAACGCATTGCGGCTAAACAAGATGGAGCGTTCCACTGATCAGATCTGTTGCTTCTCACCAACTAACTTATTCTAACTCTAGAACCGTTTTGGTCTCCATCCAGTCACAGTCATTACCCCAAGTTCAACGGTTGTCAATCAAACTGGTTGACTCTTACTGTATCTTTCTATTAGTTTAATGGCTCAGGACTTTATTTAAATGTTACACTACACAGCAAAAATATATCTCACCTATCTATTATTTAACACTTCTCTATCCGAAGATCACGAAAAAGTGTCAAGGGATCTGATTTTTACATTGGTTGCGTTCACCCCCACCCTGGTCTCTATAGTTTCTTGAAGGAGACAATCATTAAATGTTAATTACCCGATTCAATCCCAGGTCGAGTCATACCAAAGACTCAGAAAATGGTACTTGATGCCTCCTTGCTTAGCACTAAGCATTATCATATTTACCCAACCCCTCCGCTCGGGCAAGATATGACACAAGGTCAATTTTTTAAGCGGGTTTAACAGGTTTGAATTCGGAGTTTTCCTTCTCCTAGACTAGTTGCCTCACCAAGGCTGAAGAACCTAGTCTGCCCTACTTAGTTGGAGGGAGAATAATTGGATTCATACCTTTCCCAAGGGTATTAGTGCTATGTGAAATGCAATCAGTGCAGGATTTGAACTCGTGTCGCCGTGTCCAATTCCTACGACGATAACCATTACACCACGGGCATCTGCGACGATAACTATTACACCACTCAGCATTATAAGGTACGGATCAAGGGTAAAGTGGAGCAATCCAGGGAAAGGAGTAGCGCCCTCCCCTACACCTTGGTGTAGTAGCTATCGAAAAGGAAGCCTTCGGGTCACCCTCGACTAAAGGGAGACAACTTTATTTTTTTATATTGGTGACGGTTTGTAACTTAGTATAATAATAAATGTTAGAAAGGCTTTAGATAATTTTCCGTTGGATTATCTTCTATGGATAATCGATTAACAACTTCCTATCGGAAATAATTAACCTTTGACATAACTTTATAAGAAAAATGATTCTTCTTATTACTCTAAAAAAAATTTAAGCCATGTGACGTCTCCTGCATGGAAAAGGACATTGTGACGCGGCAGGAAAATATTTATCCCAAGACGGGAGTTTATTTTTCACACGTGTGAAATCGGGGCAGTCTGGCACTTGATCCCTCGCAGAATAAGTCCTAGTTAAGAGACTTTTCTCGGGCATATGGGAACTGGCAGATAATGTAGGGGTTAATTTGGGCTAGACTGACCGCCGCTGGCAAGGAGTTTCCATTTTCACGTACACACACACACTAGACCACTTCGTCTTCCTACCCCAAGGATAATGGAAGATATGGGCCTCTAGGTTTAGGTATAATATTATTAGTTATCGTAGTCGGCAATTCCAATTTCCCGTGTAATATTTTCAAAGGCGAATAGGACATTTAGCGAGAATAAATTGAGGCGAATGAAGTTGAAAAGTAACATGCAAAAGTAAGTTGATATGCAGACAACACAATGAATAAGTTTCGACACGAGGAAGATATATTAATATAACAAGTTTTTAATACATGCGGACTCACATATTTAACGTGTCGGCTATATTATCAGCGGATAATATCAAATATACAAATGTCTTTATTCCTTATTCCTTTCTTTCTTCCTTCTTTAAATTGAGAGAGAGAGAGAGAGAGAGAGAGTATGTAATGGCAATACTTAGGAAGGGTGGAGGGAGAATACAGTCTTAAGGTTTACTTAGCTTTTCGACGGGTTCCTTCTGAGAGTATTTTCTCTTTTACGGGCGAGCGGGATGTTATACAGCTTGGTTTGAAGGCATTTATTATCTTCTTATCCAAGATTCTTTCCGCTTTTCCCTGGAATTTCGGCAACAGTTTCAATACATCTTATCACGGCAACTGCTGTCCTGAAACCCGGCTCTGCTTCTTCGCCCGAAGTTTGGCATCAGATCCCCGTCCTCTCTGGGCGACCTCTGTCCTCAAAATTAAATTCTTCATTCCTATTTCCGCTGGCAAAAAAAACTACTTCCGTTTTTAGGGTTCTGACCAATCATTCGGCCTTTTTCTCCTTCCTTCACCCTGTCAGGCGATTCCTTCGGACTACTATACTGACCTCTTTATATCCCCTTCTTTATCCATCACAGAGTGCAAACATCTGTTGGTTTTCATTCTGATCTGGATTTGTTACTTCGGCCGCGAGGAATTGACCTACATTCCTTATTCCTCTTTTAACGGTCAGTCTTTGGCGGCCTGTTAATTCAAACACGGAGGGGTAGGGGAAATTTCTTATTTCTCTCCTCTCAGTGGTAAACCACGTGACATCCACAGACGGTTTCTGGTTTCTTTGTTTAATGGCATATCAACCTTTGTGGGTTATCTAATGCCAAAACCTTCTTTCTAGAAGACCACGAGTGGTTCTATTTAACCCATAGCCGGGATAATAAGGTGCTTCATACCTTTCCCCTAGGGTATTAGTTCGAAAGTGAACACAATAGCGTGACTGGAAATCGAACTCACATACTACAATTCCGCAATCCAGCACTTTAACCATAACACCACAAAAGGTATACAAGACTAGACATGACAGGATGAGAAAAGTGATCCTCTAGTTTGGTTTGGTTTGTTCGGTTTTGTGGCATATCAACCTTTGTAGGTTATTTAACGTCAAATCTATTCTTATGTAAATAATCAGTTCTATTTAAAACAATTCAGTTTAGCATAAGTACACAGTTTAATTGTCAAAAACATTTCTATTTCAAACTATTCAAGCAGTTATATATAACAATTCAGTTTAGTGTAAGTACAGTTTCAATGTCAAAAACAATTCTATTTGAAATAATTTAGTTTAGCATAAGCACGCAGTTCAAATGTAAGCACGGTTCAGTTGTCAAAAATATTTTTATTTCAAGCTATTCAGTTTAATCAAACAATTCAGTTTAGCATAAGTATGCTGTTAGCTCTATTTAACCCATAGATAGGGCCCTATCAGGTGCTACCATTCCGGGCCAGAGTGGACCTGGGAGCTATGGCAATGAGGGGGTGCTCCGTATTCCCCAGGGCCCAAGCATTACTGGGACCTCACCATCAGATTGTTTAGTGTCATATCCAGGACACTCGTTGGGAGGGGGCTAACTCTCTGCAGAGGTGCAGTCGGTGTATTCTACACCCCCAGCCGACTGGGTAAAGTGATCCTCTAGGAATCGAGTGAAAAGATAGATAAATACTTGGATCTTGTCAGAGTCCTAAAAACAAACCGTGGTAAATAAAGGTGACGATGATACCTGTAGTAGATGAAGTGTTAGGAAATGTTCCTCAAGATGGGAAAAAAGACAAGAGGAACTGAATATCAGAAGAAGAATTGAGACTATACAGTTCACAGCGTTGTTAATATCGGATAGAATACTGAAAAGAATCATAGAGAGGAGAAGAAACTTGCTGTCACTCAGGTTCGAGTGAAAGTCCACCAGCTATCAGATGTGAAAAATTCACAAGGAGTGAGATAATAGTAATTGTTTTCGAAAGATAATCTTAAAATTGCCGATGTTAATCAGGTATTTCTGTTTATGATTTATGTCTGTATAGAATCATAAACATTTTCTGACTTTTATTGTAATCAAGGCTTTGGTATGACGCCCGATAAACCACTTGTGTTCTACCTCCTTGACACAAATAGACAAACACCTACGCTTACTCATCTTTAGAGGAAGGAAAACCCTTATTCTATTCAAGAGTTTCTTTCTATCTTAATTTTTTTTATTAAGAAAATTACATTTGATACTTATGCTAACCAAGAGAATAGCGGATGAAATCTAAGGAAGTTGTTTTTGAGATCTTATTATCATCATCATCCAGTCGCTCTAACAACACGGAGTTCCCCGACTCTCTCTTTCTCTCTCTCTCTCTCTCTCTCTTTCTCTCCGTCAATCCCTATCGTCAGGTCCTCGAGACTTCATCCAGTGACCGCATAGATCTTTGCTAGTGGGTTCGTCCTTATTTCTCTAGCATTGCCAAACATTTCTAGTTCATCTTACTTGGATCGTTTGGGAGATGGGAGGTAAGTGTCCGTACGGCGGCGATTTTGTAAGGTGCTGCTTTCAGGATTTGTTGATAAGAACATGTAACATTCTTGCGTTATTCCCATTTAGATTTTTCTTCATGCTTTTCATTAGAGTCAAGGTAGTGCATCCATAGAGTAGTATTGACATAGCCATAGCTTAGAAGAATTCCCGTTTTAGTATATCTGAAAGATCAGATTTCCATATCATCGACAACCTGTTAAATGATATCCTCGACAATGCGTATAAAGATATTGCTTTCTGTAGATGAGATTTGGCTACTGAGTTATGGGAACCAGTGTACTGATTTTAGAGCTTTGATTAGATATATTGTTGTACTTCGATTACTATTGTAGTATTAAGATCACTATTGCAGAGGATTTTTTGTTGGAAATATGGAAAAAAAAAATGAAGGCGCCTCTCATTCGTAAAATTCAACAAAGTTTTATAGACAGGACAACCAGACAGAAAAAGGATACAAGAAAGATGTATACCCCTTTGTTACGGACCAGGTGTGACACAAGGTCAATTTTTAAACGGTGTAGAGCTGGTTTGAATTCAAATTTTTTCTGCTCCTACTTGTTGCTTTACTGAGGCTAAAGAGCCAATCCTGCCTCTTTCTTTACTCGTACCTTCCTTTTCCTTGAGTATTAAGCCCAATCGGCTAGAGCTGTAGCATACACCAATTGTATCTCTGCAGAGGGGTAAGATACCCCAATGAGTGTCCTGTATATAACACAAAACAATCTGATGGTGATTCTCCAGTAATACTGTTCTGCATATTGACCCTCGACCGAGCTGACAGTATGAGATTTCTCTGAACAGGACGCACTTGTGTAAATAAGCGGAAGCAGTCATGTGGTTGATCGAAAGTTGTGTGCGTTATGAAATGATATATGCAGATACCCGCGTGAGGGTTCAAATTAGTTGGAGTCAGTTGGTGTCAGATTGAGTTGAGTCAGACCCAGCTTGCGGTCACTAAGAGTGCCCGCTGGGGCAGCGGCTCACAGTGGGCCTCCGGTTGACTACCTCCGGACGAGAAACAAGAAGTGCCAATTGGGGCCTTGAAGATAACGCACTGTGGTATGGCAAGAAGAAGAAGTTATGGGTCAATATAACAATCTTTTTTCATCTCTCACCGTTTGTTTCTCTCACACACTACAGAAGCTTTAAACCCTTTCGAGAATAAAGTGTGAGAAGTATATTTTCATAAAGAAGTGTTGTGGTCTTCCTTCATCACGGTATACAACAGCTGGAGCATTGAGAAATGCGGAGTACTCTTTCATTGCCATCGCTTTCAGGTTCACTCTGATCTGGAGTGGTAGCACCTGATAGGGTCCTATCTATGGGTCAAATTGAACTGTTTGATCTTTTAACTGTGTGCAAGCAAAGGGTTTATGTTAAATTGAATTGTTTGATCATTACCTGGGTGTAAATAAATGATTGATGTTTAATTGAATTGTTTGTGATACATAACAATACTTGGAACCATTTAACTTTACTGACTTTTGATAAATTGAAATGTTTGAAATAGAAATGTTTGATCAGTTAACTGTGTGTAAAGAAATGACTGTTGTTTAATTGATATGTAAGTGTTAGTGTGAGATCCATTTTGTACAATAAGCGCATCTCCTTATGATGGCGCTATGACCTCTGCGTTCTATTTATGGATTACGCATGCGTAATTCAGGGAGTTTCTCGATGATGTCAAGCGCAGTAAAACGACCTTCATCGCTTTTTCAATCGGTGTCTTTCATTCGTTGACCTAAGAGAAAAAAAAAAAGACTTGGTAATAGAATCTGTTATGTTGAATGCTTCGTTGCCTTTGTTTCAATTCATGGTTTCATAGTTTTTGTTTGGCATTGTTGCTTTTAAAATAAAAGAGCCAAATAGAAAACTAAACACGTTTAATTTCCAGCCATAGAATTAGGTTTCTCTGTTTAATGGCATATCAACTATTTTTAGGTTATTTAATGCCAAAGCCATTTTCCAAGAAGAACAGGAGTGGTACTATTTAACCCATAGCTGGGAGGATAAGGGGGTTCATACCGTTCCCAAGGGTATTTGCCCGAAAGTGAACGTAATAGCGCAACTGGAGTACGAACTCGCTTACTACGATTCCGCACTCCATCGCTTTAACCGTTACACCACGAGGACACCCCCGCCATAGAATTAGTTATTCTTATTTCTGAATGGATGTTTTTTATTTGTCTAAATTTCTCTGATGAAGTTTGATAATTTTTTATCATTCAGTGTATTCGAACTATTGCCATCATCTTAATTGTTATATTCACAACGTTTCGGCTGATATGCTCTTCGGCCTTCATCAGATGTTTCTGGATGAACACTGAAACCTACACAAAATTTCGAACTGAACTTTGTTTTAATCCACAGGGGTATATTGTTCTAATTTCGTTAACCATGACCTTTATTTAATCCACAGGGGTTGATTGTTCTAATTCCATCAACCATAACCAGGTACAAGAGTTAAGCTATAGTAAGTATTCTTTATTAGTCAGGATGTAATTAGCAACTTCTAGATGATTTCACTCCGAAGCTCATTAACCAAACGCCTTTATCCTTTACGCTATGTGTCCTCGATATGTTTTTTTTTACTTATAAGTTTCAATGCTATTAATTGGATAAAAATTTTCTTTTATTTTTTACATTTTTTTTGTTCTCGATACTTCTTCCACTCACACTGCTTCTTCCAAAAAACAGTTGGTTGGTTGGTTGTTTTTTGCGTATCGACTCCTTTTTGGTTATTTTATACCAAACTCAGTTTACCAATCATACACGGTAAAAAATTCCTGCTAGAGAGCTCAATGTAAATAAATTCACAGAGCAAATAATATTATTTCAAGAAAAAATAATATTCGGTCACATTAGGATAATAAATTCATTTCCATCCTGTTAAGAGCATTGATATGAATCAAAGACTCTAAAATAATTTTTAACAGGACTTCATCAGATCCAATAGGAAAATAAAATGTTTTACTTTCCTATTGGATCTGATGAAGTCCCGTTAAAATTTATTTTAGAGTCTTTTATTCATATTATATTCTACAGCCTTCCGCTCAGCCGACTGGGCAAATTGATTAGTCGTTATAAAAGAACATGTATCATATTAAATTAACAGTATATACCTTAATATATTTAAATAGCCAAACCTTAAAAGAGGAAAAATACAAATAAAACAAATTACTTCCAAATTGCAAAAGCAGAGACAATTTGGAAGACATTTATGCAGTGTCGTCTTTTGGAATTCACTGTACAGCTTTGCGTTTTTTTTTTCTTGTTTTTTTTTGTTTGCTTGTATCAGTCGTACACTCTAGGAAAACTAAATTTAAACCAGCTCTACTCAGCTTTAAAATTGACCTTAGGTCACATCTTGACTGTAGTGGAAGGGTCGGGTAGATACAGATAACCGTGGTTGTATTAATCGAAAAAAAGAGCCATTTACTAAATGTAACTTACTAATTTTTTTATTCGACGCGATAAGTCAAAAGAACTTAGTGAGGATCGGACTCATTGCACTAGAATACTATTAGGTTTAATTAACTAAGGAATAGGTTTTAGGTGTCTTCTTCCGAAACTTTGTGAAAATGATTAATTGATTTTACCAGCATGTCAACCTGCCTAAGGTCATTAGAGATTAGGCAATTGCTTTTGTTGTATCTATTTACCCAACCCCTCCACACGAGCAGGATATCACACAAGGTCAGTTTTTAAGAGGAGCTTAATAGGTTTGAATTCAGGTGTTTTCCTTCTCCTAAACTGGTTGAAGAGTCAGTCTGCCGAGTAATTTACTCATATCTGTAGGGAAAACAATTGAATTCATACATTTCCAAAGGGTATTAGCGCTATGTGAAATGCAAACAGCATCGGTCAGATTTTGAAATCGGGTTACGTTGTCCATTTCCAATGGCAATAACCATTACGCCACGGGCACCTCACGTATGTTCCTATTTAAATTTTTCCTTTAGTTGTTTCTTCAGAGATTTTTTTTTTTTTGCACACACAATCCTACTGAATATAAACAATTTTAAACAGATCTATCTGACCCGTAGATGTGACCCTAACGTCCAACCATTCCAGGTCATAGTGGACTTGGGAGTAATAGCAATAAAGTGGTCCCTCAACCTTCCCCAGATCTTGTACTGGGTTTAGTTGTTGGTAGCGAGGGGGAAGTTTGTTTGTTAGCGAGGATAGGTTGTATAACGTATGTGTGTTTACGTTGAGTTGTTTCCTCGCTTAGTGTTGTTAGTCCCCTCGCTAAGTTTTAAGGGTAAATAAAGGTAGAATGATGAAGAAGAAGTAAGACGGTGAAGGTCGAAAGGTGTTTTTAGAAATAGGTTTTTATTTGCAGCATGGAATATTGGGTTTGCTTTTGGTGCTGCAAGACTCGTGAAGGGTTGTGAGTATTGAGACGAAATTGAGTTATGAGATGTTGAGAAGGTTGAGATGGCAGCGTGTGTCGTCGGACGTGTGAAGGATTGTGTTTTAGAGTCACCATGGTTTTTGTCCGTCTGATGGAGAGAAGGCGTGCGTTGGTCTCCATTAAAGTGGCCCAAAGGTAAATTGAGAGCTAGCGTGTCGAGAGCGGGATTACGCTCAGATCGACATAGCCAATTTTGGGGTGACATAAAGTTGTGCCTGTGCGAGGCATGTTGAATGCATCTAATTCATATTCAACTAGGATTCCTTGTAAGGAATCCATGAATTAGATGGGTTCCCTCGTTTGTCCATGCTGCTGCTGCTGCTATTCTAGAGCTGCAGTGAGATGTCTGCACTGGACGGCATTGTCCAGCTAAAAAGCATCGCTATTGAAGAACGGCCAATGTGACGTCTGCATTGGTCGGCCGTCTCAAGCCAAAGAGAGTGTGTTTGGCAGCTCACCCAATCTTGTTGACCGGAAATGAAGGTCCGGGCTGAATAGGATAAGTCATCCTGATTGGTTGAAATTAAGTGTCGAATTAAATTTGCGCGCCAAACCAAAATACGAAATTTTTCCTTTTTCTACAATCTCCAGAACCGGAGTCTCACCATTAGATGCAGTTTAGTGTCATACTCAGAACACCCCTTTTTTCGGGGGGATTAGCTCTCTAAAGGAGTTTCGATCGGCGTATTCTAAGCGTTGCTATCCTGTGAGAGAAGCGAATGAATCCAACGTTAAAACGGGGAAATAAATTCTCAGGAAAGACTTAAAGATAATCAGACCTCCGTGTGACATGTTTTTGTTTTGAATATTTAGACACCCAAGATACTCGAAATACCGACAAACTATAAACTTAAATTAGATCCCCACCCTTTTAGCAACAGTCAGCCGACCCAAATAGCATGTTTACTAATTTCCAAGTTAGTTTTCAAATAGACTAGTTCCCACCACCATTTTTAGATTCAGGAACTTTCTTAATGACACTGTTTCTCTTCCTGTTAGTAGATTGAATGTTTACTTAAGCGACTTCTAGACAATCTTTTATCATCTCGACCAGGGGTGGGCAAACCTTTTGGTGGGAGGGCCGCATTACTGGGTTATGAATTATCAAAGGGCCACATTTTTTTAAATCAAAAGGATTTAGTCTCGATTCAAGTGCAAGTATTTATTTATTTATTTATTTATTTATTTGTAGGCTCCCGCGGGCAGCACAGAACAGTGCATGGGCCGCATGCAGCTCGCGGACCGCATGCAGCCCCCGGGCCACAGTTTGCCCACCCCGATATAGACGAACCATGAACCCGTTGGGTTCCTGCTTTTACCGTTGTCCTTGATGATATTGATGTTTCAATTTCGGAAGAAGTGAAGAATTCAAATGGTCACTTTAACAGCTATTTCTGTTAAATCAACAATTTCGTTGCAAAAAAAAAAAACCCCTAAAAAACCCAAAGAACGGTATTCAGTGATTGATTGATTGATTGATTTTAATGGCATGTCAACCTGTCGGGGTTATCTTATGTTAGGAGATTACGTTCATAATATGTTCATATTTTCAGTTTTTGTTTAGATTTTTTTCACACAGAAATATGATATTAAGTATTCCTATCTAATACAAATAATTTCCACACGCTTGTATTATTTGGTGTGTTTTTATCTGAGACTAATAATTTATATACAATTACATAGTTTTACGTACTTATTTTTATGTAATAATAATTTTTTTGCACAGTTATATGGTTTCACGTAACTAATAATAAATCTTAGTAAACAATAGTAGTTTCAGTAAATATCCCGAATACAAATAATTATTAATTATTAATACAAATAATTTATGCTTAATTATATAGTATCAAGTATTCTGATATAATACAGATAATTCTAAATCAGATTTATTTGATTTCCAGATGGGACCCTAACAAGTACTACCACTCAGAGTCAGAGTGGACCTGGGAGTATGGCATTGAAGGAGTACTCCAACTCCCTAGATCTCCAGAACTGGTATCTTACTATCAGATGCATTTTATTGTCGACGGCATTCAATTGCAGAATTAGTCTAATCTGTAAATTAAAGCATTTTAAAAGTATTGCTATAATAAAGATCTCGCTATTATGTCGTTTTGGGAAACTTACTGCCACACACACACTCGAACGCGCAAACACAAAAATTAAGAAAGGGAAACACAGTGAATGGCGCTTGGTGACTGTCAGTTTTTATTCTATCCTGACTTCGACCAACATATGCTCTATCACCGATATTGAACACTTTTTGTTTATAGATAAACTGCCTTATTGATATATAATGAAAAATTTAGTCAGTTTGACATTTACAGCCTTCAATTAAACAGAGTACAAAGCTCAGCTGGCTGGAGCTGTAGAATATACACACTGCTTTTCTGCAGAGGGTAAGCCCCCCCCCTCCCAAGATATGACGATATAGTCATAGTGTATAGGTGTAAGGTTAAGGGAGGTCATACCTTTCCTAAGGGCATTAGTCCGAAAATGAACGTAATAGCGCAACTGGAGTTCGAACTTGCTTTCTTCGATGTCGCAGTCCAGTACGTTAGCAACAATTCTACGGAGACTCACTCTTTTTAAATAGAATTTACATATAACTATGTGTAGATTATTTGTATTAAGAATAGTTACTTGAAGCAATAATTGTTTATAAAGGATTATTATTATCATTAGTTAGTTGAAACGATATAACTGTGTATAAAATATTTGTAATTAGTTACTTGAAATTATATAATTTTGTAAATTATCTTTCACCATGTTAGGCTTAGAATAAGCTGATTGCATCCTCTACTAATGGGTAAGAGACTTCCCAGGTTATCTTGGGTATAACACTAAATTGTTTCCGGTGGTAAAACGTAGCAATTAGAATAACCAAGAGGAGGACAACAGTTAAAAATAACGTAAATAATAACGACTCATATTAACTGAGACAAATGCTGTAATATTTATGGCTGCACAAAAATGAATTGTGTATCGTATTCATCGTTCTACTTCTATACTGTAGTAACCTCGTGGACAAATAGCTGTGTGTCTTGTGGTCAGAGGAGTGTGTGGTAGATTGCCATTTCTGACGGCTATGTTGGATTAGGGTTTTTCGGGGAGTGGCGAGTGTAACATACAGAGTACCGCTCGGCTTCTTTACCGGTTGCCAAGATTGGTTCGTACTTCGGTTTCTAGAGAAGCAAGCATGTTCCCGACTTCTTTCTAGTCTTGCCCAGTCGGCTAGGGCTGTAGAATACACTGACTGCACCTCTACATAGGGGTAAGACCCCCCCACCGGCAACAAGAGTCCTGCATAAGACACTAAACAATCTGATAGTGAGGTTCTAGAAATGCTGGAGCTTTGGAAAATGCAGAGTACCCGTTCATTGACATCGCTCCCAGGTACACTCTGGCCCGGAGTAGTAGCAGCTGATAAGGCCCTATCTATGGGTTAAATAGAACTAAACTGTGTACTTATACTAAACTCAATTGTTTGAATTAGAATTGTTTGACTAAACTGAGTAGCTTGAAATAGAAATGTTTTTGACAACTAAACTGTGTTCTCATGCTAAACTGAATTGTTTGAATTAGAATTGTTTGACTAAACTGAGTAGCTTGAAATAGAAATGTTTTTGACAACTAAACTGTGTTCTCATGCTAAACTGAATTGTTGGAATTAAAATTGTTTGACTAAACTGAGTAGCTTGAAATAGAAATGTTTTTGACAACTAAACTGTGTTCTCATGCTAAACTGAATTGTTTGAATGAGAATTGTTTGACTAAACTGAGTAGCTTGAAATAGAAATGTTTTTGACAACTAAACTGTGTTCTCATGCTAAACTAAATTGTTTGAAATAGAACTGATTATTTGTATAAAAGTGGATTTAGCATTAAATAACCTGCAAAGGTTGATATGCCATGAAACCCAAACAACCAACCAAATCTTTCTAATCACAAGATATTTCACTTGTCATTTTAATATCAAACGACACAAACGGAAGGAATTTTACTTTTACTTCCGTCGATAATTTGTCAAAATACGATTGAGTTTTTTAACAAGAGAGGGAGAGAGAGAGAGAGAGAGAGAGAGAGAGAGAGAGAGAGAGCCAAGCAATTCGGTATTTCTTGTGTCTCGCTTCTGATACAAACTAGAATCCTCAATTTTGGAAAATAACTTTCAGACTGTCCGCTTTGATAGCCCCTTACTCAAAAACACGCAATCCCGGTCGCCTAGACTCTCTGACAGTCGAATCCTCATATTACACGAAATCTCTCACCTAAACTTTCTGACCGTTGAACTTTAAAGGGTAGCCGATATACTGTTTGGGATTTTGTTACTTTGTTTGTCTGCGTGTGTGTGCTGACCGGTGATTTCGTTTAATCATTTATCGATTCACTTATTTCTTTTATTCGTTTCAGCTTGAAGGGGCCATCCTTTTATTTATTTCTTCATCTAAAATAAGTCTTAAACCGAGCAATATCATGAGATAAAATTATTTGAGTTAGATAGCAATACTTGAAACCGTTTAACTGTGTGCAAACAAATGAGCTCTAGCTCATTTGAAAATGAAGTTCTTTACAAACTATTCTCTTACAAATAATTATATATATATATATGTGTGTGTGTGTGTGTGTGTGTGTGTGTGTGTGTGTGTGTGTGTGTGTGGTGTGTGTGTGTGTGTGTGTGTGTGTGAAAACAGCTTTCAAGAAGCCACAAGGATTGATATACCATAGAACACAACCAAATGAAACAATATCGGTGATAAATCGCAATACTTGAAACCATTTAACTGCGTACAAACAATAATGTTACCTACACACTATTCACTTACAAATCATTATATATATATATATATATATAGGATTTGGCATTAAATAACCAACAAGGGTTGGTATGCCATAAAACAAAGCCAAATAAAACATATTAGTGATCAATAGCAATACTTGAAATAATCTAAACCGTGTGCAAAGAAATGATTGATATTAGAGATAATTATTAGTGTTTGATTGCAATACTTGAAACCATTTAACAGTGTGCAAACAAATGAACCCTGGCTCGTTTAAAAATGAAATTCCCTACAAACTATTCACGTACAAATCCTATATATATGTGTGTGTGTGTAAATATGTAAAAAAAATGGATGAGAGACATGAATAAAATTAGTAAGGTATATAAAATCGGAATTAAAACAATGTTAACTGTAGTAGATAAAATAATTAACGCACTTTCCACGCCAAACCTCATAATCCTCTTGTAAAATAAATTTTTAAAAAGTAAAAAGTTACATACACACCTTGAAATAAACTAGGCTGAGCATACGATTGGCTGGTTTCAACAGCCAATCGAATGTTCGGCCTGGTCTGAGGGATTTTATTTTGAGCCGTCCAAGACTGATAAGTTTGTCAGAGTGTCCTATAGGGTAGGTGTCTCAGAGTTTGATAATCTCTGAGGGGGTCGTTCTGGTGAGGAGGGTGCAAGACCCGAAACTCCCCACTGACCTAGAAGATTAACATCACTGACGACGACACCAACAGGCTCCGAATTAAGTGTGTATATTTAAGGTATATATATATATATATATATATGTGTGTGTGTGTGTGTGTGTGTGTGTGTGTGTGTGTGTGTGTGTGTGTGCAGGATTTGGCATTAAAAAAACCCACAAGCATAAAAAAAGAGCAAATGATACAATATGGGTAATTATTAGAAATACTTGAGACCATTTAACTATGTGCAAATAAATGAGCTTTGGCTCGTTTAAAAATGAATTTACCAAAAAACTATTCACTTACAAATCATTATGTATAAATAGGGTTTGGCATTAAATAACCCACAAGGGTTGATATTCAATTAAATCAAATAGCCTAATCTAACTCGAGCAGTACCATCCACTCCCGACATTATGTAACATTTATACGTCTTCACAGTTTTTTTTCTAATACGACAGTTGTTTTCGTGGTAGTAAAAAATCTCTAATTTTGATCAATTTAATAAGCTTCGTTTAGTCTGGGAAACAGGCTTCAGATTTCTTACAGTACGTAATATTACAAAGTGGTCACACATCCGAGTAATTGAGCACGGGGGCGGATCTACAATGAAGCCAATGAAGTTTAGTTCCAGAGGAGTGCCTGAAGTTATTTTTACTCTACTTTGCTTGGACAGTTTATGAGAAAGGACACTTAGAAAATAAAATTGATATGATTCAATATAAAATAATTATTAAACAGAAAATAAAAAAGCTATTAAAGAATCGAACCTTTCCATGCTTCAGTCCTCCCCTACACCAAAGAAAAAGTTAAATGTAAGTCTACCAATGACTGAGCTGGCTCATCACTTCTTAATTTCAATGATATGATAGAAACCAGGGCTTTAATTGTAACTTGACCGTGATATTTTTCCTCTTTTGTCCAAGGCATTTTGATCGAGAATTAATAGCCGTTATAGTATACTATTAACAAATCTGAAACAAAAAAGTAATAGTGCTTATTAACACATATAAAACACTCGTATAGATTACATATTCAAATACACGATTACGAATTTTCTTTCTTATACTGATTGTTTTGTTTTTGTCCAGAATAGCCCACCGATGAAATTTTCCGTAAGGTACAAAAAATTATAATGGTATGTATCTTACATTCCTATCCAAGTTTTAGTTATCAGCTTCATTTCTTTTACTGAACAATTACAGTTAAATCCCAAAAAATTATAAATCGGGCATTGGCCATAACTCGACACCTTAATCGTTGTTGGAGAGAAAGACAAAAGAAATATGGCCGAAAGCCGAACAGTTACAAATTGTTTGGTTTCTTTGCTTAATTGTATATCTACCTTCACGGGTTATCTAAAGCCAAAGCCATCGTTGCAGAAGAACGACGCTGATACTATTTAACCCATAGCTGAGGGGATGAGAAGGTACGAGGTGCATACGATAAGTTTCCAGACCTTTTTCGTATGGGCACTTTTATTGATAGTACACACATGAAACTCTAGTCCCCTTCCAAGTAATCTCCTCCGGCTGCAATGCACTTGTACCGTTCCGACAACTTCTGGAAGGCCCAATGCAAGTCCTCTTCGTGAGCGTGTCAATGACCTTCGTCACAGCCTCTTTCATCTCTTCAATTGTCTCATAACGATAGCCTCTGAGCTTAGGGAATAACCAAAAGTTACAGGGACATAGGTCTGGACTATAGGGAGGCTGAGGAACTGTCTCGATGCCCATCTTGGTCAAATAGTCTGTGACAAGGATGGAGTTGTTGGCTGGTGTATTGTCCTGGTGGAAATGCAACTGACCCGATTTGAAGAGTGCTGGCCTCTTCCAATGGAATCTCTTCCTGAACTCCCTTAAAA
>OY757921.1:19024376-19126876 GCA_963585895.1 Sepioteuthis lessoniana | reverse complement strand
TGCTGGTCGGCCAACACTGACACGTCCATGTGTAGGGGTCCCGCGGAGAAGGTGATTTATGAGTTTGTCTTTGCTTCTTCAGCACTGTCCTGAGTGTCTTGTTCGTGGTTTTCGAGATGGGAGGTAAGTTACCGAACAGCTGCTGTTCCGTGGGGTGTTAAATCCAGGATTTGTTTAATGTAATTTTAGCATTCTTGTGCAATTCCTGTCTAGTTTTTCCTTGATGCGTTTTGTCAGCGTCTATGTGGTGCATCCTTACAATATTATTGACAGAACCGCTGCTTGGAAGAAATCCCGTCTGATTTCATCGGATAAATTAGACTTCTATATGATCAATTGCCTATCAATAGCAGTTCACGCTTTTGTTAGGTGAATATAGGCCTAATTTTCAGTAGATGAGATGTTGGTACCGAGGTACGTGAAATTGTCTACTAAATTCAAAGGACCGCCATTAAGAGTGGAAATGGCTCCTCCTAGATTAAAATACTGGTACTCCGTTTAGTTCGCATTCACGTGGAAGCCAATGCCTCCTGCTTCCTGTCCCATACGATGCAGCAGGGATTCGGCTTGGGCAGGTGTATTTGCAAGAAGAATTATATCATTTGCATTGTCTGAATCCGTTATAGTTTCTGCAGGATATCGTCTGCTTCTTGCCTTTTTAGTGTAAAGCCATTTTCTTTTATTCTATCTATTGACATTAGAAGCACGTAATATATATATATATATATATATATATCTTTGTAGGTATGTATATGTGTATGTATATGTGTATATATATATGTCAACATATATATATATATATATATATATATATATATATATATATATTCATATATGCATGTATATATGCATATATATATCTATGTGTATATATGCATGTATATATATATATATACCAATGCATATACATGTATATATATATATATGTGTGTGTGCGTGTGTGTGTGTGTGTGTGTGTGTGTGTGTGTATACGTATGTACATTTAGGTAAAACATTTTTTTTCGTTGTAGGTCCAAACATATATTTATTTTTGTGTGTATATATATATATGTGTGTATACGAATGTATATATATATATATATATATATATATATATATATGCGTGTGTGTGCGTGTGTGTGTGAGATATGCACGTATACTTATAAATATGCACATATGTATATATGCATGTAAGTATATATATATATATATATATATATGGATGGATATATGTATACACGTGTTCGTATATATGGGTATATATGCATATACATATCTGTATATGTATATATAGATATATATATGTAAATATGTGTTCATATATGTATATGTGTATGTATATATGACTGTACATATATGTAAGTATTTGTATATGTACATATGCAGATTTATTTTTATATGTATATATATATGTTTGTATATGTATATATATATGTGTGTGTGTGTGTGTGTGTGTGTGTATTTAAGTATGTATGCATGTATATATGAATATAATTATATGTGTATGCATATATATATATATGTGTGTGTGTGTGTGTGTGTGTGTGTACCCTGTGGTCAGCTGGAACGGCAAAAGTTCTCTTTTTTGTTGATTATCACTGGGTCTGGTCGTTCAAAAAGTGTTTAAATATTTCTTGATAGGGACTGGGAAGCGAGTATTATTCCAGTCCTCTTTTTTGTCATTCATTAATTTTAACTTTAGTCACCTACAGAGAATCGAACTTGCAAACATTGGCTTACAAGCTTAGCTCGCTAAACATTACCTCACGCAAGGAGTTCCTGTGCTATTTTTCTTCTTTTTTTTTCTTTTCTTTTTTTTATTAGATATGTATTAAATTTTACTTAAATACTTTAAAGTCTTGATTAGTCTTTTCGAGAACAACGCCCAGTACACCAGCTAATTATCATTTTTATGCGAGTTTTTTCTCACCAGTTTTAACTGATATTTTATTTTATCTATTTATTCATTTATTTATCTTTATTGAAGTCTAGGTGATAGCAAGTCTCCCCAGGTCTTCAACACTCTTAAGTATCCTAGCCGATTTTAGAAAGTCTGTGGTCTGGATGGTTCTAATTCTTCCTCTAATATCCAATTCGTCGAGTCTCTTTCCCAGATTTGGTTCTAAGGTTTCTAAGTAGTATTAATATCACTATCTCTTTCATGTTCCAAAACTTTTTCAGTTATTATTATAATCCTCATTATAATTATTATGGCTTTAGATTATTATTAGTAGTTGTAAGTAAGTATTTAAAGTTGTCTCCCTTAGTCGAGGGTGACCCGAAGGCTCCCTTTTCAATAGCTACTACACCAAGGTGTAGAAGAAGGGCGCTATTCCTATCCCTGGATTGCTCCACTTTACCCTTGATACGTACCTTATATTGCTGAGTGTTAAGCAAGGATGTATCAAGTACCATTTTTAAAGTCTTTGGTATGACTCGACCTGGGATTGAACCCAGGTCTCCTGGACCATTGGTGAACACACTACCAACTAGGCCAATGAGCCGGTTTAGCAGTAGTAGTAGCAGTAATACTACTACGACTATTATCATTGAGTTAAAGATTATTATTATTATTATTACAAATTATTCCTCCTGGTGAGTTTTTCCCGGCGGCGTTAGCTGGTCTTTCCCTGGAGTTTGAGCGACAGCACGTCTCCTAAAATCTCTAGGACTCCTCTCAGTATTCTGACCGATCTTAACAATTCTTTAGTTTGGATGGTCTCGGCCCGTCCTCTGATTTCCAACTCTTCCGGTCCCCTTACCAAACCTTTGGGGATCGTTCCAAGTGCACCAATTACATTTGGTATCACTGTCACTTATTATTTTCATAATTATTATTCAATTTTCGGTTTCTTACAATCCTTCACCGAGTCTTTACTAAGACCTAGCTCGAGAGAAGGTAGTGATTATATTCCTTCTATGTATTTATGCTGTTTTTTTTCTTTTTGCTGCCACTTTTGGGTGATATTTTTTGTCACATTGATAATACTCTCCTAAGGAAATGAGCCGTTGTTATTATTATTACAATTATTATTATTAGTAGTAGTAGTAGTAGTACTGGCCCATTGACATAATGGTTTGAGTGTTCACCAACAGTTCGGGAGATCGAGGTTTAATCTTGGGTCGAGTCATACCAAACTCAAGATATGGTACTTGAAGCCTCCTTGTTTGACACACCATTATGCGGTGTGGATCAAGGGTAAGTGGAGCAACCCAAGGTAAGGCATTGTACCCTCCCTTACACCTCGGTGCAGTAGCTATTGAAAAGGGGATCTTCAGGTCACCCTTGACTACAGTTGGTTAACGTTACTTGTAGTAGTAGTAAATATATGCGTCCTTTGTTGCAAGTATTTAAGTTTTAAACTGGGCTTTTGGCCTAATGAGTAGAGTGTTCGCCAATGGCCTGGGAGATCGGTGTTCTAACCCTGGTAAAGTCATACCAAAAACTTAAAAAATGGTATTTGATGCCGTCTTGCTTAACACTCAGCATTATAAGAAACGGATCAAGGGTAAAGTGGAGTAATCCAGGAGAAGGAGTAGAGCCCACCTCTGCACTTCGATGTAGTAGCTATTGATAAGGGAGCCTTCGAGTCACCTTCGACTAAGTTCGCCAACTTTATTTACTTTTTAAAGTTTTAATGCAGTAGAACATTAAATTAAATTAAAAAGATTAACGAAACGAGTAAGAAATCTCCATTAAGGGAATTCACATTATAAGGGGTTTTTAATTTTGAAAATGAATTAATGAAAAGAAAAATAACAGACACAGATTAACAGTCAGATTCCGTTGTGAAAGTAAACCTGTATTTCCCGTTGTATTAAAATGTGATATTCTAATGTATATACATAGTTAATAAATTACGATGTGGGGAGGATTCGACCGACACACTTCGGTCGGCAATGTTGTTCAGTACACAGATCTGGTCGGGTGTGTCCTGGTTCCGGTGGCAGTCGGTCGAGGCCGTTTGACATAGATTCCGGGAAGCCAGCATTCATGTCGGGCGCGCCAAGACCGGCACCCTGGAGCCTTAAGGGGCAGTTCCCCCCCCCGGTACTCCTTAGAGGGGTTAGGTTTATTGCCTGGTGCCTGAGGCACCCCTTTTAGGGGAATGCCGACGGGAGCCGAGGTATTTTAGTTCCCGCCAGATGTGTCTGGGTTACGGCCCTGCACCTGGAGCCACTTAAAACAAGGCTTTGTGCTACACTCGTCCGGTCAGTGAGCCGTACAATAAATATCGATTCGACCGACACCGTTTATCGAACACAACATGTCTGCTTTCTGTGTCTATCAAGAAAACTACTTTTATAACAAACACAGATTACGCGTTATAACAGAAACTATCCTACCCCTTTAAACAATATGATCGTTAGTGTTTATTATTATTTGGGGAATAAGGAGAAATTTGTTATTTATTCATGCTGTTAGTAGTGATTGTTAGTGAATTGTTGGGTTCTATTGGGATGATTCTGAGTTTCGTATCTCACTCCTTTTTCTTCTTCTTACCCTATTCAGTTGTTATCTTCTTTAGTCTGTGGGAACCTGCAAGAGAATTAAGGACAGAAGGAAAGAAACAAGAATACCTGTTAAACTCAAACTTTTATCTTAGGTTTAAACGTCTTTTCTGTGGTGTGGGACTTTTTCCCGAACCAGTAGAAATAGTCGCATCTCCCAGATAAGGCGTTGAAATATATTAGAGTCATTTTCGGTGAGCTATAAGTTTAAAGTTCGCCGCATGTTCAGATAGGTGTGTTTAGCGGAAGCGGCTACTAAGCTGGAGACATAGCTGATGACTAGGCCTCTGGACCCAGTCAGCACGTGCGCTCACCACTAGCAGCCGAAAGAAAAAAGGTCTGTCGAATAACTGTCGTGAATGCTTACTGAAAGATTTTTTCTTTTGGCACCAGGTAGCCTTTCTTTTTAGGCATGCGCCAATTTCGCTTCCTATCAGAGGCCTCTTGGGAAACTGCCACTTTTAATTTATTTGATTAATTTTCTTTTCATCTCCGAATCTGTTTACTTGTATCCCAAAAAGAAAATTCTAAATTTCATGTTTCAGTAAGTAAAAAAAAAAGAAGTTGAATTGAGCAGTGTACTAATAGGCATGTACAAAAATAAAAAAATTAAAATAAAAATAACACGCACTTTTTATCGGTAATGCTGTGATTTATTGGGTGCCTTTTATTCTAAATTATAAATGAACAAAATAGTTATAACCTTTGTTTTATTATGTTTATAAATTATTGGAAGAGATTTATCTCTCATGTAACGCTTTTTTATATTAGTTCTCTTGCGGTCCTCCGTAAAGAAATATCATCAAATGAAAAACCACACTAAAAAATATAGACTAAATAAGTAATATTTAGATAGAATATTTTTTATCTAATCAGTCAAATTTATTTATTCAGTATATTTACATTAAGAAATCCCCAGTCACCTGCGGTGAGTGGAAGAGTTTTATATATAGATGTCAAGTTTAAACTTCTAAAACAAAAACAACCCCCACCATCGTTTAACCTGATTTTTTCCCTTATTAACACTATCTTTAGAAGATTAAGTGACGAATAAATTTACTACAATTGCCTAGAAGGGAAATACCTTATTATTATACCTTATTTTATCGTCTTTTTTTTTTACTTAAAAATAAGGCATTTGGCCGGACAAAATAGATCAATATATATATATATATATATATATATATATATATAATATGATATATTAAAAAATGTAAGCAAAATCTAATTCTCCGTGAAATTATCTTTAAAACTTGTTAACATCATTTACCAGTGTCTTCATTAAAGAAATCAAATTAACAAGACGAGTGAGTGGGGGTGTGCATAACAACAAAACGAATAAAAAAAACGTCTGCACAATTTGGAGAAAAAACGTTTCTTAAAAGAAACATAATTTTTTATTGCTTTAAATAGCAAAAATGTTATCAAAATCCGATAATTAGCTCATTTAAATATTTTTAAAAAACGATACTTTAGTAGGTGCATGTTTTTGTACATACCTATGCATTAAGGATTATATCTAAGGAAAAAAAAAAAAGGTTTTCATAAAGTTGATAATAAAATACAGTGAGAATGACTTGAATGAAAACAACTTTGAATAAGATCAATATTTCAAATTTTCTTTGGAAAAAATGTCCTCGGTCAAAAATGATAGTTTCTTTTTCTTTTTTTCTTTTATTCTTTTTTTTTTACTTGATCTCGGGAAACTTTTATTATTCACTTTCGGAAAAAAAAAACTTATTTGCAACTCAACTCTTGGAGTGTTTTTTTCAAAGTTATCGTCTGCTTTTATTCAAAGTTTGTTTTGAAAAAAGAAACTTTCCCTGTAATTAAAAGAATCTTTCAAATAGATATTTGTTTATCAATGAATTTGATTCTATAAAATAATACATTTCAATAATAATTATTTTTTTGTATTAAAAAAAAACTATAAGATGAAGATTTTTTTAAAAAGCTACTAAAAATTTCATACTAAAAAACTAAATTCAAATTATATCAATAAATGTAAATAAATAAATATCTAAGCTGATGCAACGTTTGGCCATTTTTTAATATTTTAATCGTTTATCAACTGGAAAAATTTAGTAAGTAAAGTTAAGTTATAATCAAAGCAAAACCCACCCTCAAAAAAAAAAAAAAAAAATATAGAAATAAAAAGAGTTCCTGTGGCGTTGTGGCAAACGTACTGGACTGTGACATCATTGAAAGCGAGATCGAACCTTAGTAGCTTTATTACAGTCACTTTCAAACTAGTACTCTTGAGAAAGATATGAACCCCTTTATATCTGCCCCATCCGGTTATGGATTAAATTATCCAACAGTTTTTCTTCAAGGATGGCTTTGGCATTAAATAATCCATGAAGTTTTCTATTCCTTTAAACAAAGAAACTAAGCCTGAATAAGTCTCTGTGGCGTAGTGGCTAACGTTCTGGCCTGGGACATCGTGGTAGCCCAAACCAAACCAAACCAAACCAAAAAAAGAAAACTAACTTATGCGTAAGATATGAAAGTATAGCGTGTTGATTTTTTTTTCATTTATAGCTTTATCTATTAATTTTTTATCAATTTATTTTTCAATTGATTTATTAAGAAAGTATTTAACTCACTTGCTAGCTAACATAACTTGGTCTTTTTAATAAATATTTATTTTATTTCTAATTGGATAGTCAAAGATGTTCTGTTTTCAGACTGGTCCCCAAGCCTAATTTAATTAAACGAGAAATCAGAAAAATACTTATTTCTTTTTTAAATATCTCAATTATTTGTGTGTGTGTGTGTGTGTGTGTGTGTGTGTGTGTGTGTGTGTGTGTGAGAGAGAGAGAGAGAGAGAGAGAGATAGAGAGAATGAATGAATAATTTAAACTTACTATTTAAAAGCATAATTTGTTTACATTTTTTTCATTGGTCGATTTATTCATATATTTCTTTATATATCAGTTTATTTTCTTAAACTATTTTTAGTATGTATGAATAAATATAAAAATAGTGATATTATGCAAAGGAGAATATCATAGAATAAAAAATTACATTTAATATCATTTAAAACTAAATTATTAGGTTAAATTTAAGAAAAAGAGGCGGGAGTGAATAGAGTAGCTACCTTGGACACTCGCTATTCCATTTCCTCCCGCCTTTCATTGCAAAATTTTCCTAATTTAACAATTTAAAATTAGTTATTTCTTCTTTTTTTTTTAAATTTCTTTTAAGTTTATCAACAAAAATTTGTTGGCTGGTTGTTTGGGTTTTATGGCAAATCAACCTTTCTAGGTTATTTAATGCCAAATCAATTACTATACAAATAATCAGTTCTATTTCAAACAATTCAGTTTAGCATAAGTACACAGTTTTATTGTCAAATACTTTTCTATTTCAAGATATTCAGCTAAGTCAAACAGTTCTAATTCAACCAATTCAGTTTAGTACAGATTTTGTTTACACACTGTTAAAGGTCAAAACAATTCTGTTTAGTGTAAGTACAGTTTCCATGTCAAAAACAGTTCTATTTCAAGTAATTCAGTTTAACATAAGTTCGCAGTTTAGTTCTATTTGACCCATAGATAAGACCCTTTCAGGTGCTACCACTCCGGGCCAGAGTGAACCTGGGAGCGATGGGGAATGAAGGGGTAGTCAGCATTCCCTAAAGCCCCAGCATTACTGGAACCTCACCATCAGATTGTTTAGTGTCATACGCAGGGCATTCGTTTGGGAGGGGGTCTTATCCCTCTGCAGAGGTGCTGTCGGTGAATTCTACAGCCCTAGCAGACTGGGCAAAACAGGAATTAGATCATCATCATCATCAAGTCGTGCCGCCAGCACGGATATCCCTGACCATCTCTCGCCACTTCTCCCTATAATTCATCGCTTTTGGCAGGTCTTCAGGGTTACATCCCGTATCCTCACATAACTGCTGTATGTATGTTCGAGCTGGTCGTCCTGCTTTTGCTTGGCCATATGAGGGGGTTCATTAATATGGATTAAAATAAAACCAAACATCAAAAATCAATAATACTAAGCAAATATCAATTACTATCAAATTTTTCAAGATCAATATACAAATTAGCCTTCCTATTTACACTGTAAATCATTTTTTAGTTGTGTATAAATCGATAAAACTATAGTAAATATGACGTATATACCTAATGTTAAATGTGATTTCATTAATGACGTAAATTCAGTTAGACTTACACACAATCTCTATAATAAAAAGATTATCATTATTATCATTATTACTAGAAGAAACCAAAAAAGAAAAAGGTTAGTATTATGATATTTATCCGACTTTTCACCGAGTTTGATTTGATATGTTATAGTGGGAAGAGGGGGTACGCATGAATCGTGACTTCTGCATATGTTATATAATTAAGGAATTTTTTTTATATTAATCATTTTTCATTAATTATACTTTATCATCCAGTTTGGTAGGGCTTTGAACTATTCGGGTTGAGAATTCAGGTGCATAGTCATTGGGTACAGTTTTACGCTCCTGTGCAAAGGATATGACAATCACCATTATCATAATAAACCCCGGACAGAAAATGGGGCTGAAGTCATGCCCGGAAGAGATGGTCCTGAGAATTTGAGGATTTTGAAAAAGAGTCAGTTGAGAGTTGAGATTGGACCATGGAGTCGAGTAGTTGGGGATTCGGCCATTGAGTCAAAGAGTTGAATTTTTCGGATCTCTACCAGCAGAAATGATTTGAGATCTAAAACACCACGAGATGCGCCGAACGTTGGGGGTAGGGTTAGCATAGTATGATTATGAAAGACTTTTAAGAATTGTGTCTCTCTCCTCGTGTCGATGAACTGAAGTCGCGAAATAAATAAACGCGTTCGTATCTGAAACAACAGAGTCCGCCTGTACTGTGTTTTGTATTTGTAAACGTGTTTGTATCACAGTTGTGATATGGCTATAATATACAACACATGGCTGTCACAATAAATGCTTGATCCCTTTAGAATTCTCCATTTTGGGAAGCCTTAGGCGCCAAGTGATAAACTTAGCCCTGCCAAGCTGGTATTGCCTGTAAGAAAAGCTCACTAGAACCAGATAATTAGCTTAATAATACCAATCTAGTGTTCGCACCAGGTGGCACCCGGAAAACATGATGTGGAAGTCTAGTTAGTGGAATATATTCATTTATCTTGCAATTTTGTTACATGCTGATTGTCCTTTACTCAGCTTATCTTTGTCCAAAAGCAAGAAGTATGAGGCACCCAGTGAGAAGTGAACTCAATAGCAATGATCTCCTAGCCGAGCGACTAGGGTCACACACTGGCCGTGTTTCTCGTTGCACGGATCGGTTCATGTGGCATGGTCACTTGTCTTCGTCACGTCGGTCAAGGCCGCTTGACATGGATACCGGGAAGCCGGCATTCATGTCACAGGTGCTAAGACCTGCTCTCCTTTAACCTCGGGGTGGGGGCTCCCCCAGGTTCCCTCCCTCCTCGGAGGGGCTAGGTCTGAGACGATTCTTTTTAGAGTAATACTTACAGGGTCAGTAGCATTTTTGGAGCCGCTGGACGTGTCTGGACTACAGCCCTTTGCCTGGACCCATCTTAAAAAGGCCTTGTTACACACTCATAGGGCGCTCAACAAATACTAGGGATCTTTTCAAAGTGTTTGGTTGGTTATCCTGCTCTCTCTCTCTCTCTCTCTCTCTCTCTCTCTCTCTCTCTCTCTCTCTCTCTCTGTAAATTCTATAAACGCACTCACACACCCGAATGATTTTTTTATTGCATTAAAAATTTGAAATTACAGTTTTTGAATTATTCACATAATTTACATATCTCAGACTGTTATCTTAATCTTGGTTTTTATA
The DNA here is from genome assembly GCA_963585895.1 of Sepioteuthis lessoniana. NCBI lineage: Eukaryota > Metazoa > Mollusca > Cephalopoda > Myopsida > Loliginidae > Sepioteuthis > Sepioteuthis lessoniana. The sequence goes on along the minus strand of OY757921.1, from coordinate 19,116,566 downwards.
CTAACAACGTTTCGGTCGCTGTAATCTCAGGCCTTCTTCAAGTGTCTTTCGTCGTTGTCAGTTAATCTTAAAGAATTTCGAATTGAATCTTATCCCAACCGATATTTCTGGCATGGATCGTGAAATAAGAAAATCAATTCCGGTAAATTCGGTGTGAAATTCCCTTAAGGTTATCAATTATGATAAAAGACACCTGAAGAAAACTGGAGGATACAGCATCCAAAACGATGACAGCAATAGTGTAATGTAAATAATAAATCCTAATTTTAGAAATTTGGAAAGATAATGATTTTAAAGATTATTTCATTTCTCTGGATTGTACTTTTCTTAATCCTTTATTTCTTTCTGCGATTATCCGGAGTGTGAAATTATTTTACGTATTCATGCTCGTATCAGGTACGCATTTTTTAAAAAGAGTTTATTTGCGTTTATCATTGGTGTTTTATAACAATGTTTGAATGATTTTAACGGCTTGTCAACCCAAGAAAGGTTGGCACGCCGTTAAAGTCAACCAATCCCGGTCATTGTACGTTCATATTTACAATGTCATTTCTGAAGAGTTTTTGCTTAATATGGTTTCAAGTATTCCAATCTAATACAAATAACTTATACACAGTTTTATAGTTTCAAGCATTCTAATACTACAGGGTGCGAGAGTAAAATATGGAATAATTTTTAACACTTTTTTTAGTCTTTTAGCCTTTAGTTTTGTTTTTAGCGATAGGTATATTTGTTTGTTGTTAGCGAGGAAGAGTGTTAACGTGTTTGTGTGTGTGTTTACGTTATATTGTTTTCTTGCTAAGTGTTCTTAGTCCCTTCGGTAAGTTTTAAGAGTAAATAAAAGGAAGGATGAAGAAGTAAGATGCCGATAGTCGAAATGTGTTTTTAAGAATAGTTTTTATTTGCAGTATGGAAAATGTAGTTTGGGTTTATGCTGCAGGACTCGTGGAAAGGTTGTGAGTAAAGAGACGGTAAGGAGACGAAATGGATTTATGAAAAGGTTGAGAAGGTTGAGAAGGCAGCATGTGTCGTCGGACGTGCGAGGGATTGTGCTCGCCGTAGTTTAGCGAAAGCCATGTTGCCGTTGAAGGAATTGAACTTTAGAGTCACCGTGTAGTTTTGTGCGTCTGGTGGAGAGTGTGCGTTGTCTCCATTAAAGTGGCCCAGAGGTGAATTGAGAGCTAGGTGTCGAGAGCGGAATAAAAGCATCGCATCGACATAGCCAATTTTGGAGGTGACATAAAGTTGTTCCTGTGGTGGCATATTGAATGTATCTAATTCATATTCAACTGGGATTCCTTGGTCTAAAAGATATTAGATGCAAGGAATCCATAAATTAGATAGGTTCTCTCATCTGTCCGTGCTGCTGCTGCTATCCAAGAGCCCCCAGTGAGACGTCTGCACTGGGCGGCGTTTTCCAGCTAAAGAGAGTGTGTTTGGCAGCTTACCCAATTTCTGGTGCCCAGAAAAAGAGGTCCGGGATGAATAGGATAAGTCATCCTGATTGGGTGAAATTATGCGTCGAATTAATTTGCGCGCCAAACCAAAATACGAAATTTTCCTCCGCTACAGTCTAATTAGTCCTATTTTTGAAAAAAAAAACGATTGATCAAAATTTTCATGATTTGCTTTATTATCCAAACACTTCTTTTTTAAATTAAAATTCAGCCCAATATGAGTAAGCAAAAAAAACAAAAAAAAAACGAAACGACAAAGAATCTATGTTTTGATTAACGCTGAAAGCAAGCCAAAGTTTCTTTGCCTACTGTATATAAAGCAAAGCAATTTTTTACTGAAAAATAGCTTCTTTGGAAAAGGAGGAGTGGAGAATTGAACAAAAAACGAAAAGAAGGCCTTTAAACTGCTCTAGCTATAGCAATTAAGAAGGAACCCACAACGTCAATAAGAAAGAACGCTAATGAATTGAAAGACAACGAGAAAATTGTAAGGACAGATATTAGATACGATTTAAGCCCAGACCTTAACCCTCTTGATTACGCTATATGGGGTCATTGGTCTAATGAGTAGAGTATTCACCAATGGTCTGAGAGACCGAAGTTCAATCCCGGGACGAGTCATACCAGACTTTAAAAAATGGTACTTGATTCCGCTTTACTTAACGCTCAGAATCATAAGGTAAGGATCAAGGGTAAAGTGGAGCTATCTAGGGAATGAAGTAGCGCCCTCCCCTACACATCGGTGTAGTAGCACTTGAAAAGAGAGCTTTCGGGTCACCCTCGACTAAAGTCGCCAACTTACTTACTTAGATAAAAAGAATGCAACTTCCCATCTACATATTGATTTGCTTTAGACAGCTATTGAGGAGAAGTGGAATAAGATATCTGAAGAATTTATTTTAAAAGCATGCAAATCGTTTTGAAGGTGAGTTGATACAATAATTGAAAAAAGTGGTGGCCATATTGAGTAAATTTACTGTTTTGTGTCTATCTTCTTATTTTGTTACCAAAGACTCAAAAAATGGTACTTGATGCTGCCTTAGCATTATAAGGTAAGGATCAAGGATAAAGTGGAGCAATACAAGGAATGTAGTCGCACCCTCCCCTACACCTCGGTGTTGTAGCAATTGAAAAGGGAACCTTCGGTTCACCTGCGACTAAGGTCGCCAATTTTACAATTTTACTATTGTCATATTAGAATATTCCTAATTTTGCTCCCGTACCCTGTAATAATTATATGGTTTCAAGAAATTAATTTTATCTAATAATAGTTATTTGTTTGCACACAGTTATTTGGTTTCAATAATAATAGTTCTTAGTAAACAATGATAGCTTCAAGTCACTATTCTCAATATAAATATTTTTTCACGTGGTCCTATCGAATATGAATGATTTTTAAACAGATCCATTTGACCCATAGATGGGATCCATAGATGGGATCCATAGATGGGATCCAATCAAATACTATTACAGAGCAAATTTCAGCGTTAAATAACCAATAAGAAGGTGTCCGTGGTGTAATTGTTATCGTCGTAGGAAATGGACACAGCGACACGAGTTCAAATCCTAGATGAAACATTGCATTTCACATAGCACTAATACCCTTGAGAAAGGTATCAATCCAATTATTCTTCCTCCAGCTATGGGTAAATAGTAGGACAGAAAAGGTTCTTCAGCCTTGGTGAGGTAACTAGTCTAGGAGAAGGCAAACACTGAATTCAAACCTGTTAAACTCCGCTTAAAAATTGTCCTTGTGTCATATCCTGCCCGAGCGGAGGGGTTGGTAAATATAAATAATCAATAAGAAGTTAATACGTTGTTAAACCAATAAGCCAAGCCCCCCACCATATATATATATATGAAGAAAATTGAAAAACAAAGTATTCAAAATTTAATGAATTTATTACGATGGAAAGTCAACGTTAAACGTTTCGATTTAATAACCTTCATCAGGACTTTAAACGGTGAAAAATATTGTTTAAACAGCAATGGATGTTTTTATTAAAATAACAGAAGAAAAGAATGTGTATATGAAGAAAGACCTATGACTATTCTTATAACGTAATGGCACGGGCAATGATGTTAAAATTTGTCGGATTTCTAAGCGATGCAATAGATTTAAAGACAATATTGACGAGCAATTTTCTTCGAATATTTTCCTGCAAATGTAGCGGCTGTTGAGAGTGTAAGTCAGCATTGCAGTAATCCCACCATTTACTCGGCATAACTTTTCTTCCATGAAACTCCAACTTGTCACTCCACTGCCTTTTGCGTTGAACATTGTCATAAAAGACTCATTTTACGTCACTTTTGAATGATACTCTTGAGAAACGGGTTATTCCTTTGCCTTGAAAGAAGGCTTGTCGCTATGGATATGCGATTGCATTTGTCTCTGCCTCCCACCAAACAAGGCTTGACACAAGGTCAATGACACGAAGGCCGAATTAAGTGGGGATCAAGGGGATGGTCGGGTCGGGAACGAGCCGAGACTCGAACCCTGCTGGTCATTGACTCCCTTAGTGCAATTTGAGTCTGATGAGCCAAGCAGTTTCACGGACCCAAATCTGGGTCCGGGCACGGATGCAGGGATATAACTTGAACAAGACAGCAAGGTCTAGTGCTATACTTGGGATTGAACACTTTCTTATTCTTCTCACTCAGAGTATGAAGAAGTTTTCCTATCTTTTTCAAGTGGCGGTAGAGTGTGTGGATTGGGTTATGTTGAAGTCAAGTGTTAATTTTTGAGTAGTTATGCGCGGATTGCATTCCAACAATTTTCTTAAGATATCTTTGACGTATCATCGAAACGAAACTTTGACACCTTGATCATAAACACGAGAAATTGTTGTTAGCTGTTTCTATTGCGTTTTTGTTATTCGTAAACTCCCACAATATTATATGTCAAATATGCTTTTTCAGCTCGTTCATTTTAAGGGCGTGAAATAAGAGATTAAATTATGATGAACATTCTTTTATTACTGAAGTAAGAATAAACAATGAAGGCACTCATTAATCTGGTAACTTCCGCTTGTGTTTAAAATATAGGAAGTTTGAAATGCCTAGTTACAACTTGTTTTAAGAATTATTTATGACTCAACCTAATCTATCTATCTGAGAGAGACAGACAGACAGACAGAGACAGAGAGAATTTTTACTAGGTCGCATACAAAACAAACGTAAACAAGTTCAAATTATTTATGACTCAAACCAATCTATCTATCTATCAGAGACAGAGACAGAGAGAGGGAGATTTTTAACTAGCTAGTGTATCAGAGTGAGTGAGAGAGAGAGAGAGAGAGAGAGAGAGAGAATTTTTACTAGGTCGCATACAAAACAAATGTAAACAAGTTCAAATTATTTGACTCGACTCAACCCAATCTATCAGAGACAGAGAGAGACAGAGAGAGAGAGACTGAGAGACAGAGACAGAGAGAGGGGCGATTTTTAAATAGTTAGTGTATAAACGAATATAAACAAGTTCAAATTACATGTCTATCTTATATATTTCCGCCCAGTTCTTTAGAAATCAAAATTAAACAAGTGTGTGTGTGTCCGTGTGTGTGTGTGAGTCGATATTTACAATCTCTAAGATTCTTTGTGTTTGTACGTACGTGTATTTTTTTAATGATTTTCTCCTGTTTCCTTTTCATGCGTATGTATACTTATATAGAAATTCGATAAGGTAAACGCCCTCGTGTAAAATGTACCTCCAGTTCATATCGATATTTCTGTATTTAAGTGCATGTGTCTCGCTATTCATTTCTTTCGATCTGACGTTTACATTAAATAAATTCTGTTAATATTTTTTTGATTTTTTATATTAAAACGTTCATTAGGCCTTCAATAAGCTCTTCTGAGTAAGTCCTATATTTACCGAGGTGAGTCCTCTTGGCCTTGTGGCTAACGTGTAAGCAAATTCGCACTCCAGTCGTGCAATTTCGTTCTCTTTCGGATTAATATCTATGTAAAAGATGGTTTTGACATTAAATAAGACACGAAGGTTGATATGCCATTAAACAAATAAACAAACCAAATCTAAATTTACCCACATCTTCTCGGTTGCAATAACCACCCTGTCGGGGGGGGGTTAGAATACGCTGACTGTATCCCCTGCAGAGGGATAAGAACTCCCCGCCCCCAAAAAGAGGTGTCCTGGGTATGACACAAAACTGCGCCAGATGGTGAGTGGACCTGGAAGTAAAATAACAACAAAGGGGTACTCTACACTTCCTAAACTTCCAGAACTGGAGCCTCACAATCAGATGCAGTTTCGTGTCATACCCAGGACACCCCTTTTTGTGGTAAGGGAGGTCTTACCCCTCTGCAGGGATTACAGCCCATATATTCCTATCTCCACCAATGTGGTATAGCCATGACCAACTATACACATATGCATGCAGAAACATAACGACGACACAATAAAGATGAGCGGACACAGTTCTTTAGAAAAATATACCTCTCACTTTATTGAAAGGGTTGTGTGTGAGAGGTGTGTTGGAGACTGAACAGAACTGCAACATATTGACCCCCTAACTCTTCTGGCTATAACAGCATTTCTTTCATGTTCTCCTTGGACGCTCAACCGGGGGCCTGGGGGACCAGGACCAGGACATGGTTCTCATTCCAGCATCTTCTCCCCAACTGTTCTGAACTTCCTGTCGCCGGGGTTATATAATAATTTGACGTCCACCTACTTCTTGCGAGCGTCACAATTCACACTCAATCCAACCCGTCGACAGTCAAGGTTATCCCCCGATATCTTCGACCGAATGCACCTGTTATTTACATAGGTGCATTTCTTATTTTGACAGCTCGGCCGGGTCGGAAGTCAATATGCAACACCAATAGGCTCACTATTATTTTGAGTTTAATTTCTTTTTCACGATTTGTCGAAAGCAAATCGCAGTTAGTATTTTATATAACACTTTGTAGTTTAGAAAACTAGTTTCTAATTCATTGCATAACTTCTGAAGCCAAATATTTCCTCCGACGAATGTCATGGCATTTCCTTTCTGATCATCATCATCTTGTAATCAAAAGACTTTTGTTGCTCAATTCGATTAACCATTTTTTGGAGCAGGCGCATAATTGGATGTATTTCAACTTTCTTATTCTAATTACTTAATTCCAGCGCACCTGTAAAGTAGTTTCACTCAGTTACAAAATGTATCTCTAGCAAAATTTATTACAAATCTAAATTGATCTAACGAGTCACAAATCAATATATCAATGCTTCGAACTGGTTTTTCTATGGCGAAGAATGCAAAGAACGAAGAAATTCGATCTTCAGAATACAGCGATCGATAAATAAACGTCATTCAAAGAGGGAGATACCTACAATCAAGAAAAAAAAAATGCCATTCCATTTTGTGAGGTAGTCGTATCGCTTTCCATTTTCTCATATGGTAATACAGTGGTTAGCTTGTTGTTGGAGTGAACTTTAGTGACTGAGTTCAATCCCAACCGACCGCTTCAGAAATGTGCTAATAATCTACTAAGCTTAGTTTAGTCGTAACACAAGGCCAGATTTACTGGTCACACAGTGAGAATCGAACTTGCGACAATGAATTTTCTCAACTCCTCCTCCACGGACAGAATGTGACACAAGGTCTGTTTTTAAACGGGCTAAAGTAACATTATGAGCAAATGGTTCTCGGGTGCAAATAGATAAGTAATAGAAAAGAAAAACAGCAACCGGAAGAAAGATGTGTCGACAAGGTTCAACATCTCGTCTAATGGGCTTGGTTAAACTAGATATGTTTGATCTAGCACTCAGGATCGGGTCTTGGTGAAGTCATCAGACCCGATTGTTTTTCTGACGTTCTCTTTTCTTGTTTTTTTTTCTATTTGCTTGACAATGATATAAGATAGATTTTTTAACACAATATTTTGGAACAGGTTCTATTGAGATACTTCAATGTAGGTCCAGATATTAGAGATTCAGACTAGTTCAAGATCAGCTAATTCTAGGGCGAATCAAAAGTTTGGCAAAATTTTTGTAGTTTGTGATAGTTTACGGTGCGTGACCGAAGCAGTTCAAGCCGTGGAGGGTACTCGTTATGGTTGGTAGTATCGTGATTGTTGAAGCGCTGAAACGTTGTGTCGTTGTGTGTAAAGGGGGTGTCCTCGTGGTGTAATGGTTAAAGCGATGAACTACGGAATCGTAGTAAACAAGTTCGTACTCCATTCGCGCTATTACGTTCACTTTCGGGCAAATACCCTTGGGAAAGGTATGAACCCCCTTATCCTCCCAGCTATCGGTTGAATAGTACCACTACAGTTTTTCTAGGAGAATGGCTTTGGCATTAAATAACCTACAAAGGTTGATATGCCATTAACCAAAGAAACCAAACCGAAACCAAAACCGAACCGAAACGTTGTGCATTGATAAACGAGCAATGTAGTCTAATTCATGAAGTTATACCTTACGACTACGAACTGGACCATAATCCCGCGGAAGCAACCAAAAACATTTGCTGTGCGTAAAGTGAAGTTGGAGTTAATGACAGTAGAGTAACAAGATGGTGGAAGGAATTCCGATCAGGTAAGGTCAAGTATGCCTAAAACAGTAGATACCGAGGCCGTGCTCTAAGCCTCAGAGACAGATCAGGCAAGTAGGCCTCGGAGCTCGACATCAGTTCAATGTGGTTCGTCGCCTTTACGACCTCGGCAAAATCGTTGGGAGCTACCGAATTGTGCTTCACGTTATCAAAATATTGCAAAACTTTTGACTTCCGAGGGTTATTCAATAAATAAGGTGAATTTTACGTTGGTAATAGAAAGCACTGTTTACCGTCGCTCCCTTTTTAAGGAAATCAATTGTTCAAGTCTCAGAACACTGTCAGTATGATCTTCTTTACTGGCCGCTGCGTCCGGGACTTTTTCTTTACCGGAAAGTCAGTATGTTCCTACTCGATAGACTGTCTTTTCTCTCACTCCTTTGTAAAAATTTTTTTTTTTTTTTTACTAAAACATGCTTTGCTGTACTCGTCTTACATTCTACTGTAATTTTCAAACGGTTTGCACTTTTTAGCCACCCAAAATTTCCTGACAGATTTCTGTTCAAACCAAGAGTATTCTGTTTGATTTTCTATCATTTTGAATAGTCTTAAAACAAATATCTTTTGTGAGATTAAAACAATTCTTTCTATAAACGAATTCCAAACAATTTACATTTATAAAAAAAATAATTTAGAAAAAAACATTTGCTTTTTTTTTTCAAAAAACATCCCACTAATTAATTGTATTATCCTCATATAATGATTTTGTATTATTCATTTATTTCTTCATCAAATGCCTTTTTACTTATTCTTGTTGTCCCCACGATAGGCCTAAACATAATTAGTATAATTAAACAAAAATCTCGATAGAGCTTAGTGTCAAATTGCGTCGTACGAACAACGTATTTTAATTTAGCTCGTTGACATTTACAACGACTAAAAGGCAAGAGGAAATAAGACGAAATCAGTTCTTAAACAAAGGTTTTTTTTTTTTTTATGGTATATCAACCTTCGTGGGTTATTTAATGCCAAAGCCATCCTTATTGGAGAACAGCAGTGATATTATTTAATCCATAGCTGGGAGGGGGGGTAAGGGAGTTCATACCTTTCCCAAGGGTATTAGTCTAAAAGTGAACGTAATGGAGTGACTAGAGTTCCAACTTGCATATTTCGAGACTGCAGTCCAGCTCGTTATTCATCACACAATGAGGACTCCCCTTAAACAAAGTTTTATAGTAACAGTTGTCAGATTGCAATAATAAGTATTCATTACAATTCATGACAGATTTTAGATTTTCCTATTAAGAAAACAGTTCTAATCTAAAATGAATGTTTAGATATCAGGACAAAAAGTCCTCGAGTTTGTTTTTTTTGTTTTTTGTTTGGTTTTTTTTTACGGCTGTTGTTGTCGTTTTCTTGGCCATAAAAATCAATGACACCAAGGCGATATGCTTATCTCGTTGACTATTATCTCTTAAGTAGAATCATGGGAGACTTTTAATCAATTTAAGTTGGTTGGATTTTACGGCATATCAACTCTTGTTGGTTATTTAATGCCAAATCCTTTATATATATATATTTATATATAATTTGTAAAAGAATAGTTTCTAGTTAGCATTTTTAAACGAGCCAGTGTGTTGTGTAGCCATAAAGAATGAAGGAATTACACTTTCTTTTTATAAAAATACATGTTTTTATTTCTCTCGTAAGAGTATGAAGTTGACTTAAGTTGTGTGAGAGACGGAGACAGGGAGGCAAAGACAGACTGCCATACTGACCCATAACTTCTTCTCTGGGCCATACCATGCTGTGTTATCTTCAAGGCCTTACGTCTTCTCTTCCCCGACGAGGCATACTCAACCGAGAGCTGCCTGTGGGCCCTTAGCCCCACGCCGGTTGTGATTCTCTATCTGTCGACCACTAGACTCAACTGACGACTGACCCCTGCAAGACTGCCCGTATCTAACTTGGGCATCTGCATATATCATTTCACAACGCAAACACATATCAGCTCAACCACATGACTGTTTCTGCTTATTTACACCGGTGCAATCTCTGATTGACGGCTCCGTCAAGGGTCAATATACAACAAATAGTCTTTTGTTTGCACACAGTTAAACGGTCAAAAATATTGCTATGTAGCACTAAGAATTTAATCTGATATCAGTCATTTGTTTGCACACAGTTAAATGGTTTAAAATATTGCTATGTAGCACTAAGAATTTAATCTAACATCAGTCATTTGTTTGCGCACAGTTAAATGGCTATACATATATGATTTGTAAGTGAATCCTTTATAGGTTGTCTTATTTTTAAATGAGTTTGAACAAATTTGTTTGCACTCGAGTATTGGTATTTTTTGCATACAGTTAAATGGTTTCAAGTATTGCTACTCAACATTAATAATTCTATTCAACGCTATTCGTTTATTTGCACGCGGTTAAATGCTTTCAAGTATTGCTATGTAATACCAATAATTCAATTTTTGCACACAATTAAATGACTTCAAATATTCCTATCTAAAACGAATAATTCTGTTTAATATTATCAATTTGCACACACTTAAATGGCTTCAAGTTGTGCTGTCTTACAGTTTTATTTGCACACACTTAAATGATTTCAAGCATCGCTTTGTAACACTATCAACTTAATATCAGTCATTTGTTTTCCCACAGTGAAATTGTTTAACAGTTCTTTTTGATCTAGAAATGGGAACATAACAGGTACGAGGATCATTAAATAAGTTTCCTGACCTTTTTCGTATGGGAACTTTTATTGATAGTACACACATGAAACTCTAGTCCCCTTCGAAGTAATCTCCTCCGACTGCAATGCACTTGTTGTACCATTCCAACAACTTCTGGAAGGCCCCAAGGAAGTTCTCTTGTGTGAGCGTGTCAATGACCTTCGTCACAGCCTCTTTCATCTCCTCAATTGTCTCATAACGACAGCCTCTGAGCTTAGGAAATAACCAAAAGTCACAGGGAGCAAAGTCTGAACTACAAGGAGGCTAAGGAACTGTCTTGATGCCCATCTTGGTCAAATAGTCTGTGACAAGGATGGAGTTGTTGACTGGTGTATTGTCCTGGTGGAAATGCCACTGACCCGATTTGAAAAGTGGTGGCCTCTTCCCTAGGAACCTCTTCCTGAACTCCCTTAAAACCTCAAAATAGTAACCCTAACCCTAAGCCTAACCCTTTGGCTAATCAACTCTGTTGTATTGACTGCTTTACTCCTCCCACACCTCTCATCATCCCTCACAGACTCCCTGCCTTCATTGAATTTCGTATGCTACTCAAAAACTGATGCTCGATTCATGCAAGATGGTCGAAAAGCAGTCTGAAGCATTCCACACGTTTCTGTGACATTTTTTCCAAGTCAGCCGTGTAGGGTGTATTCCAATTGCTGCTGTAGCTGTTCATTTGAACGTGAAATCATAAAAATTGGTCAGTCATCTTATAAGATGTATTGCAATAACATAGTGAATTTTCAAGAGTCTACGACAATTTTAAATGCCTGTAAAAAAAAGGCTGGAAACTTATTGAATACATTGCGTATTACCACTCTGGCTCAGAGTGGACCAGGGAGTAATGGCAATGAAGAGGTACTCCACATTCCCCAAAGTTCCTGGACTGGATCCTCACCATCAGATGCAGTTTAGTGTCATGTATAGGGCACTCGTTGGGTGGGGGTCTTACAAATGTTCAGAGATGCGGTCGGTGTATTCTGCAGCCTCAGACGACTGGGCCTTCATTTTAAGTACTTGCGAACCAAAGCTAAATATACATAAAATAAATATCTATTTTAGACGGGGTGATAGAAATAAATGTTCCTTTCAAGAATTTTCAGCACACTAATCTTTGGTTTTCCGGGGTCCAACGACAGGTGAGTGATATCGTGCTAACCGCCTGGTTTTAGAGGACCTTCTTCCTAGGCAATACCTGCTTGGCAGGGCTAAGTTTATAGCTTGGCGCTTGAGACGTGCTAATTTGGAATATGCCGAATGGATCAAGTTTGGTTTTTTTGCACCGATTTGTGCGTGCCCACCTCCACTATAAAATGACCTTGGGACAAATCTGGCTTGGTCGGAGGTTGGATAGATATCAAGTATCTTTCTAGTATTTTCTGAAATTAAAAAAAAACATTCTGACACAGTTCGGCCTAAATTTCCGTTTCTTTGCTTAAAAATTCAAAGTATTCACTAAATAATCGATTCATTGATTCATTCAATTTAACAGCATGTAAACCCGTCTAGGTTTATCTTATGCCTTGTAGGTAGGAATTGTACATTTATACTTACATACACGCATATATTTAAATTTTTCTGTAGTTTTTACTTAAGAGAATTGTGCGCATAATTATATGATTTAAAGTATTCCTATCAAATACAAATAATTTGAAGATAGTTGTATCATTTCAATTCTAATAATTATATGGTTTCAAGTAATTATTTCTATTTAATAATATTCATTTATTTGCACACAGTTATATGGTTTCACGTAACTAATAACAATCCAAGTCTGGTTGGCTGGGGCTGTAGAATACACCGACTGCATCTCTACAGAGGAGTAAGACCACACCCAACGAGTGTCCTGGATATAACATGAATCAGTCTGATGGTGAGGCTCCAGTAATGCTGGAGCTTTGGGGAATGCGGAGTACCCCTTCATTGCCATCGCTTCCAGGTCCACTCTGGCCCAGAGTGGTAGCACCTCATAGGGTCCTATCTATGGGTCAAATAGAACCCTTTGACGTTTAAAATGGGTGCAAACATTGGTCTTATGCTGAACTGAATTGTTTGAAATTGAACTATTTGATCATTTATCTATGTGTAAACAAATGACTGATGTTTAATTGAATTGTTTGTGATACATAGCAGCACTTGGAATCATTTAACTTTGTTGACTTATACTAAATGGAATTGTTAGAAATAGAACTGTTTGATCATTTAACTGTGTGTATCTACAAAATGTGTTTACAAATCATATATTTGATATATATGTAAAAACAGGATTTGGAATTAAATAACCAGCAATGGTTGATATGCCATAAGTAAGTAAGTAAAATTGGCGACCGTAGTCGAGGGCGACCAGAGGGCTCCTTTTTCGATAGCTACTACACCGAGGTGTAGGGAAGGGCGCTACTCCTTTCCCTGGATTGATCCACTTTATCCTCGATACGTACTTTATATTACTGAGTGTTAAGTAAGGAGGTATCAAGTACCATTTTAAAACTCTTTGGTATGACACGACCAAGGATTGAACCCAGGTTTCCTGGACCATTGGCAAACACTCTACCCACTTGGCCAATATACCATAAAACCAAACTAAATATCGATCGTTTTGAATGCAATTAACCAAGTGAAAAACTTACTAACGTCAAATTGGCAGATAGAAAATCACCAGAAATTCCCAAGGCGTCAACAACAAAAGATCGCACTATTGGATCGTCCGTTGCTAAGGAGGATATCTAGTCGAGACTCCATTCCATTATAAACTAGCACTGAAATAATAAAAGGAGAGACAAGATAAGCTCATTTACACAGATCATCATAACCATGATCATTAAAACATGCTGACAGCTTAGATTTCCTTGACGATCTCTCACCGTCCGTCCCCGTTGGCCATCGCTCTTGGTAAGTTCTTTGGTGTCCGCACAGAGCTGATTACAAACCAAACCAAACTAATAATAATCCTCAGGAAACATTTATAGCCTCAGATAATTACTCAAATAATTGATGCCATATAACTAAATTGTTTGTTAATTCGCAAACAACTTAGTTATATGGCATCAATTATTCCTATCGAACACAAATAATTTTTAAATAGGTCTATTTGATCCATAGATGAAAGTCTAACAGGTACTACCACTCCGAGTCAGAGTGAACCTGGGAGTAATGGCAATAAAGGAGAACCCCACTGAACTGGAGCCTCACCTTCAGATACTGTTTAGTGTCATACCCAGAACACTTCCTATTTTGGAGGAAGGGTTTTTGCCTCTCAGCAGAGATTATTCTCAGCTTATTCTAAGCCCAGTCGACAGGGCTGTCTGTGCTCTTATTGTTTATTATCAATTACTAGGTTCAAACATTATACAGTGAAACTTTTTTTTTTATCAAATTCCCCCAAAGTCAGGACACCTAGGAAGCAATGTCTCATCAACCAAAAAAGACATCGACACGCGACTAGCAAAGGCATGGACAGCTATCGGTAGGGTATCGGTCATATGGGAGTCGGACATGACCGATAAAATGAAACGCAGTTTCTTCCAAACAGCTGTCGTGTCGATACTGGTATATGGAAGCACTACATGGACGCTAACTAAACGGAAGGAGAAAAAGCTTGACGGCAAGTACATAAGAATGCTGCGAGCAATTTTGAACAAGTCCTGGATGCAACAACTCACAAAGTACCAGCTGTACGGCCACCTACTTCCCATCACGAAAACTATCAAAGTTAGACGAACCAGATGTGCAGGACACTGCTGGAGAAGCAGGGATGAGCTCATAAGTGATCTGAGAATTATTTTTTTTTTTATTTATTGCGGACTTTTTGTCCTCATCTTGGTAGTTTTTGTGTTGTTTCTTCTTCACTACGTTTCGGCCAAATTTCCCCTCTGGCCTTCTTCAGGTGATTAACCGCGACCTCGGATAGGAATGCTGAGTCTTGTAACCGTATCCCCAGTAATTACTGCCTTCCATAGTTGTTGTCTATCGAAGAAGGAATTACACAAAATCTACCAAAATGAGGACAAAAAGTGCGCAATAAAAAAAAAATTAATTCTCAGATTAAGAAGCCTCATCTCAAAATGATTCCAATTAAAGACAACTCATAAGTGATGTTCTCCTATGGACCCCCTCACGTGGCCGAGCAAAAGCAGGGCGACCAGCTCGAACCTACATACAGCAGCTCTGTGAGGATACGGGATGTAGCCCTGAGGACCTGCCAGAAGTGATGAACGATAAGGAGGAGTGGCGAAACAGGGTCAGGGATATCAGTGCTGGCGGCACGAGATGATATATATATATCCTGATGGACTACAACATTATTGCCAAACAGTTGCTTGTGTTAGAAAAAAATCAATAACCAATTACTCTTCATTTCCCAGGTAAAGATTTGTTAAAAGAAAAAAGTGGCGATTTGCATACCTGGTCTGACAGTGCAAACGATATTTTCCCTATACCATTATCCTATTTTAAAGATAGTTTTTTTTTAAATACGGTAGGGCAAACGTAGATATTTAAATTGAGAAACAACAAATAAATGCCTGCTGGTATTTTTCTGTTTTTCTGCACAACAGATTTTCATACGTTGCTTAAATCTATCACGTGACTTTTGCTGTTGTCACATTTTCTTTCTTTTAACTTAAAACTTCCATTTTCGTTCGTCTGGATTTGCAAAACCTGCAATGATTTCTCTCTCTCTCATCAAGATTGAGTTCTTCTTTATACTTGTTAATATTTACTTTATTGACAGATTCATTGATTTTAACGCATGTCAACTCGTCTAGGGGTATTTTATGCCTAGAGTTTAATGAATCGCGTTTATTATACATTGATATCAACATTTTTTGTGTATTAGCTTCTTTCAGAGTCTTTTTATTTGCTCATAGTCCTATCGAATATGAATAATTTTTTAAACAGAATTATTTGAATCATAGATGGGACTCGAAAAGGTTTAGTCTGGTTTCTTAGTTTTATGGTATATCAACCTTCCTGGGTTATCCAATGCAGAATACATCCTTATAGAAGAACGGTAGTGATACTATGTAGCCCACAGCTGGATGAGGGCCTTCATACCTTTCCCCAGGGTATTTGTCCAAAAGTGAAAGCAATAGCGCGACTGAAATTCGAACTCGTTTGATACAATGTCGCAGTCCAGCACACTAGCCACAACACTACGGAGACTCCTCACCCTCGCGGGTACTACCAATCTGGGTCAGAGTGGACCTGGGTGTAATGACAATGAAGGGGTACTCCACATTTTCCAAGGTTCCAAAACTGGAGACTCGCCATCAGATGTCGTTTAATGTCATACCCAGGATATATTTCGGGGGATTTGAGGTCTTACACTCTGCACAGAATAGTCAGTGTATTCTGGGCCCGTATTTTCATTTTCAAAAATCATTTCTTAAAATTACCGTCTCGTGATGAACGTTGTTAAATTTCAGTTAACCTCTATCTAGAGACATTTAAAGAAGTTTGTTTCTTTGTTTAATGGCATATCAACTTGCATGGGTTATTTAATTGAAGACTGTAATTGTTAAGCTTATTGTTAATATAAATTTTTATAGACATATTGATAGAGTAAGATAAAATGTAAATTTAATCGTATTTGGAAAATATTTTGTCTACAAAGAATTCCTCTAAGCAAAGCCAAATTTCTCACTATTGGTTCCTTTATTGAATGGTATATCAACCTTCGTGGGTTATCTAATGCCAAAACTATCCTTGTAGAAGGCCAGTTGTGGTACTATTTAACTCATATCTTGGGTGAATAAAAGAATAATAGAGAACGTAATAGCGCGACTGGAATTCGAACTTGTTACTACGATATTGCAGTTCAGCACGTCAACACGATCATTTCCACAGACCTTGAAGTATTTACACCATACTTATTATAATCAGTCTATTCTTTTCATGTGGTTTGCCAATATTAACGTAATGGAAAATGGACAAGAGAGAGAGAGAGAGAGAGAGAGAGAGAAAGAGAGAGAAAGAAAGAAAGACAGAGAGAGAGAGAGAGAGAGAAATTGAGATAGCGTTTTCCTGATTACACGTTTTTTGTTTGTTTGTTCTTTCTGTATGTGTATGGGGGAGTTGTTTTTACCTACAGCCACATGTACTACTTTTTCAACGCTATCAAACGAAACGTCGGGGAAATGTACAATTTGTGACCTTTTAAAATATCTAGTGCGGTTTTCTATGACTTTCTCAAAAACCTAATTAAACCTGAAAACTTCTACTTTACAACTTGATATTCCAAAACTTTCTCGCAAAAAAGCCATAAAAAATGTCAAGAAGCAAGGACGAACTCATCAGTGATGTACTCCTATGGACCCCTGCATATGGCCAAGCAAAAGCAGGACGACCAGCTCGAACATACAAACAGCAGCTATGTGAGGATACGGGATGTAGCCCTAAAGACCTGCCAGAAGCGATGAATGATAGGGAGAAGTGGCGAGAGAGGGTCAGGGATATCCGTGCTAGCAGCACGACATGATGATGATGATGATTTAATTAGAATAAGTTAAATTTGGTCAAAGCTTTTGTTACGTAATTTGGTTTAAAGGTATATCAAATCTTGATTGTTATTTAATGCTAAATCCTGTTCATACATATGTATTTTATATATATCCATAAATGTGACCCTAACAGGTGCTACCACTCTGGGTCAGAGAGGACCTGGGAGTAATGGAAATGAATGGGTAATCCATATTCCCCAAAACTCCAAGACTGGAGCCTCACTATCAGATTGTTTTGTGTTATATCCAAGACACTCGTTGGTGGTGGTGGTGGGGGGGAATTCTTACCCTTTTGCTGGAGTGCGGTCAGCATATTCTACAGGTTCAGCCAACAGGGCGAAAATTTAGGCAAAGTTATTCACTATACCTGTTAACTTTCAATTTTGTTATTAGCATACAAAAATTTATTGTCTAGGCAATAAATTATCTGCGTATCCTTTAAACATGAAAAGATTGATTGATTAATTGATTGATTTTAACGGCATGTCAACCCATGTAGGCTTATTTTTGCCTTGAGGTTTGAGAATCGCATTCATTGTATGTTTATATTTACATTTTTGCGTTGTTTCTTAATATATATTTTTTTTTTTTGTGCGTGATCCTATCGAATACGAATCATTTTAAAGCATATCTATTTGACCCAGGTATAGGACAATAACTGATAAAATTATTTCGGGCTAAAGTGGACCTGGGAGTAATGGCAAAAAGGAGGTATTTCACACTCCTCATATCTCTAGAACTAGAGCCTTACTACTAGATTCAGTTTAGAGTAGTATCTAAGACACCCCTTTTATTGGAGGGATCTTACCTCTCTTCAGGAGATAACTTTTAGGATGAGACTGTAGTACCTGTAGGTCCAACCTAGGATCAAAGTATCTCTCCATTACACTTCTGTATCGAATCAGTGAGTGGTATGTGTACCAGTTAAAAAATTAATCAAATAGATGAATGAATTAATACATTTTTAAAAGTTAATATACATAACTATAGAAGCAAAATTAAATCTAGGGATTACAGCAAAGTATTTCTTGTTGAACATTTCCATTCAAAAACAGTCATATCCGCTCAAACGGTCAAGATTTTAACAGAGATGTAAGATCTACCACAATATTTGGTTTGGTTGGGTGTTTTGGCGTATCAACCATCATAGCTTATTTAATGCCAAATTCTGATGACACATATAGATCATATATATATATATATATATATGTGTGTGTGTATATATGAAATTGAATGCCTTGGAGAAATTTAAGAACTATAGTGATACCTCGAAATTATTTCCACATACTCCTTCGATGACTCGACTCATAATCTGAATCTCTCATGTTGTGGATCTATTTGTCCGAAAGTCGTTCTGATATTAGCTAAGAATTTTCTCGACTTCAAGTCGGATACAATTGAAAAGCAGAGCATTATAACCCTAAGCAGTAAAGGTTCTTAGTGATTCCGAAATTGCCTTCCTTGGGGAAGGGGAAAATGCAGCCTTTCGTTCATTTGTCTATTGTGTTTTGTGTATATAAATCGTAGCATAATCGAAGAAGTATATTGTCAAATTTTCTTGTCTTATTTCATCGAGGCCCACAACTTTTTTACTTTTAATTTTTTTTCTGTACGGCGTCAAGTTCTTTCAACATAAACTGTCCTAATTTGATGTCTAGTTGATTCTTCAGATTTTTTGGTTGGCTTATCAGTGATTGTAGGAGGATTTTCAAGCTGATTCTTAAAATGTTCTTTCCACTTCTGAAGTCTTTCTTCTTGGTAGGCAGCTTTTAGTTTTACCCACGAGTTACTTTTCCTTCCTCTTACTTCATTTACTGTCTGCAATGCTGATCATGATTGTCTATGTTCTACTTGATTTCTGATTGTATTGATTTGGCCTTGAATGTATTTTAGTTGTTTTTTTGCCATGTGTTAATTAATTCTCTCTGGGGGTTTTTGCGTTTTTGATTATTGGCGTTTGTTGGGTTTCTTTTATAAAAACAGGATGCTTTTTCATGTAATATCGTTTTTCGGTAACTCATAGTGATTCCAAGGGAGCTCTACATTTGGCTTTTGGTTTGGTTGGTATGCACTTAGCTGCCACTTCTCAGTGGGTGGTAAGAAAATGCTCATATTTTTCATTCGGAGTATGTCTTTTAGATGTCTCCTGAAGAGTATCAAACATCTTTTTTACACTTGTATATTGATTAATTATATAACTACTGGCAAGTGAGAAACACTCATATAGTGAAACAATTATATATATGAATACAATACGTATGTATGTATATATACACACACACACATACAATATATATATATATATATATATATATATATATATATATAAGCACAATGTATATAAACAACATATATAAATATATATATTTAAGGGTCTGGGTTTTTGTTTGATGGCATATCAACCCTCGTGGGTTATTTAATGCCATACTTCGAGAAGAACAGCAGTTGTGCTATTTAACCCATAGCTGGGAGGATTAGGGGGTTCAGACCTTTCCCAAGGGTATTTGTCCGAAAGTGAACATAATAGCGCGACTGGAGTTCGAACTCGCTTACTATGATTCCGCAAAGCAGCGCTTTAACCATGAGGCCACCCTATATATTTGTATATAAATACAATATATGTATATAACACACATAAATATATATACGCACACACGTGGGTGCGTGTGTGTGTATGTGTGTATTTAAATGATATTGTAGTGAATCTGACAAGATGATAGAAATGTCGGAATTTGTATAAATCAAACATATATATATATATATATATATATATATATATATTCTTTTGTATTTATTTCGTAATTATTTTATTTTATACTCCTTGAAATATAAAATTTGTTTTCTTCTGTGCATTTTATATCTCATACTATCAAATAATGTTGAGATTTTTACAGTTGCATTTATTAGACTCTGATTTCAAGCAGACGTGCCAATCTATATATAAATATTTCCGTTATTTTTAAGGGCAATTAATATGCTATTAGTAAATAAGATATATATATCTTTTACCCCCGAATATACAGTGTTATTTCATATGGGCAACTCGTGATTGTATTAGTACCAAACTAATTTCGCAGACCGATTTCTGCTGAGTAGTGCATTCCATCCTCACTAGGTGTCCCATACTTATGTGTCAAATATCAAATTCGCTTACTTTAACGTATGCATTAACCAACCCCTCCGCCATAAGCAGAGTGTGATACAAGGTCCATTTTTAAGCTGGTTTAAATTTTCTTTCTCTTAGACTGTTTGCCTAACCAAGGCTAAAGTATTCCGTTTGCTTTACTATTTACCGATAGATGACGGAAGAAGAGATGGATTTATGCCTTTCCGATATTCATTAGTACAATATGAGACGCTAACAACTGTATATATTTACCCAAGAGCAGGATGTGTCGCAAAGTTCATTTAAAGTTAAGTATAGATAATCTGAATTTAGAGTTTTCCTTCACTTAAACTGGTGTTGTATACTCATATGCAGATACATGCATAAACACAATAACGACGCAAAGATAAAGACGAGCGACACAGTCTTTTAGAAAAATATACCTCTCACTTTATTTGAAAGGTTAGTGTGTGAGAGGGAGTTGGAGACCGGACTGAACTGCAACATATTGACCCCCACTCTGTTGGCCATAATTGTGTTTCTTTCCCGTTCTCCTGGGCTGCTCAACTGGGGGCCCACTCTGTTGGGTACTGGCTTTCTCTGCCGCATCTTGTCACCAACAGGCCTAGTCTCCAAACTAACAGACTTCCTGTCCTCACCGAGTTATATAATAGTTCAACGCCCATCTTCTTGTGGACGTCACAATTTTGCACTCATTCAACCTGTCCACGGTCAAGGCTATAATATTCTGATTATTCCTTGACCGGATGCACCTGTTATTTACATAGGTGCATTTCCTCTTTTGACAGCCCAGCCGGGTCGTAGGTCAATATACAACACTGGTTGCCTTACCAAAGCTAAAGAAATCAGACAGTCCGACTATTTACTCATAGATAAGGTAGGGAACAGATAGATTCATGCCTTTCCCAAGAGTTTTCGTGAACGGAGCGAAACACAAACTGCCTCATCTAGAATTCGAACATTTATCAACGACGATAACTGTTATGATAAGCACCCCACATTAAATAGGAACGCTTCGAATGATGTGATCGTAAGCAAGATATGTTTACAAACTATTGATTTTAATTCGGTGCTCCACTTTACTGACCTTGGGTCAATTTAAATTAAGCTTAGTAGGTGACTACTTTTGGTATTTTACAAGATGAAGTACATACCTAATTAAATACTTTATCTTAGTGTTCACACATAATTATGTTTACATAAGAGTATTCACATACCCATATCATTACTCTCTCACCCTCTCTACCGCTCTCTCTCTCTCTCTCTCTTTCTCTCTCTCCAGCTCTCTCTCTCTCTCTCTCTCTCTCTGTCTCTTCAGTCCTCTCTCTCAATCTTCTGTTCTCAATCTGTCTCTCCATTACAAAAACACATAATTATGTATACATTAGTGTATTCACATACGCATATTATTACTCTCTCTCTCTCTCTCTCCAGCTCTCTTTCGCTCTCTCTCTCTTTCTCTCTCTCCAGCTCTCTCTCCCTCTCTCTCTCTCCAGTCCTCTCTCTCAATCTTCTGTTCTCACTCTGTCTCTCCATTACAAAAACACATAATTATGTATACATTTCTGTATCCACATGCGCATATCATCTCTCTCTCTCTCTAGTTCCCTCTCTCTCTCTCTCTCTCAATCTTCTGTTCTCACTCTGTCTCTCCATTACAAACACACACATACGTATATGATTTTTTTACTGTTCATCACCCACACACACATCGTTATTCGTGAACTTAAAACGCCTTTCTCATTCGTTCGTATATGCACGACTTGCTACACTTACGCATTCACTCATTTACAGCTTTTTCGTACGCGCATGCGCACACCCGTCTGCGTTCCGTGAAATTTTCCATATTGATTTTTGCCGTGTTGTTCGCTTTGAAGTCAGAAGCAATAGTCTTTTAGTGTCGGATTTTCGAATAGGCATTCGCTGGCTGGAAACTGATCAAGCCAAGCGATCAGGAGGAGATGAAAACACACAAGGCAATGATTTAAAAAAGAGATCAAAGAGAAGAGATCAAAGAGAACTTAGTTGCCTTCGTGGAATAAGGTGAGTAAGAAGCCGGGAGAGCGGGCTTTATGCACAAACAAAGTTTATTTCTTAAATTAGAGAAGACAGCGATGGGAGGACACCATAAATATATGCTTGGAAATTGCTTGATAGAAAGGGTAGTTTTTAGGATTGTTTGTTTGGTTGGTTGGTTGGTTGGTTTTATGGCAAGTTAATCCTTCTTAGGTTATTAAATGCTAAAGTCAGTTTTATTGGTGTTTTTTTTTAATTGTTGCAAATCACTATTTCTTTTGAGAAATAGTAATCATTTTTTTCACAGTTATATAGTTTCATTGGCCAAGTGAGTAGAGTGTTCGCTAATGTTCCGGGAGACCGGAGTTCAATCCCAGGTCGCGTCATCCCAAAGAATTTAAAAATGATACTTGATACCTCCTTGCTTAACACTCAGCAATATAAGGGACTATCAAGGGTAAAATAACTTTACTATTCCAAATATATCGATTAATTACTGCATATAAGTCAATCTGGCATATACGTCGACCACGATATTCTAAGTTCAAAATTCAGGTTTTGACCAAACCTGCTGCATAGGCCAACCCAAAACATATAGTTGGCTTTTGAGAGAATATATAAAACATGCGAATATTACACATTAGAGCTTATATTCATATAAATTCCCAATCTATAGCACAACCATGAAATCGCGCACATAAAAAAAAACATACCATGGTCGTGTGACTAGCCGTCCGGGTGCTGTGATGTTCCAGGAAGTCTTTACTGTCAGAGCACTAGCGGTCAGAAACGCCATGTGATATTACGTTGATATTATACTTAATTTGTGTAATATTATTTATTTTAGTCTGTGTTAATTTGCTTAATATGTTCGCAAAACACGAGTCCAAGTTGGAAATGTTCGTGGCAGTCTGATGGAGTTACGGTAAGTGGCATATATCGATTGTTGAGAGTGCTGTTCCACTGGTTGACGACTATGTGACAAAAGGTTGGATTTTATCCCTGCCGTGTAAGTCGACCACAAGTTCCGTAGAATTTTTTTCAGACTTCAAAAATTGACTTCTACGCCGTAATTTAAGGTAATTTGCAGTCATTCATATAGTTTGATGTAACGATTTGTTTGCACATAGTTTTATACTTTAAGATATTCTTATCTAATACTAATTATTTACACACATTAAAATGGTTTCAAGTGCGAGTCAGATGACCGTGTGAAGGTCTAGTGCTATGCTTTGTTTGTCAGTGATTTTATCTCCCACCTGAAGGTGGTCCTGTCGAAGCCGGGGGCCATACGGCCTCGAATCTATCATTGAACTTGAATCTCCATCCGGCATGAATGCCAGACGGTCCGACACAGCGAGGAGTCAAAGTGAGTAGACCGGAAAGGTCTACTCACTTATACTTTATACTTTGATCCTAGGTCCCGCGGCCACGAAACCCGGCCACGCAGAGGTTCAAAATTGGAGTTTCACCACCCTATACAGTTAAGTGTCAGGATTTTTTAGAATTTTGAAGAAGCCACAAGCAAAAAAGGGGGCATTTTCTCTAAACAGTCAACTGAGTTCTAATTCGTAAGGAATATTAAAATATATGAAAATTATGGTTTACATTACAAGTATAAGAAATATATATATATATATATATATATATATATATATATATATATATATATCATCCCAGACAGACTGTTTCGTTGTATCACAACTGTTAAGTGTGGCAAGACACGTGACTTGTTTCAAGCTGGTATCGAAACCCAGCTGATTTTGCGTCAGTTGGTTACCACAATCTCTGCGATAGAGAAGAAATTTTTTACGTATACCTTTTTACATATACGCTATTGGCTACCGGGAGTGCTCAATTCTTGAGAAGAGTTATTGCCTTTCAGCTAATGTAGTAGCCGGCAATTTCCCCACTAAAGTGCTCAACTCACGGGACGGGGGAGAATACCAACCTTGTCCGCATGAGTAGGATGTGAACAAGATTATTTTTTTAAGCGGAGCTTAACAGGTTTGAATCCTGAGTTTTCCTTTTCCTAGACTGGTTGCCATACCAAGCATAAAGAGTTCAGTCTGCCCTACTATTTACATATAGTTCGGGAGGGAATAGTTGGATTCATGCCTTTCCCATGGGTATTAACGTTATGTGAAATGAAAACAGACTACTCCAGGATTCGAACTCGAGTCGTCTTATTCCTTTCCTACGACGGAAATATTCATACCACAAAGGCTTCCACAGAAAAGAATAACTATATATATATATATATTATATATGTGAACTTTGCTATCGTTCGTGGAATTCTGAACTGATAGTTTTGTTTAAGTAGCAGTAAAATATATGAGGTCTGTTCTCTTTGGATGTCGGCCCGTTACTGTCTAGTACGGGATAGCTGGTCGCAGACCCACTAGATTTTAATGGCAAAATAAGAAAAAGTTATTCTAAGAAATTACAACTTTTTGAGGTTTTTTATATGACTGATCTGTTGATTTTAACCCGTTTAGGGCTATTTTACCCCTAGGAGTTAGAGAATCAGGTTCCTTTTAATTAGGGGAAGTCGCCGAACCTTTAACACTAAAGTGCTGAACTACGGCCTTGAAGAACCTCAATTCAAACTCTACTCGCGGTAGATATGAACCCCCTTATCCTCCCAGCTATTGGTTAAATCGTATAACTGCTGGGTTCTTTTTCAAAGATATCTTCAGAATTAAATAACCCACAAAGGTTGATATGCCATTAAATAAAGAAACCAAACCAAACCATTTAAAGTTAATTTTTACATTCTTTGTGTTGTTTGTAAGAGGTTTTTTTTTTGTTATCGAATACGAATAATTTCTACACAGATCTATTTGCTCCAGAGATGAGAGCCTTACAGCCTAACTGGATCAGAGTGGATCTGAGGGTTATGGCAATCAACGCGTACTCCACACTTTTAAGATTTCAAAAACTAGAGCCTTACTATCGGATGCTGTTTAGTATCATTTCCAAGGAATCCCTTTTATTGGGTGGAGTAGTATTACCCTTTGGCAGGGAATACAATCAATATTTTCTGAGCTCCGCCGACAGAATGAGGTATTTTTCTAGGAAAGAGTAATTCTATTTTCAGATGAGATAAAACGCTAAGACTTAGAGACTGCTATGATAGCAAGGATCATTCCATTCTCAGCGGATGTCTGGAGATACGCATCTTTTTTTGTAACAACTGAGATTTGTTTCATTAGTATAAATACAAAAGATGTTTCACTATTTGATTTAATGGGATATCAACCAATGCCAAATCCTGTTTATACATCAGCATACGTATGTGTGTGTGTGTGTGTGTGTGTGTGTGTGTGTGTGTGTGTGTGTGTGTCTGTGATTTGTTGGCAAATAATTCATTGGTAATGTTATTTTTAAACTTGCCAGAGCTCATTTGTTTGCAAACAGTAAAATGGTTTCAAGTATTGGTTTGATTTTATGACATATCAACCATTGTTGGTTATTTAATGCAAAATTCTCTTTATACATATCTATAAGACATATATGATTTGGTTTGGTTGGGTTTTATGGCATATCAACCATTGTTGGTTATTTAATGCAAAATCCTCTTTATACATATCTATAAGATATATATGATTTGGTTTGGTTGGGTTTTATGGCATATCAACCATTGTTGATTATTTCATGCCAAATCCTCTTTATACATATATGAATATATATGATTTGTAAACATTTTGTAGATAAAGTTTTAAAACAAGCCTGTTCTCATTTTTTTGCTGAGTTAACTGGTTTAAAACATATTTATCGAGTACGTATAATCCTATTTACTATTCATCATTTGTTTGCACACATTTAAGTGGATATACCTACATGATTTGTAAGTGAATAGTTTGTTGGTAATTTCATTTTCAAATAAGTTAGAAGTAATTTGTTTGCACACTTGTATTGTTATTGTTTCTACACAGTTTAATAGTTTCAATTATTGCAATCAAACACAAATCATTCTATTCAATATTATTCATTTCTTTGCACAGAGGAAAGTGGTTACAAGTATTCCAATTTAAACCTAATTATTCTGTTGAATACTCTTCATTCATTTGTACAGAGTCAAATGGTTCGAAGTAATGCTGGAGCTTTGGGGAATGCGGAGTACCCCTTCATTGCCATCGCTCCCAGGTCCACTCTGGCCCGGAGTGGTAGCACCTGGTAGGGCCCTATCAATGGGTTAAATAGAACTAATAGCATACTTATGATAAAATCAATTGGTTGAGTAAACTGAATAGCTTGAAATAGAAATATTTTTGACAAACCGTACTTACATTTAAACTGCGTGCTTATGCTTAACTGAATTATTTCAAATAGAACTGTTTTTCGACATTAAAACTGTATTTACACTTAACTGAATTGTTACATATTACTGCTTGAATAGTTTGAAATGGAAATGTTTTGACAATTAAACTGTGTACTTATGCTAAACTGAATTGTTTTCAATAGAACAGATTATTTACATAAAAATGGATTTGGCGTTAAATAACCTACAAAGGTTGATATGCCATAAAACCCAACAGACCAAACTATCGAAGTATTGCTATTTTACACAAATAAGTCTATGCAATATTACTCATTCGTTTGCACAGTTAAATGGTTCCAACTATTGCAATATATCACTAACAATTCACTTAGACATTAGTCATTTGTTTACACACAGTTAAGTGATCAAACAGATCTATTTTTAACAACTCAAGTTAGCATAAGTCCTTTGTCTGCACTCATTTTAAATGTCAAACCATTCCATTTAACCAATAGATACGACCCATCAGGTGCTACCCCTCCGGGTCAGAGTGGACCTGGGTGCAATGGCAATGAAGAAGTACTCCGTATTCCCCAAAGCTCCAGCATTACTCGAACCTCACCATCAGATTGTTTAGTATCATATCCAGAACAGCAGAGTCTAACCTCTCTGTTGAGATGCAGTCGGTGTATTCTACAGCCCCAACCGACCGGGCTATAAGAATAGTTACTTGAAGCTATAATTGTTTACAAAGGATTATTATTATTAACCTGAAGCCATATTACTATGTGCAAACAAATGACTTTTATTAGAGAGAAATAATTATTTGTATTAGATAGAATTACAGGAATTTATAGCGTATGATATTCATTGAGACTGCAACCAGCATTTCCCTATAATTCATGAGGATATCTTAATGATAACCTACCACAGAATATTTCGATAAGGAAAAAACACCGAATCAATTTAGACTGAAATAACATATGTTTTATAAACATATATTAACACGTAATTATAAAATGTCTCGAACTATAAAAAAAAGGTCACAAACGTTGTTCCAAAGAACAAGAAGTGTTGAATAGGAGCGTTTAAACTCTTATGATTTCCTGGTGAAGGGAAAATTCCAAAGAAAGAATTTGCACGCACGTGCTTCTCGAAGAGCGAAGACGAAAGAAAGGGGTTCCTCTCCGACCGATGTCTGTTGCCAAAAAGAAGTAGAAGTCGCTTCTCGAAATGTCACATGACCAACGGTCACGTGATTGTTGGACGCTCCGTCCATAAATCCCTAAAAGGGAGACAACTATGCTTTATTCCCCAACAGAACATTTAAAACCATACAACTGTGTGCAATTTATTTGTATTAGATAGGAATACTTGAAACCATATAACTGCGTGCATTTTATTTGTATTAGGCAGGAATTATTGATATCACATAACTGTGGGGAAAAAAAAACTATGAAGTAACAACAACACAAAAAAGGTTTTAAAAAATGTACAATGAACGCGATTCCCTAACCTTAAGGTATAAAGTAAGTTTAGACAATTTAACATGCCGATAAGATAAACATATATTTTACCAACCACCAATAAGGGAAATAATAATCATCTGTAGTTTTTCTTTTTAATCGTTGTCTAAAAATACGTTAAGAACATCATTTCCAGTTATGTAAGCACAAACAAATGAATAAAATGAAAAGGTTTTCAGAAGAATCAGTTTTCAATTCTATTTGAGAAAGGTTGCGCATGCGTGCTTGTCTTCCAAGCGGCTGCATCAAGTGCGTTGCAAATTGGTTCACACATGTAACTTTGCTCAAGGAATATGCTGCCAGGCATACAATTTACAAGGCTGGCACTTTCAAGAAGAAATTTTCATTAATGGACAACAAATAAATTGTGAGTTAATAAAAATTGCATTTCAAATAGAAGAAGCAAGGGAGGTAATTATTAGTTCAAGGGAGGTAATACTTGACATATTTTTCTGTTGTGATTAAATATACAGTCTCAACCGGGATTTAGAATCAAGGAAGATTATGAATTTGATTATTGTACCTTAAATGGCATTAAATTCGACCTTAGCTATTTGTAAAGTCGCCCAGCGCAAATTTTTGACAACCTTTAGGAGTTAACAATCTTTTTGATTCAGTTTCAATTTTGTCGCTTTAATGGCATACCAATCTTCATGGGCTATTTAATGCCAAGGCCATTCTTGTAGAAGAACTGTAATGGTATTATTTAATCTATAGCTGAGGGTTTAAGGGGTTCAATAGCTTCACCAAGGGTATTAGTCCGAAAGTGAACATAATAGCCCGAGTGAAGTTCGAACTCACTTACTACGATATCACAGTCCAGCACTTTAACCACTACACTACAGGACTCCTCTAACCTATCTGAAGATTGTTATGAAATTTCCGTTTTGTCGGGGAGACTTAGAATATATTGACTGTACCCCTGAAGAGGGGTAACACCCCCCCCCTCAAAAAAGGCTATCCTGAGTATAACACTTAATTGTACTCGACGATAAGGCTTCAATTCCGGAGCTCTTTGGAATATGGATTACCCCTTCATTACTATTATTCCCTGGTCCACTCTGAACCGGAGTTAGAATTCCATTTGAGTCAAACAGAACTGCTTGAAAATTATCCGTATTAGACATTTAACTGTAAATTATTTGTATTAAAAATAATTACTTAAAGCTATAATTGTTTACAAAGGATAATTATTAATTAGTTCAAACCACAGAACTGCGATTTATCTGACATCACATCGTATCAGAATATGGCACAAGGCCGTTTCATGATGGGGGCTGCGAATGAATCGAGACAAGTGTACACCAAGTGCAAAAATATTAACTTTTGAGGCCCCCCGGGCAGTAAGTAATAAACTTAGTCCAGCAAGCAGGCAAATACCTGGGGAGACAGACCTCTGAAGCCAAGGAGTCATAGTATGCAAACAACTGCCTGGCACGAATGCCAGACGACCAGCCCGAAAAAGCGCTCGTCGCGCACTACTTGAAACCACGAAACTTTTTACAGAAAAAAAATGATTATTATGGAATAGAAAGAGTCACCTGAGACCATACAATTGTGCATAAATTAGGTTTGGATTGGTTTCTTTGTTTAATGGCATATAAATCTTCGTGGGTTATTTAATGCCAAAGCCATCCTTGTAGAAGAACGGCAGTAGTACTATTTGACCTTCAGCTGAGAGTATAAGGAGGTTCAAACATTTCCCAAGATATTAGTCTGAAAATGAATGTAACAGAGTGAGTGGAGTTCCAACTCGCTTATTTCGAGACCGCAGTCCTGCACTTTAGCCATTACATAACGAGAACTCTTCTCCATGTATGAATTATTAGTTTTAGATAGGAATACTTGATACCAAATAACTGTGTGCGAACAAATGACTATAAACAGATAAGTGCAATGGAGCATTGAAAATGTAGTTGATTACAATCAAATAAATTAAATTTCGGCATTGAATAACCCATAAGGAGTTGATGTGCCGTTAAAGAAATAAACCAGTACAGGGTTTATTTTGCTCTACTGATCATTAATTTACACACAGTTGTATGGTTTCAAGTATCCCTATTCAATACTAATAATTATATGGTTTCAAATAATTAAAAAGTAAAGTTGTCGACCATAGTCGAGGGCGACCAGAAGGCTCCCTTTTCAATAGCTACTACACCGAGGTGTTGGGGAGGGCGCTACTCCTTTCCCTGGATAGCTCCACTTTACCCTTGATACCTGCCTTATATTACTGCGTGTTAAGCAAGGAGGTATCAAGAATTATTTTTAAAGTGTTTGGTATGACTCGACCTGGGATTGAACCCAGGTCTCCCGGACCATTGGCAAACACTCTCCTCACTCGATTTAATAATAGTTATTTGTTTTCACAGTTATATGGTTTCAAGTAGGCGCCTGTGGTGTAATGGTTATCGTTGTAGGAAATGAATACCGTGACCCGAATTCAATTCCTGGACGAGACTGCTTTTCAAATAGCATTAATATCCTTGAGAAAGGTATGAATCCAATTATTTCCCCTCCAGACGAAAAGAAAAACTCTAAATCCCTAAATTCTACTTCAAAAAATTGACCTTGTGTCACATCCTGCTTGTACGGTGGGGTTAGGTAAATATGTATATGGTTTCAAGTAAATAATAATAATAATCCATTGTGAACAATTATAGCTTCAAGTAACTAGTCTTAAACCAAATTATTTACACACAATTATATAGTATGAAATATTCCTATGTTTTACGAATAATTTTCCGATTTACTCGGCCCATAGATTGAACCCTAGCAGGTATTACCATTCCAGGTCAGAGTGGACCTGAGAGTATTGACAATGAAGGGCTACTCGACACTCTCAAGATCTCCAGGACTGGAGCCTTACCATCAGATGCAGTTTAGCATCATGCCTAAGTCACCTTTTTTGGAGGCTTATCCTCTCTGCAAAGTTATGCCCAATTTTCAGTACCTATAAATTTAAAATAAATAAATAAACGAATTACAGCTTATCCAATGTAAAAACAACATACAAACACTGATTAGGTCCTTACGGTTTAGTCACGCTGAAAAGCACCTGTTCCCGTCCGACCATCGATAAGCCTGTTCAGTACTTAGTGCGTAACCACCTAGGAACTGCTGGTACGACTATAAGCAACCTAAAGTCTGTATATCAGAAATAACAACAAACAGTGATTATATTGTAGGCCGATATCACCGGAAATCATGAGTAGCCATTATAACAGCTTTAAAGATAGTCACGTTTCCTCACCACGCGTCTCGTAGTATTGAGATCCACTCATTTATATAACCCTCATTCAATTGCTGGTTTGAATTACGTATTCAAGTAGAGGCCCTTAGCCACAGTTGCAAAAGTGTGCCATTGTCATTCTATTTAAAAGTCTTGAGGTATACGAATAAAGACGCCATTTTTATAGTGTCTCGTGTCACCGTCATACCAAGTTTTATCTGTATGTATTCTATTATTCCTTTATGACAAGGTTTTCTTTATCTGTTGCTTTTTATGTTTTTAGTAGCATAGTTCCCGATGACTGCTATGTTGTTCATGGCTGATCGTCTGATAGGGGAGGGAAAAAAAACCAACTCACTCTAGAAACAGAACATCTGGATTTTTTACTTCCCTCCATTCAATTCTGTGGCCACTGTGTGAAAATAATAAACTGGCACAGTGTGAGGGGCAGATTCTTCGTTCTAGAAGGAACCAGCTCTTCTCGTTTCTTTGAATGGTTCAATTGCTCTCTGTCCACGCAATCGCATGTCTCATGGTGTCGCCAGTTACTAATAGCGAAAGAATTGAAGAAAATAAAACAAGTTTTTGGGTTCATTAGAACACTGAACCTCTACTTCTGACTCATATGGGCGGCATAGTCTGGCGAGTCTGGTAAATTCAGCAGCAGTTAATTAATTGCATTTTTTTTTTTTTTTTTTTTTTTTTTTTTTTAGTCTGGGGTGCTTGATAAAACATATATCTTGTTAAAACTCATCTACTGAACTTTGTTAATACGTCTCGGCAGTTGGATTTTTTTAAACAACTTATCCATTCGCACCTCGTGACCTTTCGTTTACAAAATTGCATAACGTTCAGGCCGTAACATTCTACGACCATTAGATTAAGCAGTATGTTTCTAAAGTAAAGAAATGGTGTACCACACTTAGGTTATATATATATATATATATATATATATATATATATATATATATATGATTTGACCCACAAAAAATATATGGTTTCTTTCTTTAATGACATATAAACTTTCGTGGGTTATTTGATGCCAAAGCTATATTTATAGAAGAACAGCAGTGATACTATTTAACCCATAGCTTAAAGGAATAGGGAGATTCATGCCTTTCCCTCGGGTATTAGTCCAAAAGTAAACGTAATACCGTGACTGGAGTTCGAACCCGCTTACTTCGTGGCCACAGTCCAGCACTTACCATTACGCTTTAATGTATCGGCTGTTAACTAGATAAGTCAATGTCAATTCTCCAAATTTGATCCTTAGTCTTAATATTTCTTGCTCCGGAAAGTTTAGTGAAGCACAGGATTGTGAAAGTGCATTACTTCCAAAACTTGACGGATCCACCAGCTCACTGTGAAATTTTTTTTTGTTTCATAAACGGATATTTTTCTAAATGGCAAGATTTGAGGCTCTTGAGGATATTAAAAGAAATATAACGGTGTTGCTTCACTTTATATCAAAAGAGAAGTAGCAGAAGGGATTCGGCCAATGGAAAATTTGCTGGAATAAGTGTTTTGAATGTGAAGTGAACAATTTTGAAAAAAAAAAAAAATAATAACGCTTTATTCATTGTTCATTTCTATATGAGTAAATACAAGTTTTGTCTTAAAACGGAATTCAAAATCTTAAAAGTGTCATTTGGAAAATCTATGCTATTGTTGATCATTCTTCTGTTCTGGAAAATTTATTTAATCCTACTAAAAATATTTATGTTAATTATTAACCAACGTAATACTTACTTTTATTTGTGTGAAGTTTTATGAGAAAAGAGAACACATCGCAAAGTCAAATTCATATTGCCCATATTCAAGCACTTATATACATATATACATATATAGACCCAAATAAAAGCACAACCAAATTAATACTTAGTTTAGGTTCTTTGTTTGCTTTTCTTTCAAAGTATAGTTGCCTTCGAAGATTCATTACTTTTCAGGTGTATAACGTTGGTTATTTGAAGCGACGTCATTCCATATCGAAAAGTTTTTGTTGACTGAGACGTTATTTGTCATACGTGTCTTTTTTAAACAACGTCTGCTTATTTATAGTTATAAAATTAATATTTACACAAAGACAACTTTTTATTCTCAACCATTAAAAAACGCCCTTTTAATTATTATTAAAAATTAATACTTGTGAGAAGTTATATTTATTTTATTTATTCATTTAAATTTTGTAATTTTGTTTTATAATGCCAAATTATATTGAAGGAATATTTATATTGCCAAATTATATTGAAGGAATATTTATATTGGCAAATTATATTGAAGGAATATTTATATTGGCAAATTATATTGAAGGAATATTTATTTCTTACATCTGCTGATCATTCTGTTATCAACTCACCCGAAAAGTGCTGCTGGTTCTACACAATCCTTCATCACTATAAACAAATGACCTAAACAAATTACTTGACTATTTGCTAAGTTCGGCTAATATATATATATATATATATATATATATATATATATATATATATATATATTAAATAATTGCCCTTATGATAAGAAAAAAAAACGGCAAGTGATTTGAAGATGAAAATATACAACGAATCACTGTCAAGGGGAATATATATATATATATTGGAAAAAAAAAGAAAAGGCCAACCTTGTCATACCAATTGAAAAAAAAATCAAAAGACACGCAATTGGTTGGTCAAAAGAAAAAAAAACACCGTTAGGGCTGCTAAGCTACAATGCAAAAAGTGCTTAATACTGAGTAGAGCAAAATAGTATCGATAATTACGTAGTGAGTCAGGAACTAACTTACTATAGTTTCACCTAAGCGGCTCATTAGGGTACCTAATATATATATAGCCGGCTCATTGGCCAAGTGGGTAGAGTGTTCGCCAATGGTCCAGGAAACCTGGGTTCAATCACAAGTTGCATCATAGAATTTAAAAAAGGTACTTGATGCCTCCTTGCTTAACACTCAGCAATATAAGGTACGTATCGAGGGTAAAGTGAAGCAATCCTGGGAAAGGAGTAGCGCCCTCCCCTACACTTCGGTGTAGTAGCTATTGAAAAGGGAGCCTTCTGGTCACCCTCGACTACGGTTGCCAACTTTACTTACTTATATATATATATATATATATGTATATATCGACCGGTAAATTCTACTGCATTCTACTTGCACCAAACTTCCCTCTGGTAAATTTCACCAAAGGAAAATTCCACCACGAAAATTTCCAGCCTTGAAAATTCAACTGCAGTTGAATTCAATAACAAAGAAAGCATAAAGAAACGGTATGTTTAAAAAATAAAAAAATATTTTTCCTTTATTTTCAACATTAAGACAGAAAATAAGAATTAAAACAAGAAAGAAAAAGAACCCAATATCAGTAATCAATTGTTTGTATTTAGTTTGTTTTTGGTAACCTTAAACCTAACTCAAAAAAAAAATTATTGATTAGTTAGGTCTGCTTGGCTTAGTTAGGTCTGCTTGTTCATAAATATATTTTGAAATGATAGTTAACTGATAGTTTTGACAAAGAAAAAATGTCTAATTGTTATATCAAAATTTATGTAATATATACATATATTATGATGTAATATAGAGCTATAATATTTCAATATAATGATATCATTTATTTTTCGGCGGAAGTTAACACAAGTTAAATTTTCAGTGGTGGAATTCTCCATAATGGAACACACACACCCACATACATACATACATACACACATACACATTGGTTCATTCTGCTTTTGTTTTAGGATATTTTAAAATTTGCAATAAACCTTACAATCTTGTGCTTCTTTTCGATTTTATTCGTTTTTATTTGCTTCTTCCTGCCATTCTTTTTCGCTTCTTTATCTATCTATCTATCTATCTATCTATCTATCTATGTGTTCATATCTATCTATCTATCTATCTCAGTCCGTTCATATCTATCTATCTATCTATCTATCTTATTTTAATCAGTTTTTCCATAACGGTTTTTTATATCTTACTCTCCATGTTTCTTCTATACTGAGACTATTTTTGTGCCTCATCCAATTTACTATTCTCTCTCTCTCTCTCTCTCTCTCTCTCTCTCTCTCTCTCTCTCAAAAGAATTGTCGTCATTTCATTCTGATGAGTCTCCAAAACCCACGCAGTCGTGTCATTTCCACTGACTTCAACTTGAGTCCCATAATAACACGTTTCACTCTCAGCACTTTATCATTGTTGTGTCGGTAGCCAGTCCGAACTGAGGGTGGGGGTAAGAATAGCTTGCTCACTGATGCTCGCCTCACGATCTACATTAAACAACATAAATAAAACGAAAAACAAACTCTCTCTCTCTCTCTCTCTCTCTCTCTCTCTCTCTCTAATACCCTGCTAGAGTCTCTCTTTCTCTCTCTCTCTCTCTCTCTCTCTCTATATATATATATATATATCTCATACCCTGCTAGAGTCTCTCTCTCTCTCTCTCTCTCTCTCTCTCTCTCTCTCTCTCTCTCTAGCATGTCCAACGAAACACACAATCATCCTTATCCACTCACTATCACTCACACTCTGGCAATAACACCTTAAGCAAGTCTACGCTTCTGACAAGAAGAAACAAAAATCTTCTGTCAGGATAAAACAGGTGTGTCTGAAGTCTACAGGTGAGTCGTCTGTATATACTGAGTTACTACTGCTAGTCTCTGCTGAACTTTGTAGACGGCTATGGGAAAATATAAAACAAGCCATATTAGACGTTTTACTTAGAGAAATCAAAATACGCACAAATAAACAAAACGTGAATACATCCAACAAAAAGACTTTTCAAGGCATCAAGTTGAATTCTTTCAAGCTGTGAGTATAATTTTTGATAACGTGCTTTAAAACTAGGCTTCAATTTTCTTTAATCATTTTCTGCTTTTATTTGCTTTTAACAAGAACCTCTGGCTTTTATAACGTTCAACAGACTTTTAGGATTTTTCTCTTCCTGGTTTTCGCTTAAATATCTTAATCATATTTTTTTGTTTTTATTATTAAGGCGTATCAAAGGTGGGGTTTTTTCCCTAATAAACTGATAGTTCATAGGAAATTTCTTTGTGTCTTTAAGCTTATGTAATGCTATAAATATTCAGTGTTGGACAAAAAAAAAAGAAAAAAAATCTTTATTATTGCCACAATTTTTTAATGGAACTTCAATGGCTTAGATACACATAGGAAGTGATTATTTTCCTTATTCATTGTGGTCAAAGTTCCCTTAGTTATAGCGAAAAGTCATTAGCAAAGGACAAATCACAAATATTTTGGGGCATTCTTGAGAATTTTTTAATAGAAAATTATGACTTTTCGCTGCAAGTAAGGGAACTTTGACCACAATAAATAAGGAAA
This sequence comes from Sepioteuthis lessoniana, assembly GCA_963585895.1. Lineage (NCBI taxonomy): Eukaryota > Metazoa > Mollusca > Cephalopoda > Myopsida > Loliginidae > Sepioteuthis > Sepioteuthis lessoniana. The sequence goes on along the minus strand of OY757921.1, from coordinate 19,079,881 downwards.
ATAATCACTTCCTATGTGTGTCTGAACGGTTGAAGTTTATGATTTGTAGCAATAATAAAAATGGTTTAGTTTTGTGCATGTGTGTGTACGTGTGTACGTGTACGTGTGTGTGTGTGTGTGTGTGTGTTTTTATTACTGTATTTTCTTTCGCTAACACAAGCCAACAATAAAATTGCCCCATCAATGTTTGTATGTTCAACTTATTTTATGCCATTGATTTTTAAACTGTAGTTCATTTTTATCGATCTCGAATCATTTTTGTGAGACAGAATTTCTGTATATATAGTAAAATCAGAGCTGTGATGAAATTATGTTCAGAAGATCCCCATGGCCTTGTTCCTGCCGGATTATGTTATGAAATTAAATTTAATATCATTGTCTGAATGAAAACAAGAGAACAATCTTTTGATAAACAAGATTTTCTGTTTCTGCTTTGATTTGATGATTCAGTGTGTTTTGCAGAATTTAAAATATTTTTGCGTGATTTAAGGATATTTTAGATGTGGCCATAAATTTGAGCCTAACAGTAACTTTATTTTTGGAGTATGACTATGTAATACATTTGATTTCAACCTATCGACTGGAAAATCACTTTGAAATACTGTACGAGTTTTGTTATAATTCGAGAATTTGTTTAAAAATTTTTTGAAAGTTCTTGTCAAATTTTAGAACTTTTTTCTTATATTGCTGCCTTCGATATTTCAGAGATATAGAGATTTATTTGAATTTTTTGATAAAATTTCAAAGACTACTGAAATTTTCTAAAGTTATTGAATTGATCTTATAGAAGGTACCATGTATGGGGATACCTAGTTAAGTTTTTTCTCTCTCCACATATATGCTGTAGCAAAATTTCCCACCGAAGACCAAATAAAAGAAAATTCTTAACCATCGAAAATCAGATCGAACTCTATAGTTTTTATCAATTGTATCATGAATTTGATTTTGAGAAATTAGTTGTTAATTCTTCATGGCTTTGTATTTTATAATCCTGTAAACAGGTTCAATATGAGTTTCTGTCTGTGGCATAGATAGCTTCATTTTTTTTTCTCAATATATTGTGGTTTTCTGTTGCAAAACATCCAGATCTGCTCGGCATTTTTTTTTTTTTTTAATTAACACGCTGAAATTGTTTGAAAATGTCTCTTGGGGCAAGACTTTTTTTTGGGGGGGGGTCAGTGTAATCTTAACCCTACTGAAATTTCCTGGAGTTACTTATCAGTTCCTTTTCTGTCTTGTGCTTTAATTTTGCTTCGATTCTTCCCTCTTTCTAAATTCAGCGAGCAGCTTTAGCAACTTTGAGGTCCAGTTTACATACCACAAAATTGCCAAATTCTCAATACTTGTATTAACCGTTATAACATCTGAAACAAAAGGTACAGGTGATTAGTATTGATAATGATATCACAAATAATAATAATAATAATAATAATAATAAAAATAATAATAATCTGGCATTCGCGTAAGGAGGGGTGAGTTGAATTATCAGTTTAATGCGAAAGCCCACCCCCAGGCAGTACCTGCTCCCTCGTCAAAAAAATATAAAAGCTGTGTTTTTTGCCAGGTGCCTGAGGCTCCCCTGAAGAGAAATTCCAGTGGAACTAAGCAATATTCGCCCCTGCTTCGCAGGAATCTCGATCCCTGAAGGTTATCTTTCACACTTTTTGGACTGGTAGGGAGACAAATTCTATATATATATATATATATATATATATATATATATATATATATATATATATATAGATAGATAGATAGATAGATAGATAGATAGATAGATAGATAGATAATGTCCTTTTTGATAATAAATAATTTCCTCATGAATAATTATACAATGAATATATTTTAATCAAGTTTGTATTAACTATTGTTTTCAATCACATCTTGCCATTTATCACGTAGCTTGTTCATCCCTGAAAAATTCAACTGGTTTCGAGATAAACAAGTTTTCCACAAACGTTTTCACCTGATCTTCTCGAGAAAAGGTTTTGTTATATAGAGTATTTTGAAGAGAAGGAAAAAAATGGAAATCACTTGATGCTAGGTCTTGTGAATATGGTGGATGAAGTAGAATAACCCAGCCAAAATCCAATATCTTTCCCGCGTGATTCTTGTTGAATGTGGCCTTGTATTATCATGGTGAAGTCCAACATTTCTCTTATTTAGTGCGGCAATATTAGATTTTCTTGCACACGCTGCAGCTGTTGAGAGTATAAGTCTGCATTAAGTGTCTAATTGCGGTTTAGAAATTCAAAATGAATAATTCCGTGGAGACCCCATCATACATACAGCATAACTTTATACAATGAAGGTCCGGCTTTGGGGGAGGCTGTGGAGATTCATTCTTGTCAATCTAGTAACTTTTGCTTTGAACATTATCATAAAAGACACTTTTTTTATTACCTCTAATCATATTCTTAAGAAACCTGTCATTTCTCTTCCTCGAAAGAAGACTTCTCGCTACGGATATGTGGTCTTCTTTATGTTTTTCGCTAAGAGTATGAGGAAGCCAAACGCCCAGCTCGCTTACTTTGCCTATTTTTTTTCAAGTGGCGGCAGATTGTGGATTGGGTTGTGCTGTGGTCATGTTGTAAATTCTCGAGTATTTTTGCGCGGATTGCATTCCACCAATTCTTTTAAAGAATCTTTATCAAGGTCTGAAGAGCGTCTTGGTCTGTGTTCGTCTCTCAATGAAACTTCGAAAACCAGTTTCGAACTTGGCGGTCAGTAATTTTGCAAGCTTTTTCTGTTGCGTTTTTGTTATTCTTAAACTCCCACAATATTTCATGTGTAATATGCATTTTCAGTTCGTCCATATTTTTTGGGGGGGGATCATTGATCAAATTATGATGCACAGCCTTTCACTACTAAAGTAAGAATGAATAATAAAGGAAAGAGGTGCCCGTGGTGTAATTGTTATTGCCGTAGGAAATGAACACGGCGACACGAGTTCAAATCCTGGACGAGACTGATTGCATTTCACATAGCACTAATACCCTTGGGAAAGGTATGAATCCAATTATTCTCCCTCCAGCTATGGGTAAATAGTAGAGCAGACTAAGTTCTTCAGCCTTGGGGGAGGCAACTAGTCTAGGAGAAGGAAAACTCTGAATTAAAACCTGTTAAACTCCGCTTAAAAATTGACCTTGTGTCATATCCTGCCCGAGCAGAGGGGTTGGGTAAATAGGATAAGGGAAATCTTTAATCAGGGTAATTTCCGGTTGTATTAAAAAAAATGGGAAGTTTGAAATGCCTATTTACAACTTGCTTTAAAAACCGGATGTTATTTATTATTCAACCAAATACACACACACACACACACACATATATATATATATATATATATATATATATATTATAATTCCTTAAATACTTTACTCGAAATGAAATGTATTCCCCGATGTCTAACAGTTAAAAAGAATTCAATTCGCTATTCGAATCTGAAGAACCAGTTACTTTATGTAGCTGGTGAAATAAATCTATTATGGGTTATATCCATTGATTTCTCTTGATATTAATCACTCACACACACACACACATATTTATATATAACTCAACCCAATATATATAATATATATATATATATTTAGGAAAGTGACGTACTACTATGGACCCCCACATATGGCCAAGCAAAAGCAGGAGGACCAGCCCAAACTTACATACAGCAGCTATGTGAGGACACAGGATGTAACCCAGAAGACCTGCCGGGAGGCGATGAACGATAGGGAAAAGTGGGAAAAGTGGCGAGAGATGGTCAAGGATATCCGTGCTGGCGGCACGACTTGATGATGATGATGATGATGATGATGAACTGTATACAGAAATAAACTTTCGATTAAATCGAAAATACGTGGTGCCTTCAATAGGTTTCCAGACTTTTTTATACAGGCATTTAAAATTGTCGTAGACTTTTGAAAATTCAGTATGTTATTGCTATACATCTTATGAGATGACTGACCAATTTTTATGATCTCATGTTCAAATGAACAGCTACAGCAGCAATTTGAATACACCCTGCTAAAACCTGATTGTCACAGTTGGTGAATTTCAAAATGCAATCTGGACGTGAGGACACTTTAGAAGAACGATATGCAATAAAATTCTGTTTTAAACTTGGAAAAAATGCCACAGAAACCTATGGAATACTTCAGACTGCTTTTTGACCATCTTGCATGAATCGAACATCAGTTTTTGAGTGGCATAAGAGATTCAAGGAAGGCAGAGAGTCTATGAGGGGTGATGAGCGGTGTGAGAGGGGTAAGAAAGTCAATACACTAGAGTTGATTGGCCAAAGAGTTTGGGTTAGGGTTAGGGTTACTATGCTGAGGTTTTAAGAGAGTTCAGGAAGAGATTCCGTCGGAAGAGGCCAGCACTCTTCAAATCGGGTCAGAGGCATTCCCACCAGGACAATGCACCAGTCCACAACTCCATCCTTGTCACTGACTATTTGACCAAGATGAGCATCAAGACAGTTCCTCAGTCTCCGTACAGTCCAGACCTTGCTCCCTGCGACTTTTGGTTATTCCCTCAGCTCAGAGGCTGTCGTTATGAGACAATTGAGGAGATAAAAGAGGGTGTGACGAAGGTCATTGACATGCTCACACAAGAGGACTTCCATGGGGCCTTCCATAAGTTTTTGGAACGGTACAACAAGTACATTGCAGCCGGAGGAGATTACTTCGAAGGGGACTAGAGTTTCATGAGTGTACTATCAATAAAAGTGCCCACACAAAAAAAGCCTGGAAACTTATTTAATGATCCTCGCACTTTTGGTATACACCAGTAGCTGTGGAGCCTAGCTAAGTATGGTACGAGACAAAGGTAGGAAAAAAAGGCTGAAAGAAAATGGTGTTTCATCCACCTTCCAGAATTGGTACTTATTTTTTACCTCGATTTGAACGTAAACCTTCGTAATAATACCAATCACTTTCATATTATTCATTCTTCTTATTTCTCTTGCTTAAAAATAAATCAATTAATAAATAAAAATGGTATTATTGTTTAGGCAATTTTTGTCGACATTTCTACCGAGTAGCAGAGTGTAGTATTTACAATGAAGTGAAAGTTTCAGTCCATATCTTTTAAATTCCATCAAGAATATTTAATCATCATCATCATCATCATCATCTCTCTCTCTCTCTCTCTCTCTCTTTCTCTCTCTCTTTCTTTCTCCCTCTCTCTCTCTCTCTCTCTCTCACACATACACACACACACAAACACACACACACATATGCGCGCGCGTATATTCAAAAAGATTCACATAAGTAAACATAGAAAAAATAATAAATACCAGAATGAGTGCGAATGTAGACCCACATGTTCTACACTTTCATATTAACAAAAGTTACATAGAAGCAAAAAAAGAAATATTCACACTGTTAGTTATATAAATTTAACAGTGAATTATTTTCTATTTGATTCTTTGTTTACCTGTTTGTAACTTCAACAAGGATCAAAGAGTAGTATCTGTCTGTCTGTCAATCCATTTCTCTCTCTCTCTCTCTCTCTCTCTCTCTCTCTCTCTCTCTCTCTACATATATATATATATATATATATGCGGAGTATTCAATAAATAAGGGAATTTTAAAAAATAGATAATAAGAAGTAAAGTTGGCGACCGTAGTCGAGGGTGACCCGAAGGCTCCCTTTTCAATATCTACTACACCAAGGTGTAGGAGAGGGTGGTACTCCTTTCCCAGGATTGCTCCACTTTACCCTTGATCCTTACCTTATAATGCCGAGTCTTAAGCAAGATAGCATCAAGTACCGTTTTTTGACTCTTTGGTATGACTCGACCTGGGATTGAACCCAGGTCTCCCGGACCATTGGCAAACACTCTACTCATTAGGCTATTGTATATTCAATAAATGTAAACTCTGCAGTCTTTGGAAACGGTTCATAGCAAAAATTGTTTTAATCTCGTAGACAATTCAAAATTTCTGAGAATCAGAAAGAGCACTCCAGGCTTGAACAGAGGTATGTCATCAAATTTTTGGTAGCTGAGAAGAGCAAACCATGTGAAATTTTCAGAAGAGCACATGATGTGTACGAAGGCGCATGTTTTAGTTAAATAACAAAAAAAGCAAAAAAAAAATGTTTATGAATGAGCCGAACATGGGTTTGCCTTTATGAGCTTGTGTTGAAAAGACAGTCCATGGAGTGGAAACACACTGACTCTCTGGTAAGAAAAGTTTCTAGACGCAGCGGTCAGTAAAGAAGGTCATTCTGACTGTCTTCTGTAATATGAAAGGACCCATCCCAATTGATTTCATTGAAAAAGGTGCAGCTGTAAAAACTGCTTCCCATTTTAAATTTATTTGACCAAATTCACCTTATATATATATATATATATATATGGGAATTTTGAAGTTCAGGGGTATGTTTCCATAAACAATATCATCGCACCAATTTTTTGTCCCACCACAAAATTTGATGTTCAAAATGTCAAATTTTGTGACAGTTCAGAGAAATAAGTCTAGAGAAACAGTAAATTCGGATTCACTTGCCAGTTTCATACAGTTGGATCTCGTCATCCGGGAAATTGCCAACCGCGGTTTCATTCATCCACGATGAGATTAATCAGAAATTGTGTTCAGAACTTTTATTCAACCAAAATATATTCGCAATAGTAAAACATAATAAATGAGACATAGATCTAATATAGTGCTTTTTTAATAATAATAATAATAATAATAATAATCAGTAAATGTAGGTTATGCGGGGACAGAGACGAAACGATCAATCACATAATAAGCGAATGCAGCAAATTAGCACAGAAGGAGTATAAGGCGAGACACGACTGGGTCGGCAAGGTGATCCACTGGAAATGTGCAGGAAATTTCAATTCGACCATACAAACAAATGGTATATGCACAACGCGGCACCTGCCCTAGAAAATGACTCGCATAAACTCCTATGGGACTTTAACATACAAACGGATCACCTAATCCGATGTCACAGTCCAACACGTTACACACTACACCACGAGGACTCTCCCTATTTATATATGAATATATATTAACCAGAAATATGGATGATCTGGTGGTTAGCAACGTGGAGAATGAAATGAGACCCGAGTTCAAATCCTGCATGTAGCTGTATTCTCTTTGTATTCACTTCACTTTAATGTTCTTGAGTAAGGCATGAACTCTACTTTCTGGCTGAAAAAGGTGTTGCAGTGAAATAGCCACAAAAAGTGCTGGTGTACTAGAAATTAATTTCAAATTATATAGTATGTATTTACCCAACCCCTTCGCTACTGACTAAATAGTATATTCTTATTTAATAGCGCATCAACCTTCATGGGTTATTTAATGCCAAAGCCATCCTTATTAGAGAACTGCAGTGATACTGTTTAACCCATAACTAAGGGAGAAGAGGGTTCATGTCTTTCCCACGAGTATTAGTCCGAAAGTCAACGTAATAGCGCAACTGAGGAGCAAGATGTGAGAAAGGGTTAATTCTATAGCTTAGTATGTAGAGGTGCCCGTGGTGTAATGGTTATCGTCGCAGGAATTGGACACGGCGACACGAGTTCAAATCCTGGACTGATTACATTTCACATAATACCCTTGGGAAAGGTATGAATCCAATTATTCTCCCTCCAGCTATGGGTAAATAGTAGGGCAGACTAGGTCCTTCAACCTTGGTGAGGCAACTAGTCTAGAAGAAGGAAAACTCTGAATTCAAACCTGTTAAACTCCGCTAAAAAATTGACCTAGTGTCATATCCTGCCCGAGCGGAGGGGTTGGGTAAATATGATAACTGGTCTATAACCGGCTCATTGGTCTTGTGGGTAGAGTGTTCGCCAATGGTCCGGGAGACTTAGGTTCAATCCCAGGTCATGTCATACCAAAGACTTTAAAATTGGTACTTGATACCTCCTTGCTTAACACTCTGCGATATAAGTTACATATCAAGGGTAAAATGGAGCAATCCAGGGAAAAGAGTAGCGCCCTCCCTACACCTCAGCATAGTAGCTATTGAAAAGGGAGCTTTTTGGTCGCCCTCGACTACAGTCACCAACTTTACTTTTACTATAACTGGTCTGAATTCAGGGTTTTCCTTCTCCTAGACTGGTTGCCATAGTGATTAAAGGATGCATTATGCCCTCGTTTTGCCCATAGCTGGGGGGAATTGTTGGATGCATACCTTTGAAAAGGATATTAGCGCCATGTGAAATGCAAACACACTTGACCAGGATTTTAACTATTTCTATTTCTTTAGACAAATAACTATTACACCAAATGCACTATTTACCATAAATAACTGACCATGTTCCAGACTATGCTTTGAAAATAAAGATATTATTAAGAATTATTTATTATCAATGTCAAAATTCTGTAAACAAGAGAAAAAAATCAAGTTTAGTTTGAAAATATATGCTTTATATAAAAGGATTGTGAGGACTAAGAAGAATTTTTTAAAAAATAATAACATAGAAAATAAAATAAATAAAATACAAAAGAAACAGTTTCCCAGGAGGCCTCTGATAGGAAGCACAACCTGTGCATGCCTGAAAAGATGGGCTCCCTGACACCAAAGAGAAACTCTCCTAGTTACCTCGAAACGCCTAAACCGAACATACCTTTTTTTCTCTCTGTCGCTAGTTGTCTGCTGAGTCTCGAACTTAGCTGCGCGATCTGTCTCTCCTACTAGTAATTTTATTTCATCTTAATCCCCATAGATTACATCCTTTGCTTTTTAAATTGTACTTCTAATGGCCACAAGGTGACGTGATGAATGTAGCATATAAAACGGCGTGGCGAAATCAACATCTCGTTCTCTCTCTCTCTCTCGTTCTCTCTCTCTCTCTCTCTCTCTCTCTCTCTCTCTCTCTCTCTCTCTCTCTCTCTCTCTCTCTCTCTCGAAAACCAGAAGCACGAACAAGTGTGTTTCACGACAAGAGGGCTCTCGCCCCACCAAACCTCGGGTTGTATGGCGCACGATAGCATGCTTTGATATAAGTGTTCATACAACAACTTTTATTCTCTTAAGGACTCTTAACTTATACCAAAAGACTCTTCAACTACATGATAAGACTTTTCTTTAAAATGTATTCTTTTTGTATTTCATATTATTCCTGTGTTATTTTTATTGCATTTTCTTAGGCAAAAGATATGTCGTTAATTCGTCATAAATTGCTTTATATTGTTTAGCATGAGCAAATATTAAACCATGATACACTTCCTCAGCTACAAAAGTCCGAATTGTGTTTCTCATACTCAAATAATTATGGCTCAGATTCGACAAACGTACGAAGACAAATCTTCAAGTCGTCAAAAAAAGTTTCCGTATAATTTTGCATAGGGATTTAATTGGTACAGGGAATCGTAACGAACTGCGGCCTCGAAGTAAACAAGTTCAAACTCCAGTCACAGTATTAATTTCACTTTCAGATTAATACCCTTGGGAAAGTTATGAAAACCCTTATCCTTTCAGGTATGGGTTTAAGAGTATCACTGCTGTTCTTCTATAGGGATGGTTTTGACATTTAATAACCCTAGATGGTTGATGTGCCATTAAACAAAGAAATCAAACCTCATTTTCAGACTGCTACGAATGCATATATCCAGCCACAGATTTTGGTGATAAATAATACATAATAATGTCCGTATTTATTTTTTTCTTACTAATTCGTTTTGCAAATCACTTTCCTTGTTTAAGACTAGAGCCCAATATTGTACTACCATCTACTTGTAAAATCTAACGCATGAAACGATCATATATTGATACAGAGAGACACGTTCTATAAATTTATTTCAAATCTGTTCCTAATTAGTTTTCAAAATTGCTTTAAATCTATTCAAGATTTTAAAAGTGAGTTTACATTACGACTGGTAAAATTTAGAAATGAATACAGTCTGGAATAGGCTAGGTTATTGAAATGAATTCTAAAGACGCGCGGTTACAAAAATGAAACATTATTACATAGATTTACTTCCGTACATTGAAAGAATAATCGTTCATAAGGTGCTTAACCGATTTCTGAGTGGAATACATAGTTGTGTGTGCGTATCATGTGTTACGCGTAAGTGAAGATTTTCCGATGCGTATTGAACGTATGTATGTATGGGTTTTTAAGTGCAAAATGCTTGTTGTTTTGGCTTCATCTTTTTTGTGGGGTGGTGGTGTTTTTTCGGGGGGAGCTTTTTTTTTGGGGGGGGGTTCAATTATTTTGAAGGTAAACCTCGATAATATTCTCAGTTCTTGTAGAAATCGGTCAAGATCAATGAATTCTAATTCTAATTTATTTTGTCATGTGTAGCTAATTTACCCTTGCCGTAATAAAATCACTGAATGTATTAAATGGGTACTTTGTTAAATTTTTATAATGATTCAAAGGTATATATCATATTTACCCATCCCCTCCGCTCAGGCAGGATATGACACAAGGTCAATTTTTAAGCGGAGTTTAACAGGTTTCAATTCAGAGTTTTCCTTCTCCTAGACTAGTTGCCTCACCAAGGCTGAAGAACCCAGTCTGCCCTACTATTTACCCATAGCTGGAGGGAGAATATTTGGATTCATACCTTTCCCAACGGTATTAGTGTTATGTGAAATGCAAATGATTCAAAGGTATATATATATATATATATATATAACAACAGTTTAAGGTTGCGACTTGGTGAGTTAGTGGTAGACTAACTGCCGTAGTATAATTTGGAGAGTGCTCAATATCTGTGATAGATCTATTATATAATATTAAATAAATATGTATTAGTTTTTATATATATTTGATAGCATGCAAACTTATATGCGAACACTGGTTTCATGCCGTCTTTACAGGGCAATCAACAGGCAGAAAAGGCTTTTTCTGCCTGATGATTGTCGTATAAAGACGGCATGAAACCAGGGGTCACAAATAAGCATTTGTGTCATCAAATATACATTAAAAAATTTATATATATATATATATATATATCCATAACAGGATGGAAATAAATTTATAATCCTGTGACCGGTTTTTGTTTTTCTTAAAGAAATTATTGCTCAGTGATGTTTGTTACATTGAGCTTTTTACCAGGAGAATTTAAATGTTCATAGTTGAATGACGGAATTATTCCCGACTCCGGTTTAACTGGACTGAATAATACACACACACACACACACACACACACACACACACACATATATATATATATATATATATATATATATATACAAATTATAGCTGTGATCCGGGTAATTTTATTGTACTGAGGTACCCGTAGGGTATTGTCACCGACGATTACAATGTTGATAATGCCGATGAACTGATCGCCTATGGCAGGGATTTCTGAACTTTTTACTTGATTGATCGATAGATTAATTTTAGTGGCATGTCAACCAGTATAGGGTTATTTTATGCCTAGATGTTAGGGAATCGTGTTTGTTGTACTTTTATATTAACATATTTTGTATAGTTATTTCGTAAGAGTTTTTTATTTTCTTTTCTTTCTTTTTTTTTCCATACGTTTATACCAAATACAAATCATTTTTAAACAAATCTATTTGACCCATAGATTGGACCCTTATAGGTACTGCAGCTCAGTGTAAACCTGTGAGTAATGCTAATGGAGGGCTACTCCACACTCCCCAGATCTTCAGAACTGGAGCCTCACCATCAGATACAGTCTAGGTTAGATACAGATTACCCTGTTACAGTCAGCATATTCTGAGCTCCATCAACGGAGCAGTTATTACTTGATGCCCCCCCCCTGTAACCAAATTTCATTTCCATTCACCCCCAAATGAATTAATTGAATATTGTCAACATTTTTCTTAGTCTTACTGGATGCCATGATGAGAAAGGTGGATTTTTAAAATGTTTTATTATTCTACATTAAAATTTTTAAATACAAAAAAATTATCATAAATAGAATATTGGATCATATAATAATAATAATACAGACTAAATTTGAAGGAAAGTGAAAAAAAGGATAAGTACCTCGACCTTGCTAGAGGATTGAAAAATCTGTGGAACATGAAAGTAACGATTATGCCAATTGTTATTGGTGCGTTAGGCACAATAACTAAAGGATTATTAAAAGGCCAGGAGGACTTGGAAGTTGGCGGACAGGTAGAGACTATTGAAACGACAGCATTGCTAAGAACGGCCAGAATCCTGAGACGAGTCCTGGAGACTTGAGGAGACTTGCTGTCACTCAAACTCCAGTGAAAAACCATCAGTTAACACTGATGTAAAAAAACTCTAAAGAAGTAAATAATAATAATAATAATAATAATAATAATAATACCTACAAATACCTGGCAATATTGAAACTGATTTAACAAGTGAAGATCCTGATCTCTTCACTCAGCAAGATTTTTTCTTATAATGATTCAATCTTATTCATTAAAAATCTGTTACTATGGACAAGAATTAAAATTTATGCATTGTATTTTCATTTTATTTTTTCCTCCTTTTTTTCTTTTTTGAATATATTTTTATTCTTTTTATTACATAATCTTCCCTTTTTTCCTCAAGATATCTCATAAACTATTATAAAAAGGGATATTTTAGAATTCAGTATCTTTATTTTAAAAATTTGTTGAAAATATTATTGTTTTTAAAGGTTTTCTTTTGTAAAAATATAATTATATGCATCATTAATGACGCTGAAAAGATTTGGATCTTTTCAGTCCGAGCCAGATTGTTTGTTCATTGAAATGACCTAGATATGAACAAGACACACCACAAGTGGCCATCGCATGCAATCAAGCATTCTGCCCAATTATATATAAATTTCCATTGAGTAAATAAGATAATAATTATGGGAGAGTGGTAGTGATATTTATAAGAACACAATATTTGTTACTAACCCAAACTTCCAAATGGACACATAGAAATTGAAATTGTGGGGATTAAAAAAAAGAAAAGAAAAAATGAATAAAAAGAAAATAAATTCAAAAAATTTAGCAGTTGCCAAAAGCCTTCTGACAAGAAGCAAAGACAGCACGTGCCTAAAGAAAGGTGCTTCCGGGCGCTGAAGAGAAATTCTACCGCTTCAACCGTACCCCTGATACTGGATGGACTTCCACCTCTTGGCTACTGACAGCACACGTGTTCGCCGGATCTTGGACTTGGCAGAAAGTTGTGTCTCCTGTTAGAAGCAGCCTCTGTTGGAAACATCTACTGGACATATCATAAACTTCAAACTCATAAACCAACCGAAAATGACTCTAATATATTTTAACACCTTGTCTGGAAAGTGTAACTTATATTGATTCAGGAAAACTTTCCTCGCCACTGTAAAGTCATTAGAGCCCTAAAATAAAGTTGGAGTCGGTAGGTATCTTTGGCTCTTTCCGTCCTTCTTTAAATTCTCTTGCAGCCATCTACAGACAAAGAAACCGACATGTTAATGGGGTAAGAACAAAGGAGTTAGATGCTTGTAACAAAGACCACCACTACCAAACAAACAAACAAAATAAATAAACAATAAACATTCTATGCCCCATAAGATCAAAGTCATATCCAATTCCTTTAAAAATGTACATCGAATTCGCTATAAGATCGAAAGTCATTTCAATAAATTTTTCTTTAAGAAATGTCTAAATTTACATTTCAACTTCAACATCAAATGGAGAAATAATCCATTTAGGAATTTCTATTTGAATCATAGATGGCATTTAAGAGGTACTCCACTTTCCTAAAAGTTCTTGCATTACTGGAGCTTCACAATCAGGACACTTGTTGGGATCGGGGTTTTATTCGTCTGCAGAGATGCAGTCGGTATATTCTACAGCCCTAGCCGAGTGGGAAAGGAAGGGATATGTTTAGTGGGCACTGATGAGATCACGAATAATAGGTTGCTGGTTTGTGAGTTTGAGCCACAAATCACCACATTCTATGTTCAAAGTAATCCTTTGATTGATTAGTAGATAATAGTAACTCTAAACCTGATTCCGTCCTTTACTGAGTTGGAAAAACTAGTCAAATGAAGAAAAAAGTTGCACAAAGCATGGGATATTTTTCTACAGTTTATTTCGTTCATCCACTTTGCGGAGGTGCCCGTGGTGTAATGGTTATCGTCGTAGGAAATGGACACGGCGACACTAGTTCAAATCCTGGACGAGACTGATTGCATTTCACATAGCACTAATACCCTTGGGAAAGGTATGAATCCAATTATTCTCCCTTCAGTTGGGCAGACTAGGTTCTTTAGCCTTGGTGAGGCAACTAGTCTAAGAGAAGGAAAACTCTTAATTCAAACCTGTTAAACTCCGCTCAAAAATTGACCTTGTGTCATATCCTGCCCGAGCGAAGGGGTTGGTAAAAATGATTTCGTTCATCCACTAATATCATTTTTTTTTTTAAATTAGAATTCGCTTTAAGATCGAAAGTCATTTCAATAAATTCTTCTTTAAGAAATGTGTCTAAATTTACATTTCCACTTCAACATCAAATGGAGAAATAATCCATTTAGGAATTTCTATGTTTAGAAGATCCTTGATTTAAGCTTTAAAATCTTACAAAAGTTGTATAGCCACATACATATGCATAATACATATATATAAATATATGCGGAAACATAGTCAACTATAACGCCGACTTCAAATAACGAACGAACACACTTCTTTATAAAAATATCTCTCACACTTTATTCTGATGTTGGTTGTGAGTGAGAGGTGAGTTGGGGACGGGGACAGACTGCTACATATTGACCCAAAGTTCCTCTGACCATTGCAGCACTTCATTCTCATTCTGGCTGGGCTGCTCAACCGTGGGCTACTGAGGGCCGCAAGGTGATTCTCCTGCTGGCATCTTGTCCCCCAACTGACTCCAACTGCAACTGAGACTCGAACTGACTCACTCAAGCCGTCTGTGGCACCTGGTTATATAATTGTTTGACATCCACCTGCTTCCTGTGGGCGTGCGCATCTGCACCGAATTCAACCATGTCTACAGGTCAAGGTGATATTCCGATATCTTCGACCGGATGCACCTGTTTCCACTGTTCTTCTGCTTATTTACACAGGTGCATCTCTTGATTGACGGCTCGGTCGAGGGTCAATATGTTACACAAATTCCTAAGTCGTCAACAAATCTTTATTTATAAATACAAAGGAGTAAATTCAACTCCAGTGAATTTTTATCCTTTTATTTACCCTGCCAAAATTTTATTCACTCAAACCCCGGGGTTTGTATGGAACACTTTGTAAAGCCCTAGTTTGAAAGTAAACACAAAGAACAAAATTCGCTTCAACTACTGAATTTCTCATTGTTGATTCTCTTTGCTTCGTTCAGTTACTGAGGTCGTTTAAATACGGGAAAAGGGTAACGGACACTAAACGCTTGGGGATCTGCTTGCCTTTCTTTGCTGCTGTAAAAACCAATTCTTCTCAAATTTATGGTATATCAACCTTTCAATCGGCTCATTGGTCTAGTGAGTAGAGTGTTCGCCAATGGTCTGGGAGACCTAGGTTCAATCCCAGGTTGCATCATACCAAAGATTTTTAAAATGGTACTTGATACCTCCTTGCTTAACACTCAGCAATATAAGGTAATGAAAGGGTAAAGTGGAGCAATCCAGGGAAAGGAGTTGCGTCCTCCCCTACACCTAGGTGTTGTAGCTTATAGCGATGGGGATATTATTTTTATTATTATTAGGTTTTAGGTTTAAGTTGGTTCTTACGTTGGTTATGTTAGTATTACATTGGTTGCGTTGGTATTACGTTGGTTGCGTTGGTATTACGTTGGTTGTTATCCCCTCGCTAAATGTTGATGGAAAATAAAGGTGGTGGAGAAGAACGAAGACGTCGTTAGGTTTTGTATCAAGGTTTTAATGGCAACATGAAGTAAAGGTTTTACGCTGGTATGCTGAGAGTCCCGTAGGGAGGAAAGAAGGAAGGAAGTTGTTTTAGAGTATCATCCAATTCATTTTCAACTATGATCCCTTGGTCTAGATTAATAGACACAAGTGGTCCCAAAACTAGATGGCTCTCCTCATAGTGTATGATGCTGCTGTTGCTGCTGCTGCTATTGAGGGTTTCTGAGGAAGAGAGAGTTTCGCGAGCTTTCTTCAATTTTTGGTGCCGGTAGGAAAGATGGTTCGGGATGAATTGGACAAGTCATCTTGATTGGGTGAAAATATTCGGCGATCCGAACGGTCAAATTAAATTACGCGCAAAACAAAAAATACAAGTTTCTTTCTGCTACAAGCTACTGAAAAGGGAGCCTTCTGGTCGCCCTCGACTACAGTCGCCAACTTTACTTTACTTTTTAATTATTTGAAACCATATAATTATTAGTATTAAATAGCCCTCGACTATGGTCGCCAACAACTATATCAACCTTCGTGGGTTATTTAATGATAAAACCGTCGTTGTAAAAAGACACTGCTGTCTTTTTACAACGACGGTTTTATTATTATCAGAATGGTACTGTTTATCCCATACAGACTCTGTAGGGGTTTAAAAAAAAAAAGAAAATAAATAAAATAAGATGAATTCAAAAAGTGTAGAAATTCCTATATGTTCCTGGCAGGATGTATGAGCGGCACATTCCCAGAGAAAGGACCGTCCCGGCGCAAAAGAGAAATTCTACCTCCACCGTTGCGCTGAACAGTTAGCGGCTGCTAGTAGCGAACACATGCTGATTGAGACTTGTAGCCTGATACCTAGCCATATCTACTGCAAACGAGCCGACACTGCCGAAACAAACATTAGAAAAAAATACCCACTTTGTACTTATAAACCATCAAATACGACTAGTATTTTGTAACGCCTTGTCTGGGAGATGCGACCATTTCCATTGGTTTCAAGAAAAATTTCTTCACCTACAGAATGGTTATTGAACCAGAAATAAAGTTGAAATCTAAAAGGTATCTTAGTCTCTTTCTTCCGTCCTTCAGTAATTCTTTTGCAGCCTTCACAGACTAATTAGACACCAACAAATTAAAAGCAGAAAAGACGAAAGAAAACAATGGAGTCAGATATTTAAACACGAATACCACAAACCGACTACTACCGAACAAACGAAACAAATAACACCAATCAAATTTTCTGATTACCCATGACTCCCTCTTCTGATATTTGGATTCTTTTTCTCCAAACTAATTCTGGTCTTCAAATTTAAACCATCTTGTAATAAACTCTCTAATGCTGAAATATATATATATATATATATATATATATATATATATATATATATTGTCATCCACAGACAGACTGTTTCGATCTATCAGAACTCTTCAGTGTGGCTAGACAGGCTAGATTCCCGAAGCTGTGATCGAAACCTGGCTAACTAAAACCCCAATCCAAGATTCTACCACTCAGCCACGAGGAAACCAGCGCAAGTGAAGGAAATTTAAACGCTTATGTATCACATTTGTTTTGTTTACACATATATCCGCTTTACGGCTACCGAGAGCTCAATTCATTTGAAGAGTCTTGCTTTACGGTAATGGCAGCCATTACTTCCTTCGCTAGAGTGCTCAACCCCACAAAGGTAGGGGAGCATATATATTGTCATCCACAGACAGACTGTTTCGTTCTATCAGAACTCTTCAGTGTGGCTTGACAGGCTAGATTCCCGAAGCTGTGATCGAAACCTGGCTGACTGATATATCGAATAGTAAATTTTGATGGTTTGATTCACAAATGTGCATACTCAAATAACTATCGCCGCACAAATGTTAACACGTCTTAAACAAATGGGATATGCACTTTGGAATATTCCGACTGAAAGTTGTGAGAAGAACTAATAAAACGATCCTCACACCAGAAAGGAATGCAAAAATAATCTCACTAAAATTAGTTGCCTGCATTGACAAGTTTGGTCGGCTGTTTGAGTTTTACCCTATTTACCCAACCCCTCCGCTCGGGCAGGATATGACACAAGGTCAATTTTTAAGCGGAGTTTAACAAGTTTGAATTCAGAGTTTTCCTTCTCTTAGACTAGTTGCGCTCACCAAGGCTGAAGAACCTAGTCTGCCCTACTATTTACCTATAGCTGGAGGGAGAATAATTGGATTCATACCTTTCCCAAGGGTATTAGTGCTATGGGAAATACAATCAGTCTCGTCCAGGATTTGAACTCGTGTTGCCGTGTCCATTTCCTATGACGATAACCATTTCAGCACGGGCTGGTTGAGTTTTACAGCATATCAATCCTTGTAGGCTATTAAATGCCAAATCTTTTTTATTCATATATATTAAATATATATGACTTGTAAATGAATAAGTTATAGGAAACCATTTTTAAACGATTCAGAGATCATTTGTTAACGCACAGTTAAAAGGTTTCAGGCTTTACTATCCAACATTATTAATTCTATTCAATATCATTTATTCCTTTACGCACAGTTAAATAGTTCCAAGTATTACAATGCAATACTAATAGTTCAGTTTAACAATCATTTGTTTACACACTGTTAAATGGTTTCAAATATAGTTAATGATTAAATTGTTCTATTTCAGCCACAGAACAGACCTAACAATACCACTCCAAGTCAGAGTGGGCGTGGAAGTAATGGCAATAAAGAGGTACTCCACCTTTTCTTAAGTTTCAGGACTGGAGCCTCATTATCAGATGGTTTAGTGTCATATCAGGACATTCGTTGAGGAGGTGTGTTACCCCTCTGTAGTGATGCAATCGGCGTATTCAATAGTCCAAGCTTACAGG
Source organism: Sepioteuthis lessoniana (assembly GCA_963585895.1). NCBI lineage: Eukaryota > Metazoa > Mollusca > Cephalopoda > Myopsida > Loliginidae > Sepioteuthis > Sepioteuthis lessoniana. The sequence goes on along the minus strand of OY757921.1, from coordinate 19,061,274 downwards.
GCTTCTGTGTTCACTGTGAAGATCTCATACTAGGATAAGTAAAGTGCTGAAAAGGAACTTGTGACAGAAAATATACCACAGTCCACAACATCCATTTATTTGTCGATACCAGCTAATAGTTTAAAGTAAAATTAAATAAATAAATAAAAAACACACCATTTACTTCAAATTGGATAACATTGAATAGAGATCCCTAAACTGTCGTCTTCGAGGCCCATCAGTGCAACTCTAAATCCAATTTTTTTTTTTTTTTTTTCAAAATTTTCTATCCACCTTTTGATGTTGACTGTGCAGAAGTTCCATTACAACTGCAGATGAAACCCACTGATCTTCAGTATTCAGAAGATTTGATTAGTTGATTTATTAATTCTAACAACACGTCAATTTGTCTGGGGTTATTTTATACCTTGAGGTTTGGGAATTGCGTGCATTGTATATTTATATTTACATATCCTGTTTAGTTTTTTTACCCATGATTATGTGATATCAAGTATTCCTACAGAATGAAATAATTTTCAAACATTTATTTGACCCATAGATGAGACCGTAACATTTTCTACTACGCCGGGCCAGATTGGACCTGGAAGTAATTGCAACGATGAGGTACTCCATACTTTCCAGACACGGAGTGGGAGTACCTGTTAGGGTCCTATCTTTGGGTTAAATAGATCTGGTTAAAAATTATTCTTGTTTGACAGGAATACTTGAAACCATACAAATCTGAGCAAATTATTCGTGTGCAGAACAGTCACTTGCCGCTATAATTGTTTACAAAGGATTATTATTAGTTTCTTGAAACCAGATAACGGTGTACAAAATATTTGTTGCCCAGTCGGCTGGGGGTGTAGGATACACTGACTGCTTCTCTACAGAAGGGTAAGACTCCCCCAATGAGTGTCCTATTTATGACACTAAACAATCATTACTATCGCTCCCAGGTCCACTTTTGCCCAGAGTAGTAGCACCTGATATGGTCCTACCTATAGGTCAAATAGTACTAAACTGTGTTCTTATGCTAAACTGAATTGCTTGAAATGGAAGTGTTTTGACATTTAACTGTGTGTAAACAAAATCTATACTTAGACTGAGTTGTTTAAATTAGAACCGTTTGATTAAACTGAATAGCTTGAAATAGAAATGTTTTTTACAATTAAATTGTGTACTTATGCTCAACTGAATTGTTTGAAATAGAACTGTTTATTTGTATAAAAATGGATTTGGCATTAAATAACCTACAACGGTTGATATGCCATAAAACCCAAACAAACAAACAAATTATTTACATTAAGAATAATTACTTGTACCTATAATTGTTTACTATGGATTATTATTTGTTACTTGAAACCATATAACGGTATGCAAACAAATGACTATTATTAAATAGAAATAATCACTTGAAACTACATAATAATTAGTATTGGATCAGAAGACTTGAAATAATACACGTCAGTACAAATCATTTGTATTAAGAATACTTGATATATAACATCATCATCATCATCATGTCCCGCTGGTAGCACGGATATCCCTGACCCTCTCTCGCCACTCCTCCCTATCGTTCATCGCCCTAGGCAGGTCCTCAGGACAACATCCCGTATCCTCACACAGCTGCTGAATGTATGTTCGTGCTGGTCGTCCTGCTTTTGTACAGCCATGTGTGGGGGTCCATAAGAGTACATCTCTTATGAGTTCGTCCCTGCTTTAAAAAAAAACTCTTAAGAAACAGCGAAACAAAAATGTAAATGTAGATGTACAATCTGTGGGATTCTTTAACCTCTTGGCATAAAATAATCCTAGACGAGTTGACGTACTGCAAAAATTAATCAATCCATCAATTTAAATCGACTACGGAACCAAAAATATGTAATGTTGAACCCAAAGGTCTTTACGAACCCTATTAAAATATTTGAACAAGGTTATTATAAGGTTCGTTAAAGAGATGATATCAATCTATCTATATATCTTAGTCAATTTCTATCTATCTATCTATCTATCTATCTATCTATCTATTTTAATTAATTCATATCTATCTATCTATCTATCTATCTCAGTCTACACACACACACACACACACACACACACACACACACACACACACACACATATTGGCCTAATGAATAGATTGTTCGCCATTGGTCCGGGAGACTGGGGTTCAATCACAGGTCGAGTCATACCAAAGACTCGAAAAATGGTACTTGATGCATCTTTGCTTAACACTTAGCACTATAAGGTGAGGATCAAGAGTAAAGTGGAGCAATCCAGGGAAAGGAGTAGCGTCCTCCCCTACACCTCGGTGTAGTAGTTATTGAAAAGGGAGCCTTCGGGTCGCCTTCGACTAAGAGAAGAAGATATATATATATATATATATATATATATATATATATATATATATATATATATATATATATATAAATCAGTTTTCTCATATCTATCTGTTTTCAATTCACCTGTTTTTGTTATAAATACCTTATCCTCTGATATTCAGTTGTCCACTAATATGCGCGCGCACACACACACACACACGCTCACACACACTCACATTCCCTATCAAGAAATACATGTGATTGCTTTTTCTCAATACCCCACATTAAAAATTGTAAAAAAAAAAAACACGTTCAAATATTCACTTGATTAATTTAATCTAACAGACTGGAAAGCTTTTCTCGATGTGTAATCAATGGAACGAATTTCAGAGGAAAATCAACGCATTTTTTTTTCTTTCCCAACTCGTGTTCAATCTGTTTGCCAGTAAGAGTTATCTCCCTTACCTTACCATCTCACTCGATCGCAATCAAGATCAAAATCTGTTCCTATCCACTTATCATGCTACTTACCAACCAACCTACCGACCAAACTAACTGGACTCTTCGAGTAGAGTTATGGTTAGCGAGTCAGACTAACAGACCATTGTCAGTGAGTTCGATTCTCACAGAATGCTCTATATTTCTGACCTTGAGCCAAACTATCGCTAATATATATGAAAATAAACCAATGAAATTACAAATGAATAATATAGGATTGTTTTTTATTTAGACCTACTTTTTAAAAATCATTATGCAAATTAGATATACAATGACTGTGATAAACGCCATTTGTTAGTATATATAACGAACGCTGTACGTCAATCATGTATATCAACGATATATCCTGGTGTGTTAACTCAATACCTCCAGCACCACGAGCAGCATACGACATAAGTCAAAGTTTTAAGCAGCGTGCAGCTGGTTTGAATTCAGAGTTTTCTTTCTCTTAGACTGATTGCCTCACTTTGGCTAAAGAGCCAGACTGTCCTACTATTTGCCCATCGCAGGAGAGAACTGATTAGTTCATGCTTTTTCTCCAGGTCATTAGAGTGAAATCAGCCTCGTCCAGGAATTGAACACGAGTCACTAATTTCATTCCCTACGACGATAACCGTTACGCTCCACACTCTTCACTCAACTTCGTCCCAAACTAAACATAGTAAATGATAACATAAATTATCTTATATAGGTAACTCGTTCCCGGTCTTTCATGCTCTGGAATAAACTACCTAGCTTTGTTTCAAGGGACCGTCACACTAGGCAACAATTGTCCCACAGCTCTGAAAAAGCTGATCCAACCTCTTTACCAGGAGCAGGATTGACCCACGGTTGAGCTGCCCAGCAAAGATGGGGAAGAAGTGCCGCTTTGGTCGAGAGAAGAACTTTGGGTCAATATGTTGCAGTCTGTCCCCGTCTCCAGCTCACCTCTCACACATAACCAACATCAACCCTTTCGCAACCCTTTCGAGAATAAAGTGTGAGAGATATATTTTTATAAAGATGTGTGTTCGTTCGTTCATTGAAATTGTCATTATCAGTTGATTATGTCTCTGCTTACATCTGCATGTATATGAGTATACAACACAAGGACTACGATTCCGGATTAGAGTGGAGCTGGAAGTAATGGAAATGAAGGGGTACTCCACATTCCCCAAAGCTCAGGACTGGACTGTCACCATCAGATGTAATTTAGCTTCATAACAGGACACTCGTTGAAGTGAGGGTCCTACTCCTCTGCAGAGGTGCGGTCGGCGTATTCTACAGCCCTAATCTTCTTACATTTTAAGCTGTATAATTTTTTGTTGACCAGTTCAGCAATGAATACCTACAAATGGTTTGTACGGAAGAAGAGAATATCTTCCTGTCTGGAGAGGAGTACCAGTGGTGGGGTCACTGATTTTCTTCACTGCGTGATCGTAGTAAGCGAGTTCGAACTCTAGTTGTACTGTTACATTCACTTTTGGACTAATGCCCTTAGGAAAGGTTTGAAACCCTTTATGCCTCCCAGCTTTCGATTTAATAGTACCACTACTGTTCTTCGACAAGTGTTATATAATTATGGAAGGATTTTTTTTTTATATTATAAATTTTCGTTTTGTATATCTTATCTTTCGGTTTAGTTAGGCTGAGAACCTTTCGGCTCGGTGCATGGGTTAGTTAGGTGCACACACTGTGTGCAGGTTTTCACGCGCACGCGGGAGGATGTGACAATCACAGATGTCACAATAAAAACCCCAGATAGGAAACGAGACTGGGGACGTGAATGACGTCATGCCCGGAAGCGATGGGCTGAGGATTTTGGGATTAAAAAAAAACAGTTAGTTGAGATTCGACGCTAGAGGAAGGTAGATGATTTTTGATCTGGGTGAGGCCAGACCAGGGGTCCACGGGATGCCCGCACGTTGGTTAAGTCAGTGAGTTGAGAGCTGACGATGTACCAACAGTCAGCATAGTAAGAAATTGTGTGTCTCTCTCTCTCTCTCTCCTCATGTCGGAAAACCTTAAACTCAAAAAAGTGAATAAAAGTTTCGTACCTGAACCAATTTCGTGTTTTTCGGATTCCTATATGCGTATGAACATTCTGTGAACCTATGTATATTTCACATATTCATATCTTGGTCGTATTTTTGGACGTGGATATGCTACACAAGGATAACTTTGGCATTAACTAACCCACGAAGGTTGATATGCCAGCAAACAAAAAAAAAACTAAACAAAACCTTTATAATACACTAGATTTTTCTTCTCAAAGCGGTTTCTTTGCACAAATACGGTACTGTAATATCTGGTATAAAGTAGGTGACCAGTTTTCTATTGTAATTAAGTACTAAAATGATCCCTCACTTTAGAATATATTTATTATACTTCAGAACACCAGTGAACTCCCTTATCCCCCTCCCCATCTATGGGTTCTACTGTTCTACAATGATTGCTTCGGCATTAGATAACCCACGAAGGTTGATATGCCATTTAATAAAGATACCTACTTTCCCTAACCATTTGATGAATGTTTTTTACGTTGCTTTTTAGGAGAAAACATTTTGATTGCAGGTTTTAGATGGGAAGTACGCGATTTTTATTGGCCTTTCGTTATAGCTGTCAAAAACCATATTTGATGGTTTAGAAGGTGATATGTAACCTTAAGACTACAGGATCCCCCCACACACACTCCTAGAAATGTTTTTTTTTTTTTTTATACAAATGCCTTCTTGGTTCAGATTTGTAAAGAAGTATGTTGTCACCGAATTGAAGATATGGGATCTTTGGTTCAAACTCTAGCTGAGAAGACACGCTGTCATAAACCATTTTCGTGATAAAACATGAAGCACTTCTCATTGAGAGATAAGTAGCCATTTACTAAACTTAGTTTGGCACAAGAATGGTACACTCAGTGAAAATCGAATTCACAAATAACAGTCACAGTTAGACAACGAAGGCAAAAGTGCCCAGAATTTGCCGAGTCAGTCACCCAGGTCTATATGTTCATATCTATCTATCTCCCATGTCCACACTGACGCGGGGTAGTTCTTCCTGTTATGATCCCATTTATGAAGAACGAAACCTACTGGTAATAGTGGCTAACGTGTTGCGCTGTGAAATCGTAGTAACCGAGTTCGAACTCCAGTCACGCTATTATGTTCACTTTCAGTTGCCCTTACTGTGTTTTTTATCTAGACTATCAATATTCAATTTGACAGAATTTTTAAATAATATAATGTGTAAAAGAAAAAGAGAAAGAAAGAAAAAGGTCAGGGAGACTACAATAAAACTCAGGCATGAACCTCCTACCCCCCCTCCAGCTAAGGGTTAGATATTACCACAACTGTTCTCCCACGCGGAAGGCTTTAGCAATAAATTACCCACGAAGGTTGATATACCGTTAAACCAAGAGACTAAACCAAACTTTTATAATATACAAGATTTTTTCATCTCAAGGAGGTTTCTTTATACAAATATAGTACTATATATTTAATCTAGAACAAAGTGGGGGCAGTTTTATATTATAATTAAGTACTAATATGATCGTTTAAAATTACACGCTAAAGCCCTCTAAAAGCATTACCAAGTTAAATAATAAATTTGGCTTTAGTGTCATTTCCTTCGTATTAGATTTTATCTCTTACAATTTTTTTCTTTTAAAGTTGATAAAACAAATAAACCTTTAGGATTTACACTCCTATATTTTAAAATGGTCGTGATACTACTCGTTCCTGAAAAAAAGATGGTGGACGTCGGTAAACTAATCAGTCTCGGGAACCTATTGGTCAGGAAAATCTTTTAATTTGTGCTCACAACTACATCTGCAACTGTTTTCTTCCCTTTAGACGACTCGTAGTACAGAGTTATCTCTCAAGCTGACATTAAAGCTTTTAGAAACTCACCAATATTCTCGTCCACTCATTTGTTTTACTCATTTTCGTAATGTAACAGGGCAAGAAACCCAATTTATCTTGTTACTAAAAACCAAACCAAAATCCATCTAAATTAAATAAATCTGTTTAAAAATTATTCGTATTCCATAGGACTGTGGACAGAAAAAAATCCCTTCCTCTGGATATAAAATCATCCTATATAGGTTAACATGCCGCTAAATTTAATCCGTATTTAAAGACATATATATATATATATATATATATATATATATATATATATATATTAATCTATTTTGCATAAAATAAAACTGAACCAACTCAATAATTGTGTTTCTTATGGTATTTGTGGTATTTGTTGACCGCCCCACCTTACGGGCAAGTATGGCACAAGGCCTTTTTTTTAGGTGGGACAGGGCGCAGGGCCGTAGCCCACACGCGCCCGGAGTTCCCAAAAATACCTACGGCCCCGTCGGCATTCCCCTTATTAGGGGCGCCTCAGGCGCCGGGCGATAAACCAAACCTCCCCGAAGGGAGTAAAAGCCTGGAGGGAAGGCCCCCTGAAGCCGTAGGAAAATCCCCAGGCACCGAGACACACTCGGCCAGATCCGCGCCCCGACAGCACGGCCGGCCAAAGTGCTACTCAGCACCTGGAGAGGTCCAGACCGAGAGCAATCTATCACCAGACTGGTCGCTGATCGGGGTAAATTGTGTTTCTTATAGTTGTAATTTACAAGGCTTTTCCTTACATATGGCACAAGGCCGTTGGAATGGAGCACCTAACGTGGTTTGCTGTTCTAGGCGCCCTCATAGTTGTGGTTAAAAGTGCGGTAGGAGAACAAGAAAAGTTTTGTTAAATGAGAAAAATAATGTCTAATAAAGTTCGGCTTCGGATTTCCCTTACTGTCTTTTTTTTTATTTTTTTATCTAGACTATCAATATTCAATTTGACAGAATTTCTAAATAAGGTAATGTGTCAAAAAGAAGAAAAAAAGGGCAGGGAGACTACAATAAAATTCAGTTTGTTTGTTTTTCTTTCTTGCTTACTTGCTTTCTTTTCGGGGGGTGTTAAGTAAGTAAGTAAATGAATAATTACTTGAGTCCGTCCAATTCTGGGTTCGGGTCTTATTATTTTTTTTTCTTTTATTATTAACCCTACGTCTTGATGCTTCGGGTATTAAAGAATTGTTTCTCTCGACACAAACCAGAAAAATTGCAAACGTGAGTAGCTTTATTTTTCCCCCTCATCAATTCGTATTTCTTTATATACGTAGTCTTCAGTTACCGTTTTAAAAATGTTGCAACTCGAATTAGGTTTGGTTTCTTTGTTTGATGGCATTTCAAACCTTCGTGGGGTATTTAATGCCAAAGCCATCCTTGAATAAGGAGAGTACTATTAGTCCGAAAGAGAACGTAATATCGCAATTGGAATCCAAACTCGGTACACAACGTAACTTTTCCCTTGAATCAGGAAAATGAATGAAGATTATATGTCTGTCTGTAACCACAAGTACCTCACCACCAACGTCACAATTCCTCTAATTATTTACATTATATTTTCAATTATTTAAAAAGGATTCATCTTAATTAGCGTTTTATTTATAAATGATGTCTCTTGAAGTCTAGCCGAGTTATTAATGCATTTAAATTCCTGCAATGTGTATTAAATATCTTTAAAAAAAATTTTTTTTAAGTAACTGTTTACATTATATATAGAGTAGATATTCATTTATTGTTATTTTTATTACTAATTGTAATAAAACCAGCTTTTATACATACTTACCTGGTATTATTGATCCCAAATATTGTTTTATTTTGAAACATTAAAAGTAATCCTATGCATAACTCTATAAAGAAATCAATTTAAATAAAATTTAGAAAAAAAAATAAGTGATCTTTTTATATGCGATTTATTTTCGTTAGTTTTTGTAATTTGATATTTTATTACATCAAAACTTCAATACTTGCACCAAGAGGATACATTTTTTTTTCCAAATAATAAAATTGATAGTTGTTCATCAAATTATTTTTTTTTTTTTTTTTTTTTAATCTTGCATTTTATGTTGGCAATTTTTTAAAATTATTTACTCTTCGTCTTTAAAGTGAATTTACTAACTAACCTATTCCGAAGCCGTTTCACTTGGGTATTAGTTATCTAAATTTCTGAGACAAAGCTTGATAATATTTATCATGAGGGTTTTCGGACTATTGTCTTCATCTTTATTGTTATTTCCACAACGTTTCGGCCGATATGTCAAACTCGGGAACCTTCACGGAACTTCGAACTACGTCCTTTATTGAATCCACGGGGGTCGCCTGTTCTGATTCCGTGGGCCATAACCGGGTACAAGTGTTAAGTATTCCTGTATTGTAACTCGCCTGCATTCAGGATTGAACCTGCAACCTCGAGATGATTGTCTCCTTAGAAGCTTAGGGAACCAACGCTCATAACTGTTCCCTAAACTTCTAAGGAGACAATCATCCGGAGGTTGCAGGTTCAATCCTGAACACAGTCGAGTAACGATACAGGAATACCGTTTGACTTGGTTCTCTTGGAAAATTCAGGGGCCAGATGAATAAACGAAACGTTAAATAATATACAGGGCGTTTTTTAAAAAAAAATTTTGGATGTACATTGAGTTTCAGAAAAATTTAGTAATCTAATAACGGGACCAATTATCGTTCAAATAATCTTAAACTTTTACAGGAGGTGTGGAAACAACACAAAATTCTGTTTAATGTTTAAACGCCTTTTATTTTCCCGTGAATATCCATTTTTTTTTTTTTTTTTTTTTTTTTTTTTTTTTTTTTTTTTTTTTCAAAAGAAAAAAAATGTAAAATTTGGATTTGTTTCTACACATGCTGTTAAAATTTGAGATCGTTTGAACAAGAAATTGTCAAGTTATTAGATTACGAGATGATATCAATTTTTTTCTGAAACACGTTGTATATCAATTATATAAAATGTGACACAAAGCCTAAAAGTGGTAAAATGTGAGAAGTGATCTTCACTATCCTATTTTTTAACCTAACTAGATTCATTCACTAACCTATACAAACTATATTATTCTTTTTCTCCTAAAGTCGTAAATATTTAATTCTACAAACTATAATCAGCAAAATACGCCAGTTAATCTATGATATCCAGAACTAATTCACTAAGTCCATAAATAGTGAGAGGATAAGGAAAAGTTGAAATTTTATTTACTAAGAAAAATCCCCTGATGATATAAAAAGATGAAGAGGAAAATATAATTAAAAATAATTATTAGTACCCTCCTCCCGCTTTTCCGAGCTAATATAGCTAAAGAAAATTGTTAACAAGTGAAAATGCTGATACGAGAAGTGATAACAAATAAATCCCGAAACCACTCCTACATTTAACACTGTATTATATAGTTATTTGTTAAGATAAGCTTAGATGCGACATAAGGCCAGAAGTATGGGTCTCCCAATGAGAATCGCACTCACTAATGGTACTATTTACCAACCCCTCCGCTCGGGCAGGATATGACACAAGTTCAATTTTTAAGCGGAGTTTAACAGGTTTTGAATTCAGAGTTTTCCTTCTCCTAGACTAGTTGCCTCACCAAGGCTGAAGAACCTAGTCCGTCCTATTTTTTACCCATAGCTGGAGGGAGAATAAGGGGGTTCATACCTTTCCCAAGGGTATTTGCCCGAAAGTGAACGTAATAGCGCGACTGGAGTACGAACTCGCGTACTACGATTCCGCAGTTCATCACTTTAACCATTACACCACGAGGACACTCACTAATGGTCTGCTAATCTAGCTTGCTAACCATTACACCACCCGATGCGCCCGCCATGTTATATAGATATTTACCAACCCCTCCACTCGGGCAGGATATGACACAAGGTCTATTTTTAAGCGGAGTTTAACAGGTTTGAATTCAGAGTTTTCCTTCTCCTAGACTAGTTGCCTCACCAAGGCTGAAGAACTCAGTCTGTCCTATTTACCCATAGCTGGAGGGAGAATAATTGGATTCATACCTTTCTCAAGGGTATTAGTGCTATGTGAAATGCAATCAATCTGGTCCAGGATTTGAACTCGTGTCGCCGTGTCCATTTCCTACGACGATAACCTCCGCCATGTTATATAGCAATTTACGAAGCTTTTTGCTTAGATGTGGCCCAAGGCCGTATGAATGGGGTGCCTAATGAGACACGAACTAGCTCGTGAATATTTGCAAGGCTCGCTTGCTATCCATCACATCACCCGATGCGCCCGCCATGTTATATAGTAATTTACGAAGCTTTTTGCTAAGATGTGACACAAGGCCGTATGAATGGGGCACCCAATGAGACTCAAATTCACCCTTGCTTATGAGTTCACTGTTTTATTGCTCTCTAGTTGAAATCGTTTAGTTTCTTGATTGATTAAAACGACATTTCAACCCTTCTAGGGTTAGTTTATGCGTAAAGATTAGGGAATTGTGTTAATTGTACGTTATTTTTGTGTAGATGTTTAAAAAAAAATTTCCCTACACTGTTAAATGATATAAAGTATTCCTATCTAATACAAATAATTTTCAAATAGATCTATTTGACCCATAGATGACTCTAAATGCGAGTCAAAGTGGACCTGGGAGAAATGCCAATGAAGGCATTGACTCATCAGAACCGTAGCTTTACCACCAAATGTAATTTAGTGTTATATCCAGAATACACCCCCTTTTGGAGGGAAAGAGGTCTTACACCTATACAGGGGATACACTCAGCATATTCTAAACACCACCGACTGGATGGTGTTTCCTAAAATATTTATTTACCAATTCCAATAATAGTTCTAGTCAACTTTAAGTTATATGCGCTACCGACAAACCCCTAGTTTTAAAACCTGATAAAATTTTAACTCATTTAGTGACAATATTAAATTTTGGGGTTGTTGTACTGAATAGCCCCTCACTCTACATCATATACATTTTTTTTTTAAATTACCAAAAAAGTATATACATCTGTAATACTTACATCCACAATCTAGATAAGACTAGTTTTCACTGATCTTATTTTTTATCTTTCAATTCAATAGTTATTGTTAAATTACTAATATGAGTCAGCTTGGGCTGTTGAATATGCCGATTGCATCTCTGCGAAGAAATAAAACGACCCTCCCTCCTCGAACAAGTGTCCAGAGTATGACATTAAACTATCCGATGTTGAGTTTCCAGTCCCCGAGCTTTGGGGAATGTGGTGTACCCCTTCATTGCCATTACTCCTAGATCCACTTCCGAAGTGGCAATACCTGTTAGGGTCCCATCTATGCGTCAAATAAAACTCAATTTTTTTAGTGGTTATTTTAAACTTGGTCGTATTTGATAGACATCTTATCCATTTGTTATTTACAAAGCTTCACTGAGTTGTGACCCAAGGCCGGGTATATTAGGCCTCCCAGTGAGACTCGAATTCACTTGTAAGTAAAGTTGGTGACCCGAAGGTTCACTTTTCATTAGCTACTACACCGTGTAGGGGAGGGCGCTACTCCTATCCCTGGATTGCTCGACTTTATCCTTGATACATACCTTATAATGCTGAGAGTTAAGCAAGGAGGTATCAAGTACCATTTTTTTGAGTCTTTGGTATGACTCGACCCGAGATTGAACCCTGGCCATTGGCGAACACTCTACCCACGAGACTAATGGGCCGGTTCAAGCTTGCCAACCATTACACTACACTAGACATTTTATCCATTTAATTTGGTGTATATCTATTATCGGTGTGATGACATTTTTTTTCAATACTTTCCGGAAGAGTTCATGTGGTGGGGTGGCTAAAGTGCTGAATTACAGCCTCGAAGTAAGTGAGTTCGAACTCCAGTCGCGTAGTTACGTTTACTTTTGGATTAATACCCTTGAGAAAGATATGAACCGCCTAAACTATGGGTTAAATAGTATCACAGCTGTTCTTCTACAAGAATGGTTTTGGCATTGAATAATCCACGAAGGTTGATATGCCATTAAACAAAGAAGCTAAACTAATATTCATGGAAAAGTAAATAATTTTCACAACCAAATGATATTTATAGAGCTTCTGTATGATGAAGAAGCAATCGAGAGAAAACTTATTTTTCTGGATTTTTCTAAATAAAATACATTGAAAAAAATTTAATTGAAATTCAATAATTATAACCATCTTATACAATAAAGATTTTCCTGAGGATTCTCGAAATAGATTAAATTTTTTTTTTTTTTTTAAATTTCTGTTTTTAAGATTTCTTCAGGTCATTTAATGTGCCATGGAAATTCTGATTATGTTCTCTCTCTCTCTCTCGTTTTAAAAAGGAGTTCAATTTGCTCTCCACATTTACTGTAAAAACGGACTCTGGTACTTTCATTCCAAATACCGCTCCCGTCCCACGTGGTGATGTTTAATTTCTCATTTAATTTCACACCTGCGTAGTCACGTGGGAGTGGCCGTATTTTCAAAGGGAATGATAAAACCTGACACCGGAACGTTGCTGTTTGTTTTGTATATTAGATACCAGTCTAACTGGACGCTCGTTGCTGGTGGCCTTGTTCGAGATGAAGTTAAACTAAACAGACTACCATTTGAATCATATGAAAGAAAGAAAACGTGAAGCTAGTAATACTAGAAGAGAAGAAACCATTCTTTCTCGACCACGTATAGGCCACACTAGATTAACGCACGACTTTATTCTAAAAGAAGAACCTCCTCCTAAATGTCTATGCGAAAACCATTACACAATTAGGCATATTTTAATAGAATGTACAAATCTATCTCACATCCGGAAAAAATTTTATAAAGTTAATAGTATGAAGGAATTATTTGAGAAAATAAACCCTAAAAACACAATAGAATTCCTGAAAAGAATTGGCCTTCTGTCAAGGCTGTAGGCTCATAGACCTACAAATTAATTATATAAAAAATCAAATGCTGACTTCAGCAGACAATTCAAGCCTACATATCGTTTTATTTTTGATGTCGTTGGTATTTGTTTATAGCGTTCAAATAACTAAACGCATAAAAATTATACCAATTAAAAATAAATAAAAACGTTTTCGGCATAAAATGACCCGATGGGTTGGCATGCCGTAAAACCCAACCAACAAACCAACCATTTGAATCATGAGTAAGGAATAGATTTAGAAAGTCGAACTGATTGCAACGCTCTCCTTAATTCCAAATTTGAACAATCCTTTATTTCTATTTTTTTAATGTCGGGTCTATCCCCATTCTCCCAGGGAAAGAAAGAAAAAAAAAGAACTATTCTTAAAGTGGAAAATAAGACAAAAACCGCCTTTGTTAAATTAAAACCCGACAAAAATTATCGCCGCTCGGTCAGTGGCACTTAGAATACACTGAATCTCCCGGGAGTGGGGAAGATTCCTCTTCGCAGAAAAGAGGACCAAGGTATGACACTAAATTGTATCTAATGGTGTGGCTCCACTTCTGGAGTTCTGGGCAGTATCAAGTACCTACTTCATTGCTATTACTTCAAAGTCCACTCTGATCCGAAGTGATTGTATCTGTTAGGGTCAAACGGAACTGTTCAAATTATTAGTATTAGATAAGAATACTTGAAACCATATAACTGTATATAAACAAATTATTATTTATTCCTTGATTTATTCACATCAGCGTTAGCTGATGGTCTTTCACCGAAGTTTGAGTGACAGAAAGTCTCCTCAAGTCTCCAGGACTCTTCTCAGTATTCTAGCAGATCTCAAAAATGTAGTAGTTTGGATGGTCTCCACTCGTCCTCTTATTTCCAAGTCCTCCAGTCCCTTTATTAATCCTTCGGTGACTGTACCAAGAGCACCAATTACAATTGGTATAAACGTCATTTTCATGTTCTACAGTTGTTGTTTTTTTTCAATTTCCTAGCAAGGTCGAGGTACTTATCCTTCTTTACACTTTCTTTCAATTTTACTGTGGTCAGCCGGGACAGCAAAGTCCACAATTTTTTTTTTTTTTTTTTTTTTTTTTTTTTGATTATCATAAGGTTTGGTCGTCTGACAGATTAGGTGATCTGTTTGTATGTCAAAATCTCATTGGAGTTTGTGTGTCTCATTTTCCAGGACAGATGTTGGGTTGTGCATATACCATTTATTCGTATGGCCAAATTTAAGTTTCTTGCACAGTTTCCAGTGAATCACTCCGCCCATCCAGACATGTCTAGTCTTATACTCTTTCTGAGCTAATTTGCTGCATTCGCTCATGTAATTAATCGTTCCGTCTCTCTCACCATATAACTTACATTTGCTGTTTTGTTGCGTCTTATCTATAAACTACTTGAACGCGCATGATTCTGTATAAATCATTAGTATTAGATAGGAATACTTGAAACCATAGGATTGTGCATAAATTATTGGTCTTAGATAGGAATACTTGAAACCATATAATTGTGCAAAAATCTCTGAAGAAACAACTACACAAAAATTACAAATATAAGCCTGCGATATTCGCTATTCTCTAGTTTCAAGGCATAAAATAACCCCGACGAGTTGATATGCTGTTTAAATCGAACAATCAAGCTTCTGATTTTTTTTTATGTGCACGCGAGTCTCTCTCGCTCTTTGTCTTTCTCTATCTGGGAAGAAGGAGCTGGGTTCATAAACGTTAACTTCTCTCCAACATTAACGGTTAGGTTCTGTTGTAGTGAATAAAATAAATTTAAGAAATGTAAAAACTCCCAAAGGCCCCCTGACAGGAAATGGGGCGACGCAGATGCCGGGGAAAAAGAAAGATTCGCTCTCACTTAAGCTGAACCCTTGGGATGAAAGGAATTTCTTCAATTCTGCCGCTAACAGGTTGCGCACCTGTTTTGCCAAGTCAATGTACTTCGCATGCCGGCTGTGTCTGCTGCTTGCGAGCTAACACTCCTAAACAAACAATATAAAAACACCACAGGACATGAATGACCACGCCGAATTTGGACTTCTTAACCACCAATGACTAACCTATTTTAACGTCTAATTTAGAGAAGCGGCGATTCTTAAATAACATAGGAAGAAATTTCCTCTTTACAGAGTGGACTCACGCATACCTAAATTAGATAAAGCTGAAATCAAGATATTTTCTCTCTCAGCCTTCCTTCCTTATTCTTCCTTTACAACCTTGACAAACTAAAGACACCCAGCAATTAAGATGGAGGATAAAGGAATCAAAATGGAGTCAGATATAAATGCCAAAACTCAAACCTAACGAACAACCAACAAAATATTTTACCCCCCCTCCCATAACGTAACATTCAGGAATAATTCCTTGATTTTTTTTTTTCTCCCATGTAACTTTAAAAAGATATGACCCATTAAGTTCATCGTCTGAATTGTGATTTCTTATTGTCGTATGAAGTGGAATCAGTGATCCGAATTCAAATCTTGACCGAGGCTGTTTCCGTTTCACCCCGCGCTCATGCTCTTGAGAAAGGCATAAATCTATGGGCAAACGATTCTTTCAGCCTTGCTATGGCGACCAATCTAGAAAAAGGAAAAACTCTGAATTTAAATCAAAGGAACTCCGCTTTAAAAACTGACCGTGTCACATTCTTCTAGTGACGAAGGAGTTTAGCTTTCCATGGGGGGGGTCTATTGGATTGCTATACTTTAGGGCCGGAAAGCTAACGTTAAAGAAAAAGGATAGACTGATTACTCTACTGGTGTCAAGCCCTGTCCGGAGGTAGGGCTTAGAATACACCGACTTCAGAGAGGGTAATACCCCGCCCCAAAGGTGGTGTCCTATGTTTGATACTAAAGTGCATCTGGTGGTAGTTGATTGTAGATGCTTAAAAAAACAAATAGAATCTTATGAGGGTATTTTATTTTGTTTAAAACAGTTTTGATCCCAGAGCCTAGATATCTCTACACCGGTAGACTGATAATACAGTGGGAGCAGGAAACTAGGTCCCTTTGGTCACACCTTCTATATGTCGGACGTCTTCCGCAGCTTTCTTGTGGTGTCTGTATTTATTACATTCAAAGCACCTTAAGGGTGCGGGAATATATTCTTCTACCCTTTTGAGACATTATCCTATTCTAACTTCTTTAGTCATTACCGTAGTATACCGGTGTAACGGGATGAAAGAGTTAGGCCGTTTTTATACCGCAATTTAAATCGGTTTATTTTATGCTTGGTGGGGGATATCAATCCTTGATGGTTATCTAAAGCCAAATCGTCTGTGTATTTGTGTTTACATTTTTAATGGAATAGTTTTTAGCTAACTTTATTCCTAAACCAGTTACTGCTCATTTGTTTGCCCACAGTTGATTGGCTTCAAGTATCGCCATTTTAACATTGATAATTCAGTGCATTCCCTGCGTCATTAACGCCACTTGTCAAAGCCTTGATAACTGATACGCCACTTATGACAGTAATAAACGGGAGGTTCTGCTCCGAATGTCGCTATCAGCGGAAAAACGTTTCCAAACGTTGGTTCATGGTGAGCTTTTGGAGGACCACATGCCAAGCGAATTGCTCCGCAGAATGGGGGAGCTGGCCGAAGATCGTCAATGCTGGAGCGTCCCGTGGCAGGCTACCAGAGAGAGGTCTTTCTTCTCTGCTGGCCGTGTGCTCTCTGTCTGTGGCAGATTTCCAAAAAGGGCTAGAAAAAAATAGTTCTTGAAAGGAAGATGGAATCAATGTGCGCTCTGGCCGCTGATTGATCAGTGTGTGACCAAATCACTTGCCGGGAGCATTGATTCGCGAGAGAAAATAAATCTGTGACTACTACAATTCTATTTAACATAATTACTTTGTTTGCATACAGTTAAATTGTTTAAAGCATTGTATTAATTTTTTGTCGCATTTTATTCCTTCAATCGCTATAAAAGAAACAATCAATTATATATATATATATATATATATATATATATATATATATATATATATATATATATATATATATTCCTATCTTTGTGTAAATTCCCATTGCTTTCAGGTATATATTTTTATCAATCTGCTTGATTGAGGTTTGCAATTGTTGTCAATTTCAATATTTATATTTTTTATACTAGAGGGTCTATTTAGGGATTTGGTTGATCCCCTGGGTATTGTATAATTAATTCTTTTTGGTCATTCTGTTTTTGGTGTTGAGTATCTAACGAGTCTGGCTTAGGTTAGTTTGAATGTCTTTAGGGTGTTTTCATTTTGGTACTATTTACCAACCCCTCCGCTCGGGCAGGATATGACACAAGGTCAATTTTTAAGCGGAGTTTAACAGGTTTGAATTCAGAGTTTTCCTTCTCCTAGACTAGTTGCCTCACCAAGGCTGAAGAACCTAGTCCGTCCTACTATTTATCCATAGCTGGAGGGAGAATAAGGGGGTTCATACCTTTCCCAAGGGTATTTGCCCGAAAGTGAACGTAATAGCGCGATTGGAGTACGAACTCGCGTACTACGATTCCGCAGTTCATCGCTTTAACCATTACACCACGAGGTGTTTTCATTTTGGTGTTGATAAGGGTTTTTCTAAATTGATCAATGAGTGCTTCTGGTCTTTAATTTGATTCGTTCTGACTTTTTGGGAGATAAGTTTTTAGTCTGTCTTAATGGTTTTTAGACAAATTGGAGATCTATGTAATCTAAGTTTGAAAATCTTGGGGGGGGGGCAGTTGTGTTTGGTAGGTAGATTTTGGGGTATGTTTTTTTTTTTTTTTCTTTATTTCATTTGAATTTATTTTTCTTTTTGTAATTTTTTAAAATTCAATTTGTACTTCTGTTTGATGGATTTTGGTTGTATGAGATATTTGTCGCTGCCTCCCACCAGACAGGACTTGACACAAGGTCAAAAGCCCGAATGCCGATTAAAGTGAGGATAAAGAGGCGGGGAAGGTCGGGAACGAGCCGAGACTCGAACCCTGCTGGTCTTTGCTGCTCATCGACCCACTAAGTGCAATGTGGGTCTAATGAGGCAAGCAGTTTCACGAATCCAAATTTGGATCCGGGCGCGGGATTTTGGTTGCATGAAGGTTTTTTTTTTTTTTTTTTTTTTTTTTTTTTAATTTGTACCTGAAACTTTGACCAATCATCATTCATTTCAAATAAACCTGCTTCTCGATGAAGGCTCAGTAATTGTCAGGTTAATTGCTCTTTCTGGTTGGGTTCATCCTTTCTGCAACGGGGACTTGAGTGTTCGCTACAATATGGGACTTCATTTTCCTCCAAGTTACAAAAAAGTTTTCATCTATTTTATTTATACTTTACAATCAGTATTTCCTAGTCTTGTATAAATCACAAGATCTTGAAAAAGCGTGATGGTGTTTGTTTTTGTTGTTTTTTCCCAGTTTGTCGCAACAAAACATGTTCAATCTTCCTCCGTGTTGTCTAGGTCCCTTTGGCCACACTTTCCACATGTCGGACGTCTTTCTTGTGGTGTCTGTATTTATTACATTTAAAGCACCTTAAGGGCGCGGGAATATATTGTTCTACCCTTTTGAGACATCATCATCCTATTTTAACTTTAGGTATTACTAGTTTATTGAATGTTTGAATAAATGTGTGTATTTCTATTTCTTTTTGTAGTTCGTGATCCTTTGTTTTCATAAGGCTGGTTTTTTTTAAATTATTTCCCCTGGTGTAGCTAAGGATACTTCTCTGTTTCTTATAACTCCTCTTGAGGGGTTTAGTTTATCATGTGGGTAAGCTTCGCCCTTTACATTGGGGAAAGCTTTCATTTTGCTGAGATTTTTTCAGTAAATTTTTCGTTGTCAACTCCAACAAGCAGATTGTCGTTTCTTATATTTTTAAAAGTTTGAGTGGTTGCTCTACAGCAGGTACTTTTTTTTTTTCTCTATTAGAAATGGAGACAATCTAGCTTGACGAATTTCTCCCAATGATTCTAGTACGATAAATTTTAGGTGTTCTGTTGCTTCATTTGCTGAAACGGGTTTGGAGAGATTCTGTTTTTGTTTTTTGTTTCTGTTAAGCTATAAGTAGTGTTTTATTTTTTTTCCCACATGCATTGGGAATTTACCTAGGGAGAAGCCTAATGGCATTGGTTAAGACAGGGATACGCTACCAGTATACTAGAGTCGAGAATAGAACTCCGAGCCTCCGCCAATTTCAGTATTTTTCCAGTAGAAAATACTTAGTGTTGTAAGTAAAGTTGTCTCCCTTTAGTCGAGGGTGACCAGAAGGCTCCCTTTTCAATAGGTACGACACCAAGGTGTAGGGGAGGGCGCTACTCCTTTCCCTGGATTGCTCTATTTTACCCTCGATACGTACCTTATATTGCTGAGTGTTAAGCAAGGAGGTATCAAGTACCATTTTTAAAGTCTTTGGTATGACGCGACCTGGGATTGAAGCCAGGTCTCCCGGATCATTGCCGAACTCTCTACGCACTGGACCAATGAGCCGGTTGATAGTGTTGTACAATTTAACAATGGTCAGTCTTATTCAGTCAACATAACAGACCTTCAACCACAGCCTTCTCGAACCTTTAAGATAAAATAGGGATGAGTACTGGTTTGCTACAAGAGCAATTCGAAGAATATGGTAGAGACATATAGGTGCCAGGGCTTGATATAACCAGCCGATTGACCTGATCAGGTCTCTCAGACCGCCTATCTTGCCCAGTAAGAGCCAAAATGAAGTGTCGCAAGTAACTAGGTCACTCAGTTGTCGGGTGAAGGACTGCTCAGTCACCTAGATCCCATCATTAAGTAATCCGGACTGCCAAATATAGCCTACAGGTAGTCGCTTTGTAGCGGAGAGATCTTACCCCTCTGCAGGGATGCAGAAGTATGGCAATATGGATTTCTCTTGTAGAAATTTTTTCATTCAGCCTATGAATTATTGTTATCAATAAGTTCAAATCCTGGACGAGACTGATTGCATTTCACATAGCACTAATACCTTTTGGAAAGGTATGAATCCAATTATTCTCCCTCCAGCTATGGGTAAATAGTAGGGCAGACAAGGTTCTTCAGCCTTGGTGAGGCAACTAGTCTAGGAGAAGGAAAACTCTGAATTCAAACCTGTTAAACTCCGCTTAAAAATTGACCTAGTGTCATATCCTGCCCGAGCGGAGGGGTTGGTAAATTGGATCAATAAGTATGGTGTGCTCGTTTTCGGAGGTTGAAAATGCACGTGTTGTCTTGTAGGTTGGCGGGGCACCGAAACGAACTCGCTTCTTTTGGCGCGAAAAGTTAAACTTATGGCTGAAGTTTATGGTTATCTTTTTGTAGTTCGTGACCCTTTGTTTTAATAAGGTTGTTATTATTTTCTCTGGTGTAGTTGAGGACAATTCTCTGCTTCTTATAACTCCTTTTTAGGGGTTTAGTTTATCATGTGGGTAAGCTTTGCCCTTTAAATTCGGGAAAGTTTTTATTTTAATAAGATTTTTCGGCGAGTTTTTAGTTGTCCACTTTCACAAGTGGATTGCCCATTTGATTAGGACTGTAGAATACACCGACTGCTTCTCTGCAGAGAGGTAAGACCCCCACCAACGAGTGTCCTGATATGACACTAAACAATCTGATGGTGAGGTTCCAGTAATGCTGGAGTTTTGGGGGATGCAGAGTACCCCTTTATTGCAATCGCTCCCAGGTCCACTCTGGCTCGGAGTGGTAGCACCTGATAGGGTCCTATCTATGGGTTAGATAGAACTAAACTGTACTTATGCTAAACTGAATTGCTTGAAATAGAACGGTTTTTACATTTAACTGTGTGTAAACAAACACTATACTTATACTAAACCAAATTATTTGAAATTTAATTTGGCATTAAATGACCCGAAATGGGTTGATACGCCTTAAAACAAAACGTTAAACATTTACAAGTGCACCAGCATTGTCGTGGGAAATTTTATTCTATTTTCGTATTTTATAATCGATTTTCTCTTTTTACTTGAAACTTTATTAAATCTACTGCGTAACCTAATTTCGAAGTATGAAATGTTGCCAATTCGGAAGGGACAGTGTCGAGAATGTTTCCAAATGATACAATGGATGCAATTATACCTTCACTTGCCATAGGAGATTCTATTCAAAACTACCAGAGACACTTCGGAAGACCGAAGAAAGTATCCACCGAAATGGTCGGATGTGAGTTATGAGGGAGGGCAGTGATCTTTGAAAGAGTATGCAGTTGTCATGTATGTATCACATAATTGTTTCTATCTATCTCACTGTCTTTGTCTCTGAGTCTATAAAACTCTCTCTCTCTCTCTCTCTCTCTCTCTCTTATTTATATATTTATATATATATATCTCATGTATGTTCTTATCTTAATTTCTTTGTTCATATCTGACCATAAATTTCCAAATAACAATTTTGTATAAGATTTTAAACCTGCCAAAGATTTACATACAAATCCACAGATTGTACGTACAAAATAGTTCGTAGATTAAGTTGCTGGCATATTTCATCGAGCTTTCTCTCAATTCTCTAAAATGCCGGAAAGGGATTTTGTCAAACTTCTCTGATGGCTTTGTGATATTTTACTTTTCAATCCTTATGAATTAAAAGCAACTTGCTCGAATTTATCAACAGGTAACTCGAAGTTTTTCTCCAAACAGTTTTTTTTTTAAGAATCCAAGTGGAGCAACGATACAGTAGTACTGATGCCGTTACAGCTTAGAAGAAATCACGTTTCATTTGATCAGAGATCAGATTTCCATCTTGTCGTTAACCTGTCCATACTTTACCGATGTGTGTGTGTGTTGATATTGCTTTCTGTGTATGAGATACAGCTACCGAGAGCAATCGTTAATTTGTTAGGGACTAGACCTAACGAAAAATATCAAAATTATTTCCCTTGAGGGATAGAAAGGGAGTTACCTCCCGGGGACAGCGTATTGTGTGGAGAGAGAGAGAGCTTGGTCATTATGACATACGGTAGACGGGCATTTGAGTGCAAATAAATGATTAACGCTAAATAGAATTTTTGACTATTTCTCTGTGTGCAAACAAATGGCTGATAATAAAATTGAAATGTTAGTGTTACATAGCAATACTTGAAGCCATTTAACTATGTGCAAATAAAACAATTGGTGTGAGCAATACTTAAAGCCATTTGAGTGCAAAGAAATGATTAATGCTAAATAGAATTATTCGTGTGAGATAGGAATATTTGAAACCATTGAACTGTGTGCAAAAATTGAATTGTTGGAGTTACATAGCAATACTTGAAACTATTTAATTTCGTGGAAGTGAATGAATAGAGTTGAAAAGAATTACTAGTACTAAATAGCAATACTTAAAACTACTTAACTATGTGCAAATAAAAATTATTAGTGTGAGCCATACTTGAAACCACTTCACTTTGTGCAAACAAATGATTATTCGTAAGTAGAATTATCAGTGTTAGATTGCAATAACTGCGACCATTTAACTGTGTGAAAACAATAACAATATTTAATGGTTTGCAAACAAATTAATCTAAACTCATTTGAAAATAAGTAAAGATGGCGACCGTTTTCGAGGACGACCAGAAGGTTCCCTTTTCGATAGCTACTACACGGAGGTGTTGGGGAGGACGCTACTCTTTTCCCTTGATTGCTCCACTTTACCCTTCATACGTACCTTATATTGCTGTGTGTTAAGCAAGGAAGTATCAACAAAGTTAAAAGCTGTACTGTTCTTGGTCATTGTACGCATGTCTCTGCCTGTGATGAATAATCCTAATAATTTTATTGTACACCCACGAATCCGTCTCTTTTTTTAAAAATTCTGTTTACATGTTTTCTTTGTTCGTAAAAACGTGACATACAATTCTAATCCTGATGAAGTCAGAGATGTGTTCAGAAAGTATCGAGACTGAAGCTGCCGAGTAATTGCAGATTTTCTGTCAGGGCGAATTGATCGTTAACTAATATTAAGATGAAGCTGCTGGCCTCGAAGCTATCAGTCAGGTGCTCTTATCATTGTGCTGAATTTCTTGGTATCCCTGGCAACATCTGCAAACGCCTTTTTTAATTTTTTTTTTTTTTTTTTTTTTTTTTTTTTTGTCGAGTGGCTACACTGGATTTCGTCTTGACCTTCTAAGCAAATGTCACCGTCTTATTGATTTACTGGACAGTCCGCTAGTGGTTGTCACGTGACAGAAGTAAGAGTAAGTTCGCTCTCATTTCTAATGTTCCGTGTACCATATCACCGATCAATTATGTTATTTTTATATACACATACACACACAAATTCTGTCTGGAAAGTATCCAGCCTCTACAAAAACAAATGTGTCCTACCTAGGGAAAGGAGGTTTAGAACTCTTCAGAGTATTAACATTGAAAGCTTGCTCGTTTACCTTAACACATCTTCCACTTTATACAACAATCAATGAAATTCTCTTTCAGACAAAATAGGCACAAAAGACGGAATGGAGAAATAGCTAGCTTGCTTGGTTGATTGATTTTAACGGCATGTCGACCTCTCGGCGTTATTTTATGCCTGGACATTAGGGAATTGCATACACTGGTCGTTTTATCATTTCTTTTATAATGTGTAATTAAGTTTTTTGCACCGAATTATTATTCCAAGTATTTCTACTTAATACTAATAAACATGGTTTCAAGTAACGTTGGTGACCGTAGTCGAGGTCAACACGAAAGCTCCTTTTTCAATAGCTACTACACCAAGGTGTAGGGAAAGGCGCTACTCCTTTCCTTGGATTGCTCCACCTTACCCTTGTGACGTACTTTATAATGCTGAGTGTTCGACAAGGAGGCATCAAGTACCATTTTTTTTTTTTTTTTTTTTTTTTTTTTTCAGTCTTTGGTATGACTCGACCTGGGATTGAACCCCGATCTCCCGGGCCGTAAGCGAACACTCTACCCAAGTAATCATTCCTATCTAATCAAACTAATCATTTGTTTTCACACATTTATATTGTTTCAAGTAACTAATTATAATCTTGTTGTTATAGCTTCAAATTACTATTCTTAATAAAAAATAATTTAGTTATATGGTATCAAGTATTCCTATACAATAAAATAATTTTCTAACTTGTAAATATAGATTTCTTGTTTCGTTTGAGACTTTACTTCTACACAATCCCGCCTAAACAGGAGAAAACAAGCGGCCCTTCCTCCCAAGATGGACATAGATTGTCACCGATAGGCAACCGTACCCAGATAATTTGTCTCGGTTATTTCACCAAACACCCACGTTAAGTCGGCTATCTCAAGTGAAAGTTTCAGCGGTAGTACATTGAGATCTCCAAGGTATAATATCTTTCCATCGCCTCTCGCCCGCAGAAATCTCCTTAGTCTGCAATTACACTAATGTCTCGCCAAGAGATTATTTATTCCTGGTCCATACCTTTCTTTTTTTTTTTTTTTTTTTTTTTTTTTTTTTTTTTTCAGTCATTGATTGTGACAAAAAAAAGAATTATTTCTTACTTCCTATTCGTTTTCAAACAGAAGGGGATTGACAGTAATCTGAGCCCTTGAGCAAAAAAAGGATTGACCCCTTACTCATCTCATGCAATCTTAATTAGACATTTTTGCCCGGTCTGCTGGGGTTGTAGAAAACCCTAACTGCATCACTGCAGAAGAGTAAGACCCCCCCCCAACTAGTCTCCTGGATATGACACTAATCTAATTGGGAAGCTTAGAATACACTCACTGAATCTCTTATTTTACATAGATATATATAAACCGGATGTGGCACTAAATAATCTACAAGGGTTAGGATCTCTAATCCTAAAGAAAGGGTATCCAGGGTATAACACTTTATATCCAATAGTGAAGCTTCAGTTCTGGAGCTCTGAGGAAAGTAGAGCACCACCTTTGTTGCCATTACTCTCATGTCCACTATTACCTGGAGTGATAGTACCTATTAGAGTCTCTCTCTCTCTATAGATCAAAGAGAAGTTTTTGACTATTTACCTGTGTGCAAACAAGTGGCTGATATTAAAATTGAAATGTTAGTGTTACATAGCAATACTTGAAGCCATTTAACTATGTGCAAATAAAACAATTGGTGTGAGCAATACTTAAAGCCATTTGAGTGCAAAGAAATGATTAATGCTAAATAGAATTATTCGTGTGAGATAGGAATATTTGAAACCATTGAACTGTGTGCAAAAATTGAATTGTTGGTGTTACATAGCAATACTTGAAACTATTTAACTTCGTGGAAGTGAATGAATAGAGTTGAAAAGAATTACTAGTACTAAATAGCAATACTTAAAACTACTTAACTATGTGCAAATAAAACTATTAGTGTGAGCAATACTTGAAACCACTTCACTTTGTGCAAACAAATGATTATTAGTAAATAGAATTATCAGTGTTAGATTGCAATAACTGCGACCATTTAACTGTGTGAAAACAATAACAATATTTAATGGTGTGCAAACAAATTAATCCAAACTCATTTGAAAATAAATAAGTTGGCGACTATAGTCGAGGGCGACCAGAAGGCTCCCTTTTCAATAGCGATTACACCGAGGTGTAGGGGAAGGCGCTACCCTTTTATCTGGATTGTTCCACTTTACCTTTGATACGTACCTTTATAATGCTGAACGTTAAGCAAGGAAGTATCAAGTACCATTTTTAAAGTCTTTGGTATGACGTGACATGGGATGGAACCCAGGTCTCCTGGACCATTGGCGAACACTCAACCCACTAGGCCCTACAAACCATTCACTTACAAATCATGAATATGCATAACCATTTAAACTGTGTGCAAACAAATAAATTATATTGTTAGTGTTACATAGAAATACTTGAAACCATTAAACTGCATCAAAACAAATAATCAATTCTAAATAGAATTATTCGTGTTTGATAGGGGTACTTGAAACTTCCTTACTGAATGCAAACAAATGAGCTCTGACTTGTTTTGAAATGTTACTAACAAACTACGCATTTACAAATATATATATATATATATATATATATATATATATATATATATATATATATATATATATATATAAAGGACTTGGTATTAAGGGACCTACAATGGTTGATATGGCATAAAACCCAACCTAACCAAACCAAATCATATATATTCAATATATCCATAAAAGGAGGATTTGGTATTAAATAACGTACGAGGATCATTAAATAAGTTTCCAGACTTTTTTCGTATGTGCACTTTTATTGATAGTACACACATAAAACACTGGTCCCCTTCCAAGTAATCTCCTCCGGCTGCAATGCACTTGTTGTACCGTTCCAACAACTTCTAGAAGGCCCCATGGAAGTCCTCTTGTGTGAGCGTGTCAATGACCTTTGTCACAGCCTCTTTCGTCTCCTTAATTGTCAAATAATGATAGCCTCTGAGCTTAGATGATAACCAAAAGTCACAGGGAGCAAGGTCTAGACTATAGGGAGGCTGTGACAAGGATTGAGTTGTGGACTGGTGCATTGTCCTCGTGGAAATGCCACTGACCCGATTTGAAGAGTCCTGGCCTCCTTCAACGGAATCTCTTCCTGAACTCCCTTAAAACCTCAACATAGTAACTCTAACCATAACCTTTTGGCCAATCAACTCTGATGTATTGAGTCCTTACTCCTCCCACACTTCTCATCATCCCTCACAGACTCCCTGCCTTCCTTGAATCTCTTATGCCACTCAAAAACTGATGCTCGATTCATGCAAGATGCTCCAAAAGAAGTCTGAAGCATTCCATACGTTTCTGTGGCGTTTTTTCCCCCAGTTTAAAACAGAATTTTATTGCATATCGTTCTTCTAAAGTGTCCTCACGTCCAGATTGGATTTTTGAAATTCACCAGCTGAGACAATCGGACTTTAGTAGGGTGTATTCCAATTCCTGCAGTAGGTGTTCATTTGAACCTGAAATCATAAAAATTGGTCAGTCATCTCATAAGGTGTATAGCAATAGCATACTGAATTTTCAAGAGTCTATGACAATTTTAAATGCCTGTACAAAAAAGTCTGGAAACTTATTGAAGGCACCATGTACAATGGTTGACATGTTATAAAACCAAACCAAATCACCTTTTGTTGGAAAAAATCTCGTTTATAAATTAAAATAAATTATCTTGATAAATTTTAGGTTTGTTTTATGAAGCTAAAAAGTTTAGCAACTAAATGAAATGGGTTTTGTCTCGGGTTTGTGTACAGTTTATAACAAGAAAACCGGGACATTGGCCCAGCGGTTAGAGTGTTCGCCAATGGCCCGGGAGACCTGGGTTCAATCCCAGGTCGAGTCATACCAAAGACTTTAAAAATGGAACTTGATACCACCTTGCTTAACACTCAGCATTATAAGGTACGGTTCAAGGGTAAAGTGGAGCAATCCTGGGAATGGAGTAGCGCCCTCCCCTACACCTTGGTGTAGTAGCTATCGAAAAGGGAGCCTTCGGGTCACCCTCGACTATGGTCGCTAACTTTACTTATAACAAGAAACTTTTTTTTTTTTTTTTTAATTACAGCTTGTATGTTGCAAACTTTTCAATTCATTATTACGCTTACTTAAAATAATTAAAAGCAAGTGACGAATCAGAAAATGAATGGTCTGACTGAAATCTGCTATTTTCTAAAGTGCTGGACTGCGGCCTCGAAGCAAGCGAGTTCGAACTCCACTCACCCCGTTACATTCACTTTTAGACTGAGCCTCGAGAAAGATATCAACGCCCAAATCCCCCTGTTATAGGTTAAATAGTACACATATCAAGTACCATTTTTTGAGTCTTTGGTATGACTTGACCTGGGATTGAACACAGGTCTCCCGGGCCATTGGCGAACACTCTAACCGCTAGGCCAATGTCCGTTCGTACAGACTGAAAATAAGAAGTTAAAACATCAAATTTCCATGATGGTTAGAGTGTTCGCCAATGGCCCGGGAGACCTGGGTTCAATCCCAGGTCGAGTCATACCAAAGACTTTAAAAATGGTACTTGATGCCTCCTTGCTTAACACTCAGCATTATAAGGTAAGTGTAAAGTGAAGAAATCCAGGGAAAGGAGTAGCGCCCTTCCCTACACATTGGTGCTGTAGCTATCGAAAAGGGAACCTTCGGGTTACCTTCGAATATGGTCGCTAACTTAAAAAAAAGAGAAATAAATATTATAAACAAACACACGTTCCATTAGATATTTCTCTGTGACAACGTAAACCACATTAGTTTAGACTATTGATATTTACTTTTTAGTGATCCCGTTCCGAATATGGTGACGCATATGAACGGAAAAATGTTAATTAGGTAGTTATCGTGTATAATAAGCACATCTGACGTTTGGGTTGAATTATCTGGAAAAATAGTGCGTCTTATACACGAATAATAACGGTACCACAGACTCACGTGACTTTCCCCATCAATGTCTACCATATCAAAAAAAAATTCTTTTTTAGTCTTCTATGTCAAAATAGGTAAACGGCAAGCAACCAGTCTAAGATAGGGATAATTCTGGACTTAAAATCAGTAGCGGTAGTCTCTTATTCAGGATATTTATTATAAATGGTTGCATCCATTCATATCGGCTAAATACCGTACCTCTCGACCGAAGTTTATGAGAAATACATCTATAGTAGAGAATATAGTCCTAAAGGCCTCTTAAGCAGTTGTTAGCTACTTAGCTTGGCCGTCGGTTGCTACGGTAACAAGTTCAATTCTAACTAGATGCTTCATTTAAAAAAAAATATTCAAAGTTGCAATACTTGGGATCAAACTGCAGCACGGATTCTCTTGACTCTTTCTCCATTCGTCCCTATCGGTCATCACTCTTGTCAAGTGCTCAAGACGGTATCCAGAGTTTCCACAGAGCTGGTGAATGTAAGTTTTTGTTGGTCGGACCACACTAGTGTGTCCATGCGTAGGAGTCCATCATACTTTGGGAAAATCAGTAGTCAGTCTGCATCTTAGGACGACCCACACGATCGCAGCCAACAGAGACGATCGAAAACTAACTTTAAAAAAAAATTCAATAAACTAGATATTTCGTGCAGCAAACAGCGGGAACAAGTTCTCGTATTAGACTTACTTTCGCACCCGTTCCCTCCCTCAGTCTCTTGTACGGGAGTCTCCGTGGCGTAGTGGTTAAAGTGCTGAATTACAACCTCGAAGTAAGCTGGTTCGAACTCCAATCGCGTTATTACTTTCACTTTCGGGCAAATACCGTTGGGAAAGGTATGAACCCCTTTATACTCCCAGCTATGTGTTAAATAGTATCACTGTCGTTTTTCTACATAGATGTCTTTAGCATTAAATAAAGAACAAGGAAATTGATGACAATGAACAGGGCTTTACCCCCAAAGAAATGACAGCTAGATTCTGGGTGACAAGATTACGTATTAAGAACCTCAAGCTGTGGGTCTCCGTCATGAAGAGTTGGACTGCGGCTTCGAAATAAACGAATTCGAACTTCAGTCGTTCACTTTTAGACTAAAACCCAAGAGCAAGGTATGAACCCACTTATCCTTCACATCAATGGATTAAATAGTATCACTGCTCTTCTCCTTCATAGATGGCTTTGGTATTTAATAACCCACAAAGTTTGATATGCCATTAAAGAAAAAAACAAAAAAACAAACCCATCAGTTTCTCGCAATCAATCGTTCCACACACACATTCAGCTATAAGCTATTGCAGAACCTCAAAGTTGACAACCAACCAGAGAATGCCTTCATCTCTGCCTAGACTAGCCAAGAAGGCAAAGAAAACTATCGATTTGTAAGACTTTAGGGCATGACAATACAGGACTTCTGTACATGATATATGATAGAACAGTCCGATTTACAACGGAACGCCTGATTAGTTAGACCTTAACCCGGCGGTAAATTTTAGAAATTGGATTGTTAAGCTTCAAGATGTCGACCATTTATGTCTCTTTCGTTCACACTCGCCAAATTTTGTGTCCTAGGTATGACACTAAACTGCATCCAATGATGCAGTTTCAGTTCTGGGGAGCGTGGAGTCACCTTTTCATTGCAATTACTCCCAGGTCCACTCTTATCCGAAGTGATAGTACTTGTTAAAGTTTCATCTATGTTTCAAATAGATGTTTGAAAATTATTTGTACTAAGAAAAGTTACTTGAAGCTATAATTGTTTATTTAGGTTTTTCATTATAATTGTTATCCATATAACTTCAAATCATTTGGTTTGGTTTTATGGCATATCGACCATTGTAGGTTCTTCAACGCCAAGTCCTGATTATATTACCGTATTTGAAGGCATATGAAGGTGCCCGTGGTGTAATGGTTATCATTGTAGGAAATGAACATGGCGACACGAGTTCAAATCCTCGACGAGACTGATTACATTTCACATAGCACTAATACCCTTGGGAAAGGTATGAATCCAATAATTCTCCCACCAGCTCTGGGTAAATAGTAGGACAGACTAGGTTCTTCAGCTTTGGTGAGGCAACTAGTCTAGGAGAAGAAAAACTCTGAATTCAAACCTGTTAAACTCCGCTTAAAAATTGACCTTTTGTCATATCCTGCCCGAGCGGAGGGGTTGGTAAATACGGTATTTGAAGGCATATTAGATGCACTTTTTTTTATACTAAAAATATCTTTTAAAATTCAGCTGCGTCTTATGTCTTATAGAATTCGTGATAGTCGACCGAAATTAGCTCCCTGGCAACTCCTATTAGCTAAGACTTTACAGAAACTTATTGTCACTATTTAAAAGGCTGTAATGCAGGACACATAGCGTAACGGCTATAGGCGTTGGTTTCCAAAGCTTCTAAGGAGACAATCATCTGGAGGTTGCAGGTTCAATCCTAACTACAGGCGAGTAACAATAGAGGAATACTTAACACTTGTTATAGTTAACAGAATCAGAATAGGAGACCCATTCTGTGGATTCAATAAAGGACGTAGTTCGAAGTTCCGTGTAGGTTCCCGAATTCGACAAATACCTAAAGGCCGGAGGACATATCGGCCGAAACGTTGTAGAAATAAAGATGAAGACAATAGTCCGAAAACCTGAATGAAAAAAATCAAGCTTCGTCTCAGAAATTTAGACAAGCTATGATACAGATTAGAACTGTTATTACTGATGATAATTATAATATTAAATTCATTACGTTTAATATCAGTACTTTGTTTTTTCTTGATTTGCCCTGCTGATGCATCTTATACACCGTCAAATACGGTAAATATATATGATTTGTAAACACATTTAGCAAATAACATTCTTAAACAAGCCTGAGCTCTTTTTCTGCACACGGTTAAATGGTTTCAAGCATTGCTATACATACATATTTACCCAACCCCTCCGCTTGGGCAGGATATGACACAAGGTCAATTTTTAAGCGGACTTTAACAGGTTTGAATTCAGAGTTTTCCTTCTAGACTAGTTGCCTCACCAAGGCTGAAGAACTCGGTCTGTCCTACTATTTACCCATAGCTGGAAGGAGAATAATTGGATTCATACCTTTCCAAAAGGTATTAGTGCTATGTGAAATGCAATTAGCCTTGTCCAAGATTTGAACTCGTGTCGCCGTGTCCATTTCCCGCGACGATAACCATTACACCACGGACATTGCTATATAACAGTCACAATCAAGCAACACATGGTTTGTTCTCTTTGACCCATAGATAGGGTCCTATCAAATGCTACCACTTCGGATCAGAGTAAACCAAGGTGCAATTGCAATGAAGAGGTACTCTGAATTCCCTAAATCTCCAAGGCTAGTGCCTCGCCATCAAATAGTTTAATATCATATCTAGAGCACTCATTGGAAGAGATGCAGTTGGTCTATTCTACTGCTCCAAGTAAATTAAGAGTCTTTACTTGTTGCTATAACCGGCTCATTGGCCTAGTGTGTAGAATATTCACCAATGGTCCGAGAGACTGGAGTTCGAACTCACTTACTTCGAGGCTGCAGTTCAGCACTTTAGCCACCATGCCAATTGGACTCCTCCGGAAAGTATTGAAAAAAAAAAATGTCATCTCAACGATAATAGATACCAAGTTAAATGGATAGAATGTCTAGGTGTGTAGTGTAGTGTAATGGTTGGCAAGCTTGAACCGGCCCATTAGCCTCGTGGGTAGACCAGGGTTCAATCTCAAGTCGAGTCATACCAAAGACTCAAAAAATGGTACTTGATACCTCTTTGCTTCACATTCAGCATTATAAGGTATGTATCAAGGATAAAGTGGAGCAATCCAGGGATAGGAGTAGCGCCCTCCCCTACACCTCGGTGTAGTAGCTATTGAAAAGGGGCCTTCGGGTCGCCCTCGACTTCGGTCGGTAACTTTACTTTTTATATCTGTTCATAAATAATATCATTAGTTAAAATTGTAATTCCTTGCCAAAGAAGAATAATATCATTAGTTAAAATTGTAATTCCTTGCCAAAGAAGACTGATTAGATTAATACCCTTGGGAAAGGCATGAATCCCTTTATCCCTAGCCCTCAGCTATGGGTTAAGTCGTATCCCTAATGTCCTTCTACAAGTATTGCTTTGGCATTAAATAACCCACGAAGGATGATATACCATCAAAGACAGAAATCAAACTTATTGGCTAGAAATATATGAAAGTGGAAATTTACTAAGCTTTTTGCTTAGATGTGGCACAAGGCTATATGAAAGGGGCACCCAATGAGACTCGAACTCACTCGTGTAGGTTTGCTAGTCAAGCTTGCTAACCATTACACCACCAGAGGCGCCTTAGGAATATATGAAAGTGCATACCTGTGTTCCAGCATCAATGTTAAAAATGAATACTTGAAGGCATATAAATAAGTTGGCCGACCGTTGTCGAGGGCGACCCGAAGGCTCCCTTTTCAATAGCTATTACCCCTAGGTGTCGATGAAGGCGCTACTCCTTTCCCTGGATTGCTCCACTTTACCCTTGGTCCGTACCTTAAATGCCGAAGAAGGCATCAAATACCCTTTTTTCTTTTTGAGTCTTTGGTATGACTCGACCTGGAATTGAACCCCGGCCTCCCGGACCATTGGTGAACACTCTAACCATTATATCAACTGTGTGCAAATTATTTGTATTAAGAATAATCACATGTAGCAATAATTGTTTACTAAGTAGTATTCATATTCATATTTACCAACCCCTCCGCTCGGGCAGGATATGACACAAGGTCAATTTTTAAGCGAAGTTCAACAGGTTTGAATTCAGAGTTTTCCTTCTCCTAGACTAGTTGCCTCACCAAGGCTGAAGAACCTAGTCTGCCCTACTATTTACCCATAGCTGGAGGGAGAATAATTAGATTCATACCTTTCCCAAGGGTATTAGTGCTATGTGAAATGCAATCAGTCTCGTCCAGGATTTGAACTCGTGTCGCCGTGTCCGTTTCCTACGACGATAACACCTTGCTTAAAATAACTTGCTTTCAAATAAATTATTTATTAGTATTTAATAGAAATAGTTACTTGAAACTATATAATTTTGTTCATATTATTAGTGTTTGATAGGAATACTTGAAATCATATAACTATATACAAACAAATTATTATTGATTTGAAGATTTAAATAAAAAAAATAGAACATAGAAAATAATGGTATGGTGGTAATTAAATATTTACAAATAAATCAAATTTCGCTATTTAATAAACTATAAATGCCGTTTAACAAATAAACCAAACTATTTTCGTTCTCTCTTTTCCTTCTGTTTCTTTCTCTTTCTCTTTTCTTCTGTTTCTGTTTCTCTCTCTCTCTTTTTTTTTTCTTCTGTTTATTTCTTTCTCTTCCTCTTTTCTTTTTTTTCTCTCTCTCTTCTTCTGCTTCTTCTGATTTTCTCTCTCTTTCTCTTCCTCTTTTCTTCTGTTTCTCTTTCTCTTTTCTTCTCTTTTCTTCTCTTTCTATTTCTATTTCTATTTTCTTCTGTTGCTGTTTCTCTTTCTCTTTTCTTCAGTTTCTCTTTTCTTCTCTCTCTTCCTCTTTCCTTTTGTTTCTCTTTCTCTTCTCTTCTTTTTCTCTTCTTTTTCTCTTTCTCTTTCCTTCTTTTTCTCTTTCTCTTTCCTTCTGTTTCTCTTTCTATTTTCTTCTCTTTCTATTTTTTCTCTTTCTCTTTTCTTCTGTTTCTCTTTCTCTTTTCTTGTTTCTCTTTCTCTTTTCTTGTTTCTCTTTCTCTTTTCTTGTTTCTCTTTCTCTTTTCTTGTTTCTCTTTCTCTTTTCTTGTTTCTCTTTCTCTTTCTCTTTTCTTCTGTTTCTCTTTCTCTTTCTCTTTCTCTTTCTCTTTTCTTGTTTCTCTTTCTCTTCTGTTTCTGTTCCTCTTTTCTTCTGTTTCTGTTTCTCTTTCTCTTCTGTTTCTCTTTCTCTTCCTCTTTCCTTTTGTTTCTCTTCCTCTTTCCTTTTGTTTCTCTTCCTCTTTCCTTTTGTTTCTCTTCCTCTTTCCCTTCTCTTTCTCTTCCTCTTCTGTTTCTCTTCCTCTTCTGTTTCTCTTTCTCTTTTCTTTTGTTTCTCTTTCTCTTTTCTTTTGTTTCTCTTTCTCTTTTCTTTTGTTTCTCTTCCTCTTTTCTTCTCTTTCTCTTTCCTTCTCTTTCTTTTTCTCTTCCTCTTTTTTTTCTTCTGCTTCTCTCTCTTTTTTTTTCTTCTCCTTCTTACCCCCTCTCTCTTTTTCTTTTCTTATGTTTCTCTCTCTCAGTCTTTTTTTTTCTTCTGTTCCTCTTTTGTTTCTTCTGTCTGTGTGTGTGTCTCTCTCTCTCTCTCTCTCTCTCTCTCTCTTCGTCTCTTTTTTCTGTTTCTCACTTTCTTCTTTATTACATTCAAACATTTACAATGAATCAAATTTCGACATTCAAATAAGTTTACATTCTGTTAAAACCAATCAATTGTGATTGAATAACTTTGTTTTTTGGCCAACGAGTGTTGGGCGGGGCCATATTTTGCGTAAGACGAATAAAATAAAACAAAACAAAAGAAATATCAATATGTAAGAGTTCTGTCGGTGGGAACGTACTCCCTTACTTGGTTTTATCAGGGACCGCAATTCTTAACTTGTACAAAAGCTTTAAAAGAAAAAAAAACAAAACAAACAACTTTGAATTGTTTTTCTGAGAAGTGAAAGAAAAACACTTTTTATTTTCTTTATCTCTTTGTTTCAGGTCCGGAAAGTTGTTTTCCCGGATGTTGTTTTGGGATTTTATCATTGATGACTTCTTTGTACAATATTTCAAAACAACACAGAAAGAGAGAGAGAGAGAGAGAGAGAGAGAGAGAGAGAGAGAGAGAGACTCACTCACTCAGATTCTGCATCATTGCATAGTAAACACGTAACTTTTGCGGTCAGTCGAGATGTCGAGGACCTTTTCATGAACCGAAAGGTTATGTTATTTTAGAATCGTCTGTAAACATTTGACTAAATTAAATCCAACTTGACCGGTTGATGTGTACTGATACTTGTCTCTTTCTTGCTGGATGCTAAAAAGAAGAAAATGCAATTTACCAAAATCAAACAGATAAGACGACAAAAAAGATTTCTTTTTGTCTGTAGAGTTCCATCTCTTCTGTGGTAATGTTTTCTTCCAATGCCAATTCCACCATCACATTCTTCGCTTTAGAACCGATACTAAACGCTATTTTGGGAACAATCATTTTTCAGTTATTTCAATACTATGTAATATAGTTGGGGGCGAGAGATGACCATTTTTGGAAAAAATAGAGAAAAAAAGATTTATTGACATCCTCTAAAACAAAATTTTGAACATAAGCCTCACCTATAAATTTAAAGTTTATTTGAATCAGGTAAATTATAAAGTTATAATATAACCTCGTATATCTGTAAACACTTTACCTATGTCATAATGTCTTAAAAAAAAATTTGTAAACTGAAGGCAACTGAATAAAATAAGAATTTATAACGGTTAGGATACCCACTCAATCAGCAAATCAAAAATACCTTACAGAATTCCAATAAATCGCTGCATATATATATATATAATATATATATATATATAATATATATATAATATATATATATATATATATATATATCGCGAGAATAAAATTATCTTACTCTGTGCCGGTCGGTATACTACTAGACTACCCCTCAACTCCTTGGGTTCTCATTGTAACAGAGTTCCATGATGATATCAATGCTTCTATTTAGGAAAGAGTGGAATCATAATCATTTCCGGTCTATGAATATGAATGATTTTATTTAAAAAAAATTTTTTTTTTTAAATCTTCAACCGGGATTTACATCCCATAAAATTATCTTCCACTTGCAAATTGTACTGGAAATTTGGGGGAAGTTATTACCATTTTAAAAATAGAAAAAATAGATTGACTATATCTTTCTTACGTATTTTTCAAATAGCTAAATTACGTGGCTTTTATTTTTTTTTTTTTTTTTTTTACTGATAAAGAAAATAGCACTTGCCGTTTTTTTTTTTGTTTTCTTAAATAATCCATACTATTTGTAACT